>CM070823.1:15427610-15755110 GCA_036326025.1 Chrosomus eos
ATCTACTGTAACGTTATGTTCCAAAGAGCTATGACAGGATTTCTTCTAATAGCACTGCGTCGAGTTTTCCTTCGGGTGAACAGGTTGCAATAACAATCATATGCTCTATTCAAATATATTCTTATCGAATTTCTAGGTTACAGAAAGTAAACTTACAAACCTTGTTTTTAGCGCCTTCTCTACATAGCTGCTATTCATCAAAGAGCCTGTTTAACTTTTAACTATAAATATTCAACTTTCTATAATAAAGTACACAACCAAGCAATGAAAAAAGCTTGTAATTAAGACTGTAACATTGACTTACCTGTCGAGAAGAAAGCAGGACGTCAGCATCTCTTTTGAAATCTTTCTCCTGCATTAGCTCTTTCCACCTGGAAAAAGCTATCCCGACATTGTATTTTGTAATCTCCGGTCACGTTTCCTTTTACGTTCTATTTTGGACTTTATGTATGGTTCGCCATTGAAAATAACAGTGCAATTCAGTCTTTTAAACTTGCCGGGGCAGTGACAAGCGTCTCTCACTGCTGCTCCTCCGTTTTGCGACGCTGGCTCTGAACGAAAACGCGTTGTGGAAACGCGTTGGCCTAATACTTTTTGTCCCTCTCTTGCTATTATAGTTTTTCAAGATGGCGGAACTACATGGAAGCCTCCGTGGACGGGAATCCTCCGGTGGACCTACCCGTCCCATGTATATAAAGATAATAAATTATTCGTTTATAAGGATAAGTCCGATAATTGGCAGAGGTTTTTGTACACCATTGAGGACATATTTATGAATAAAAATATTGATTTTAGATAATAAAATACCTAAAAAAAAAACTAAAAATTGTCCCTTTAAGCCAAATATTACAAGACAAAACACAATATAATTTACAATACACTAAGATAACCACTACACCATGAACTAACATGGTAGAAAACTTAAAACCAATCAGGTGGCCCCTGAAATCAGCTTGTAATTAGTATTAATTGTACAAAAATGAATAAAAAAAAAAAATAAAATAAAAACGTTACTTAGGACAAATTCCTGCAGACGAGACTTTATCATGAACTTTTCTTTGATATCTTTGTACTAAACATAAATTGTGCTATCAGTCAGATCTCTCTGGTCATTACAGTCCTTATTAATTCAGTAATTATTTTTAATCTAAATGATTGTTAAATTCACATCCTTTTGTGAAATGAGGAGATACTGTAGCAAAAGTGATGTGACCTGCATTCTTCCAGAAGGTGGAGCTCTAAGAACCAATTGTAGTTCAGTCTCAGTTCAGATTATAAACAGAGCAGACAGACTTATATTGAGTCACTTATACTCTAGGAGGAAACTGTAAGTCTTGGATCTCAAAGTCATTGTCTCTTATTAGTGCAGATGTTGCTCCTGGTATTCATTATATCTTCACTTCTAAAAGGTGAGTGATTCATAACAATTACTATATAATTTTTATACTGTTGACAAGTTAAATTTGTCCACTAGATTTTTTTTCGTTTATTTGTTTTAAACAGAGAATGCTGCTGCAGAAGTGATAACACCATTAATCACAATGAAGCAAGTTTTGGAAGGAAAAAATGTTACACTGACCTGCAACTACACTGAACGTGTTCAAAATTTGCAGTGGTACCGTCAGTATCCCGGATCCAAACCTGAGAACCTCATTTTGTTCATTGAGACCAGCCCCAAATCAGAGTCCTCTCTCCGTCTGACCGCTGTAGCTGATAAAGTCCTCAAACAAATGATTCTGACTATCTCTTCTACAGAAGTCAAAGACTCTGCCATGTACTATTGTGCCCTGCAGCCCACAGTGACAGGAAACACAACTGCACCCTACAAAAACTATATGAGAAATTACATTCAAAATGGAAAATCATGATGCTAAATTTAAAAACTTAATATAAAACAAGTTATCATCTCTGAGGCTGTTGAACATAATTATGAACACGCAGACTCTAATTACACCATTTCAGTACGTCCAAATCCTTTCTAAACATATGTTTTTTGTAGCTTACTTATAAAAGGCAGTATTCTCTGCAGATGCAAACTATAGGCTATATCAAGAAATGGCTATGCCTTATTCCAAGGATGATTCTCAGCATACTGTATATTAAATTACATACCTGATACACTGCTGACTCTTAAACAATGTAGCCTTGTACCAAACTTTGCACAGAGGAAGAACATGGAGAACTTCTGATGTGTGAAGCCGTGAAGTAAGTAATATATGATAATAAGGTGGAGCTAACTGAGGGAAAGTCACTGCAAAACAGAGGAACAGCACACTGCCTCCAAAGACAGGAGAGAGATAGCAGTTCTCTTGAGAAAAATTCACAAAAACAATGTTGTTGCTCTGTCTGCTCATACTTTTCTATTATTTTGGTAAGAAATTAGTTTTTATTGCTTTTAGTTCTTGTGCTTGGGTAAAAAAGACAACTACTTTCCGTTTTTTGTTTTTCCTTTCAGTGCTAAATAATATGTGCTAAATCTATATGTCTTTACAGGTGAAACTACTGGGTATGAAATCAAATCAGATAACAACACCATAGTTTTATTGGAGGATGAAAACATTACGCTCTCATGCACTTATAAAGGTTCAGTAGACAGTTTGCACTGGTACCGACAAAAACCAGGATCAAGATCAGAATTTCTAATAATGATTGATGAAGCTTCTGAATATGTGACAAAAGCCAATCCACCTGACCCACGCCTGTCAATCAAACTTCATAAAGCACATAATCGTGTTCATCTGGAAATCTCCTCTGCAGCACTTATGGATTCTGCTGTGTATTACTGTGCTTTGAGGCCCACAGTAACAGGAAACACACACACACTGTACAAAAACCCCTCTACTGTCTATAACAATTCAGATGGATTGTGCGTTTAAAAATGTAAACATATTTCAATGTAAAAAGTAACTTTTTATTTTGTCATGCGGTCTTCTGTCTTTTTAGTTACTGTAAGTGCAATTTCCATGAGATATTACGTCCAGAGGGGATCTTCGGCACGGAAGTTGAATTTTGAGAACAACGAGACAACTTCAATCGCAACCACCAAATTCACATTCTGGAGTCCTGCAAGCATAATCAGTGGCGGATTTAGCAAATTGGGGGCCCAAAGCGAAGGTACGTATGGGGCCCCCCCATCCCATCTTTAAAAGAAAATGAAAAAAAAAAATGTACCGACTGAAAGCTTATCTATGGGGAAGTAAAGGTTGGAGAGGAGAAAAAAAACCTTCCCCTTTAAACCCTGCATACATTTCTTTACTCAAATGAAGATGGAAAGCAGAGAACACACAAAGTGTAGTACTACACAAACTAATAGTCATGATGGAACCCAACAGAGAATAAGGTTTCAGATAACACCTGTCTTTGCCAAAATGCCAGGAGAACCAGCACTGTTCATTCTTTTTTTAAGATCAAATCAATCTCAGTAACCAGTAAGACTAGTTAGGGTAAACCCACAAACAGCCATATACTTAGCAAATATTGGCAAGATGAATAACTGACTTTATGAGTAAGTGAGTGAGGTTGCAATTGGCATTGCACTTGAGATTGATATTTCAAACATTCTACAAACAAACATTTTTATATGTTTACATTAGTATATATATTTTATAATGTAATAATTTCACAGCTAATCTACAAATGAATGCAGAGACAACATAAAGACAGTATATTTTAAATACTTGTTTAATGGCATCTTTTTATGAATGAAGGTCAGTAGACCTATCACTCATACTAATACAGCTATTGATGTCTGGATAGTCCCCCCCCTCCCCCCCCCCCCCCCCCCCAATTTTAAACTTTAAAATTAATTAATTATGGCCATCCAACATGACAGTGTAATTGAAAGCCGAAAAATTAACATTTATTAGGCTTCAAAAAATATATAACAACTTTTAATGTACGTGAACTTCAAACAATCATCACATAAACCCATCATAAATGTCATATTTACTTTTGCCCTTTCTGTAGGATGTAACGTTATACATGTTATCCTCACCTAGCGTCACTTCACATCTAACAGCTGCTGCTGTAGCGGCATGTGTCCCTAACAGAAGGCGTAAAAAAGTTTGTCATTTTTTGGCAGCGTTGCCAAATACATATCGCCGTCTTTTTTTCTTTTATTTGAGCCGCTTGGGTAACTTCATTTCATTTTCGCATTTAGACTCCCCTTGCTTCGTTGTGTACTTCCCAGTCCTCCTGTCATTGTGTGTTTATCTTTCGGCGCGCACCATTACGGACTAGTCCATTTCATTGTGAAAGTAAGGGGTGTTATGTGTAGGGACAGATAACCATGAACTGGACATTTTAACTACTACTTCAACATTTCAACGTATTTCTTAAGAATATTAACATTTACTATGCTTTTGAAGCGTTCACGATGGAGGCTTTTTCATGTTTTTTCTTTTCTATGTATTTTTTTTAGGTTGGTTGGGGGCCCCCCTACTACGACCACTGTTAGGGGGCCCCAAGCAGCCGCCTACTTATGCCTCTATGTTAAAGGGGCTCTAAGCGATGTCACGCGTTTTTAAGGCCAAAACATTTTTTGTCACATAGAGCAAACATCTCCTCACTTACCGCTAGCTGCCTGTCCCCTGAACACACTGTAAAAAAACGCGGTCTCTGTAGACACCCCAGGCTCCACAAACGGCTACAAAAACAAACTCTAGCGACCCGCTCCACGAAACATAACAAACTGTTCCAGCCAATAACCGACAAGAATGGTTTGGAGGTGGGTTTGAGGGGTTAGTGCGCGGATGAGGAGGAGGGAGGGTCTAGCTTAACCTGACTCCGCCAGATGGATTTGCTCCGCATATCCATCTGGAAACCTTCCGTTGAAGTAGTTTTGGTAAGGGGCGAAAATACTGGTTAGCTGATTGGCCTGTGTTGGTGATAGACGGGCCAAATCAACCAATCAGATCAACGAAGCATATGAGAGCGACGACGAAAACACAACCACAAGCCAGGCTACTCTTGCTGCTGCAGGTAAAGGCTCGTTAGCTCTGTAATTCCGTAATAACTCTGTAATTCTGATAAAACTTGCTCGATAGCCACACTGATGCTAGTTTCATCCGCTGAAGCCGCCATGTTCTTAAGACTGAACTGTCGCGCTTCTCGTTGTGTCACACCTCAACCCGCCTCCAAGCCAACGCTGATTGGACGTTCGTTTGGTGAACTGCTCCCAAATTTTCTTTAACGGAAAGTATCCAGACTGATCTGCGAGTGAAACCTTGAAAGCTCGCGAGATCAGGATGGTCTCACGAGGCTAGGTCTAGCTAGCCTCCGTTTTGTTTGACAATAGTTCGAATGTCAACAAGAAGTGATGTCACCCAGGATCGCTTAGAGAACCTTTAAGACCGCCACTGAGCATAATGTGACAGCAGCTATATGAGTGCTCCAAAAGTCCCACCATTTAGGTGAGACAAATGTGGTGTAGTCGATTTACATGGTGGGATTTTTATTTTTATTACACCAAGCTCATACTATACTGGGGCATTAGACCTACACAGACCACAAGATGAGCACCTGCTGGACTCACCGAGATTCATAAATTTTGGGGCATCTCGCCCGGGGGACGGGTAGGGTTAGGATTAGGGTTAGGTTAGGGATAGGGTTAGAGTTAGGTTTAGACCTAGGTTCGCTAGCTAGTTCTGTGCCTGCCTGTGTGCACTATTGTGCGCGCTGACCCTGGTCAACGAGAACCCGCATGAGAGATGTAAAGCAGGACGTAACCCTGCCCCCGGGCGAGATGCCCCAAAATTTATGAGTCCTGGACTCACCAATACCCTTTTTTAAAGTCACCATGAAATCAAAATGGACAGTTCTTGGTTGTTGTTTTTTTAATGGAATATTTTATGGAGTGTTTATTATTTATCCATGCATATATTTTTTAAGTCATGTGCCCTTGTAATCTGTTGATGACATGTTTACTGGCGTGAGGGCGGAACAACCTGTCACTCACTTGAGATCACAGAAACAGCAAACGGCAGCTATCCAATAATCCAATCAATTATTGATGGACAAAATCAAGTCCTGGCCTACATTTTTTCTTGTTAGTGAAGCCGTTTCACTTGAATATACGTCACACAATAGGAAAGAAAAAAGTATCTCAACTTCCGTTTCATGACTTAATAAATTATTTGATATAATATGTTACACAATCACATTACAAAATACCATGCATGCTGATAAACCATGCAAAATATCATACCATACAATGCTGTGCTGCTGGTTTATGTATTTTAATGGGTGCACATTCTGTGATTTACAAAAGAAATTAGAGTTTGAAAAGGTGTTCTGCAACAACATCAACAAAAACAATAAAAAAGAAAAAAAAGAAAGGATAAAAAAGTACCTTATACCAAACTTCTTAACAGAAACCATGGCTTGAAATTTATCCCCTGGCCCATTTTAGTTTTCCAGTCGTCCCTGAACTTCCATTTAACAAATAATATAAAATTAAGCTGTGAAAGCTGTTCGTGACCTTCAGTTCCTCAACGCTTTTATTAACTATGCTACATAAAGGGCAGGGCTCCAGACTAACTTTTGTTTTACTAGGAACGCTGTAGCCCCTGACTGAGGAGCGCCAGCAGAAAATTTAGGGGCACACCTTAAATCAGTTTGCAATGCAATTATTCACATTTTCCCCAAAATAACTGTAATACTGACAAATTATTTAATAATAAATAGACTAAAAGTACAGATATTACAATGTGCAGTTTTATTTTAAGTTCACAGGGCTCCAGACTAACATTTCAGGGAAGCAGCACCGGAGCCACTGAGTTCTACAAAAAAATATCTGGTAGCACTGGGCTGACAATAAAGCAATAAGCTTAATTTAGGTTGTAGACGAATTTAACTTTAATTATTATCATTCATTATGTCTTAATATTCATTTAAAAGCAAGCGTCTAATAAAGCGTTTGACTATTTTTGTCACAGTACCTCCATATGGTTAGTTAGGCCTAGGCCTACTACATTAGCCTAAATCCATGGTGAATGTTGCTGATTTGTGGACTGAAAGCCTTCTAAGTGTTTCTCCTGGTTTCCACGTCAGGGCTGTTTGATCTGATATAGCTATGGTTTATAACAGAGAACTATGCGCCGAATCGGAATGTTTCTCACTGGATCACCTGAGGCGCATTCAATGGATTTCTTCACTGGATCTCCAGAGTTTGGATATCCTAAAAGTGTCGCGTGATCGTGAGATGGGCCCGCGACTGGTGGTAAGCATCTGGTAAGTTCGGGGCGGTGGTGCTAATGGTTTGCGGTGGTTTGGTCCGTGAAGTATAGCCTAAATGAGTAGGCTAGTGCATTTTCGCTCCGCTTTCATTTTGTTTGCATTCGCTGCTTGGCAATGTTGTGGTCGCGCCAGCGCAACCTAAATAAATATTTGGTCGCACCGGCAGGAAAAATGGTCGCAGTCTGGAGTCCTGAAGGGACATTCTGCGTTGTGTTTATCAAATTTTGCGTTTTACTCAGAAGTTGTGCCACACTGACATAACAACACTTGCCATGTAAAACCGAGAAGACACGTTGTTTTTTCATTGAAACAGCTCTTTAATGTAAGTTCACGTGATTTCACGCATTTGATAAATCGGCTTAAGCGAGAAGAACATTGGAGTTACGCGCGGACTGCAAAACTGATGGAGCAGCAGCAGCGGTGGATGGCACTGAAACCTTCAGATGACACCAGTAGGCTACATTTCTCCATCTCTGTAAAGGTACGGACACCACATGAAAGACAACGCGTATGTATGTGCATTGCATTGTAATAAGTTAGTAGGCTACGGTTCCGTCCACACATGCATCCTGAAAACTAAATTTCGTATACAAAATAGGTTAAATAATTAGTCACCTAAATAACGTAACGAGGACTTTCGTAGAACTGTCAATTCTGCCTCTGTGTGTATAATGAGAAGGCAAAAGGTTTATTGACTACTATTTATTTAATCTAGAATTATTCTGTTAAAAAAGTTCTGTCTAAGAAACCAAAAAGTAATTTTCTCTTTCTGTACTGAAAACCATGCCTATATCTATCGAGCTGAATATTTAGTCTAAAAAAGGCCAACAGCACCACCTTTTGTTCAAAATGCTTTGGTGCATGGTTATTCAAATAACCCATACATTTTTGTTTTCTGTTCTGTTAACCGAAATTTGGGACACTTTACAATCAGAACAAAATGTAGTAATAATACTAATAATAATAATAATAACAACAACAACGTCATAATTATAATAACATTATAATTGTTATATTATGTAATAATATCTTGTTAATGCAGTCTAATTAAATGCACTAAATGTAATTATTGCAGTTATTAATTTTGTACTTTTAGAGTAATTTCTGGACTATTTTCTGAGGTAAGTGTTAAACAATGCTTTGGTTACTCCACCATGTCACAATAAAAGAACCTAATATAAAATGTAACTGAAAAAATGTACATTACAACATACTATGCACATTGATAATATGTACAATGTCATGTACTTTTGGATGAGGATACTTCTTACTTTCAGTATTCCGAATAGATGCACACACTGTGATTTTACAAAAGAGCAAAGTGTATCTCTTAAAGGTCCCATAGTCAAAAATGAAATTTCCTGGCTTTTTTCATGATAACAGAGCTCTAGGGGCTATGTAACTATGAGTTTCAAATCATTCAATCCACAGACAAATGCACCCAGCCTGGATAAAACATGTGCCTATTTCACAAGCTATTGTGACTTCCGTATAAATGTGATGTCAGAACTACTCGGTCACCGCCTTTAGTCTCCATCCTAAGCTCAGCCCATTAAAGTCCCCATGAAATCAAAATTGACCATACTTACTTTATTTGCCTAAATTGATCGTTTTGTGGTGAACAATTCATCCATGCAAGTCAATCCACACAAAAAAAATTTTTGGACTTCGTAATCTTTAATCAAATTCTGAAAATGCCCCTCCCCTCTGCACTGGAGGACCTTGCCTGATGACGTAGGCTTGACGGTTTGGGTGTCTGCTTAACATCCGTAATCACGCCCCTCCAACTGACAGTAGACAGGCACACAGTGTGTTAAAGGAGAGATGGCGAGGAGGTGCATTTTTCTAGATCCAATCAGGTGCTAGTTGGAAAAAAAAGCCACGCTCACTATTTTGCCTCATTTAGTATTCCGTTTCTCTCGGAAATACGTCACAGCACTGGAGAAAAGTCGTTTGCAACTTCCGGTTCACGGGGACTTTAATATAAGAGATCAATCTGTTCATTTATTCGGAAATAACAGAGAGATTTAGTTCGACCTTAACCGTATGTTCTGCACATTTCAAAAGTGACTGCTTCGTCAATCAGGCACAGTTCAATGCCGGTTTTTCAAAGAAGCTTCTCATCAAATATCCTGCAGTCCCTACATTGTTCGGTCTGACCTCAAATGTTTGTTTTCCTAAGTTACAGACACGACCCTGTTTTAATTGAGTAAAAGACGGTGAGATTGAGTTCACTCAGTCTCTGTGTCTCTTGTTTTGCTGTGGGACATGGAATTAGTAAAAAAAAAAAAAAAGTAACATTGTAGCTCGTCAACTTACTATATCGGTATGAAAGCAATAGTTACGTAGCTTACTCCAGTGTCTGCTAATGTTATATATTATAAAGCAGTTAAGTGTTTCAAACTCAGTGTATAACTAGCTATTAATGTACATAATTTGGACATTTACATCAATTTTGGCCCCAAAAACAATTCTGAATTTGTTTACAAATAGTTTAAATTAGCATTAACGTTAAAGCTGCAATTGATGTAATTATAATACTTTTACAATAAAGCCGTAAGTAAAAATAAACATTAATTACCATTCTGAAACATCCTTCTGTAAATGCGTTTGAGGAGGTGGTCTCCTGTCGTCGATTCGGGGTCTGACTCCTGCTCAAATCCGCTAATATATATTCTTAAGGACATCAAAACCTAAAATAAAACTCCAAAAATATGCACAATATGGGACCTTTTAATGTTTTAAAGCAAAGTGAAAGAGCTCTGGAACGGTTTTCTTAAAGGAATAGGCTAGTTCACCTTAAAATTAAAATTCTGTCTCCAAACATCAACTGTTTGGTTACTGACATTCTTCAAAATATCTTCCTTTGTGTTCAGCAGAAGAATGAAATTCATACAGGTTTGAAACAACTTGAGGGCGAGTAAATGATTACAGAATTTTCATTTTGAAGTGAACTATTCCTTGAAAGGGGATGTCTAAAACCCAGTAAGTAACACTTAGACATGACATCGTCAGTTTGGACTCGCTGCTTGGATTGCTCATATTAACTATGCAATCGCCCCACATCACTGTTGAAAGCAGAGACACACACATTTCTTCATGCATTCTGTTTTATTTACACTGTTAAATGGACGTATGACGTTGGATGTATGACAAGATTTTCTGTGCCATGTAAAGACTTTAGGCGGGTCTAATCCATGGGGAATTTGCATATCATAATTAATAATTGGTAATTAATAATTATTCATACATGTTTGGATTAGATCAGTCTTACATGTTAATAAATCTCCCTCTAAAGGAGAATGTCATTTTACCTGGATGTATACCTGCAATCCTTTCATTTTAACAAGTTGATTGCAGTCAATTACACAGATCACGTTTTACAAATCAGGCAAAATTAATTTAGCTCAATTGTCAGAAGAATATTGGGGGGTTTTCCCCAATATCATCTTACTTTATAGGATTGCAGGAAACGCAATTCTCTGGCCAGAAGAATTGGGTTTTCTGCCCTATAAGCAAATATGTAAAGCTATCTTTAAGTTATAAAGTTCGTAGCAAGATCTTTGGCACTTAAGAGCCTCGAAATTGAGCAAAGAGGAAGTCCATCAGTCAAGTGAATATAATGATTTAATAAAGGCATGTCTACTTAGATATATTTACTACTTTACAGGAATACATGTATTTACAAACATTAACACGAACGAAACATAATATGACATCAATGAATGAGAAATGCGTAAAGTTTGGGCAATGGATAACTTACACGCGATAGCGAGTAAGAGAGAGAGAGAGAGGGAGAGGGAGAGTGAGAGAGAGAGAACATTGGCATACTTTCTCCTAAGACATTCACCTTTCTGATTACAACACGAAACATCATCTTAATGCTCCTTAGAAGCGTTATAAAGAGATACTTGCACAAGTTATGGGTCTCGCTGTGTTGTCGCATTCCTGAAGGCCTGTCCCGGCCGCGTGCGTGAGCGGAGTTCTTTGTGTGTGTAAGCGTCACGTGTTGTTTCTGGGCGCTCGTGTTGCGCGGGGGTTTAAAGTCTTTGAGTAGCATTACCAATGAAAGTAGCTCGGCTACGTTTGTTTCACTCCGTGGAAGTAAACAGATTCGACTATGGAAAACAAAACTTTGCCTTACAAAGGAAAGATATAAAGATCGGATCGGGTCTCCGAAGGAGCCCACGGGATCGGGTTACATGATGCAGCAGTAACGACGGGCGAAGCAAGAGCGTGGGCATCTCTCAGTACGACGCGTCACGTGGTTACGTGCGCGTGCTTCTTCTTCAGAGAGAGAGAGTTTGTTGCAGTTTCCCTTGTAGTTGGATTTGCTGAAGAGGTATGTCACGCGGGGTTCTTTTCACTCGTCGATCGGAATTAAACCCGGGGACTTATCTTAAGACTTAAAACACAAACTAAACTAGAAACAAAATAAAAGAACGGCGATGAGCTCGCCGGAGGCGAGACGTTACATGATGATGACTAGGATCAGGAAGAGAAGAGGAGGAGCTCCGCGCCTCTTTAAAAACATTTCGGTTCACGCCTTCTTTTGGAAGACTGCGCCAATCAGCTGGGAGGAAAGTTCCCGCGGAAGATTTCTCTTTGTCTTGTCAGATCGACTTTGCATGTTTTATGACGGTGACGTAAAATGCGTTCAATTTTACTCCAGAGATGATAAAACATCGTAACACACATCCTATGGTTTGTACACATACAGATATGGTTTGGTCAGATCAAGAGGATTCTAAAGATATGAAGAACAACATAAGTTGGATAATACTGTAAAGTTATACATAAAAAGGCATACTTTCCAAGCATTTGTAGTTATTTTAGGACTACAGTACGGTCGCAGATAACCAGGGAATCTGGGTAACAGACACACATATAAGCATATCAAAATATATCTCAATAAAGTCCTTATATGATGACGTTAGAGGTTTGTGTATGTGTGTGCGTGTCCATGAGATGAACATGTATCACAAAGTTATGCATAGGATATATATATATATATATATACATATATATATTAGAGTTAAAAAGGTTTCATTTTTCCTTCTCCAGGAATCAAGGGAATACGCAGTTACATGAAAAAAAAAATACATAATGGTAAACTCAGTTATTTCAATGTAACATGAACAAACAAACACATAAAACACATTGAATATTTCTGTTTAAAATGTCTTTTAAAAAGAGAAGTTTCTTTTCTCTGTAGCATTCACTTCCTGTCGCACATTCCTGGGGGATGTGCTTGGTGGAATGTCTGTGTGTGTGTGTGTGTGTTAATTTTGAGTCCTGGGGGGGAGGACGCTGGTGGAAGCTTCCCGGCCTTTGAAGGCTCTTAGGATTTTAGTTATCCAGAATATGATTCATCCACATACTCTACAGCCAAATACACTCCCTCAGGATTCGTAGTTTTTGAGTGTGGCCCTGTATGACGTCAGAAAGAGTGGGATTCCTTGTATGGGCACTTCACCCGGAAGAGAAGTTTTAAGAGAAGCACAGATCAACCAGAGCGTGCCCATCAACGGGCAAGTTCAGGTAACGGTGTGGTGAAGAGATGAGTCCCACCTTAGGAACCCAGTATAATGCCTGATAGCTGTTCTCACAATAACTTGTTGTAGTTAACGTGAGCTGTTATAGTTTTATGTGCTTTATGTAGCATGCTAAAAGGAGTTTGTAAAAACATTTTTAGCAGGTTTTTTAAACAGTCTGCCATCAAGTAATACCGGTATTTTTATTTGTATAGCGGCTATAGCGCTTTTCACATTACAGAAAGACAGACAGCTATTGTATAGTAATTGAATTGTATATGTAAGCTAAACTAAAAAAAACACTAAGAATTAGAAATGTTTAGAAGAAGAAGTTTTATTTATATAGCGTCTTTCCGTAGCTCAGGGTCGCTTTACATTGTAAATTACAATACATTTATACACTTACACACATTACAGTCACATAGGATACATACAGTCACATTAAACAAAATGCATGTTAAATAGATACGTTTTTAACCGAGTTTTGAATGTAGCCGCACAGATGAGATATTTCGAAGTGTAAGGGGTAGTGAATTCCATCATTTTGGAGCATTAACACTAAATGACCTTCCACCTACTGTAGACAACCGGAAACGAGGGATGGACAATAAACCAAGTTCAGCTGATCTGAAATTGTTTAATTTCACAATCTATAGCTTCAGTTTCATAGTATATCAAACATTAGCACATTTAAAAATTAAGTTAAAAGACATTAATGGTCGTTATAACATACAACTTATATAATAAAGTGATTTTGTCTGATTTGCAGAAACTGCGTGTGTTATATCCCCTTTAAGGGAAAATATCTTTAAGGAATGGCTAGAATTATCCTAGAGGTTATAAGGACTACGAGCTGATTAATCTCTCAGGTCATTTCCTGATCACCCCATGTGCCCTTGTAATCTTTAATCAAAATAACTTTCCCTCTTTCTTGCAGAAACACCAAACAACAAAGATCCAATGATAAAATAAACTCCTGATGGATAAAATCAAGCACCGCCCTACATTTTATTCCCGTTCTAGAAGCCGTTTCACTCAGATAAACATCACAATCGGGAAGAAAATACTATCACAACTTCATTTCACGCTGACTTTAAGGGTGATTTAAACAATCCTAATCCTAAAAGCTGCATGTTATTGCATGCAATCAATAAATTGTTCTTGTTGCTATGCAGGCAAGTTATATTAAGTTGTCTAATTAATTAATATTATATACATTAAATTCATTGATATAAGCCAATGATAACATTAGGAATTTTCACACAATGCCAATATAAAATCTCTGATTCAAGAACACTTGAAGTTTTAGGTGAACACACAGGTGTGATAAATGGAGCGATGGCGTCATCTAGTGTTCATTTGAAGTACACATATGATTAAAAGCACAGAACTGCAGATTACAATAATGACAATAGGTGTCAGTATGTACTTAGATTTGTCTGGGAGGATCATCTTGCTGTAGGCCCTCTGCTGGAGGCTTCTGTCACTGTTTTCACTTCAGCAGTCCTGCAGATTTACTGAGGAATTAGTCCAAACCACTGATGCATGATGACACTTTAGAGATCTGTTAATCTTTACAACACTTTATGAATGTGTATTGCACATGAATGCGCGCACCCATACAACATACAATGAAATACTGATGCATATATTAGAGACTAATGATTAAAAGAAATACAAACAAAGCATGATACGTTTGTACAAAACAATGCAATGCAAAATGGGAAGGAATAAATAATGAATTTAAAACAGCAACACAGTTTCTCCTCTATTCACACTTCTACATGTGTGCATCTTATACTGGTACTTATTTAACTGAAATGAGCAAGATATTTATCATGAATCACACTTTCAAGGAAAGCATAAAGGTTAAGCGTTGGAAAAAAATCATTACAGTAATGATTAAATCTCTCTTTCTCTTGTAGTGTCTTTTCTTTGTGATGCACATTTGATGTGCTTTTATGACTAATCACACCCTCTGTTTCAGTTATGAATAATTTTTATGAACAATACAATAAAAGTACAAAGTAGGTGCAACAGTGGAAAAATCCTAATGAAAGAGGAAGTGTGTTTTTAACAGTATTTAACAAGTACTGTAGGTTAAACTAGGCCTACATGATGACAGATTATAAGGTTCATATTGTAGACCAAAATCATGCATGTGCTACATTTCTCTCTGTCTCTGCAAGCTGCAAAATGTGCAAATATGCATGCATCAGTCTTCCTGTCCTCATTTCTGTCACCCACCCACACACACATGCGCAAACACACACATCCTGTCTTGCTTGCCTCACACAAGAGAAAAACAACCACAGACGTCTGTGACGTAGGCAGGAAGTTAGGCATCATGTCTTATTTCTGCACAGCGCCCGCTTCCTGTGGAAAATAATACTAACCCTTGATTCAAATCATCCCACTTACCTACTTTCAAAATGATGCCAGAGGTTAGCTTTAAGACGTTTAAGGTGACATAAACATATTACTGTATAACTAGAACTGTACAGATGTGTACAATCACATTTATTTTACATAATTTATAGCCATAATTTATAACCCTTCTTGCATTATTACAGCACCATCATCATGAAAAATGTATGTTTCTGCATGTAGTAAAATTGTGAACTGCACAATAAGACAGCATTATATCACCTGCAGTTTTAAACTGTTCACTGCAGTTCTTTAAATAGAGCTTAAAGCTTTCATACATTTCATTTTATCGTGCAATTGATGCGTTCAGGTCAAAGCAACATGCATGTGACTGTCAAAGACATTGAAGAGTAAAAATACTTATATTTATTTGAAATGCATATTCAAAACTAAAAAGAATTCTGATGTTTTACAACATATAGGGGTGGATAGTATCAGAACACAAATTTCCATTTGCATTTCTCCGTTACTTTTGGAAAAAGACTGTAACATATTTCCATTTGGTTGTTCACCAATTGCATATTGTTTTTTGCTTTGTACAACTTATGTATAATTCAGGTTGCCAGATTTATGTAGAATCCACCTATATTTCATATGTTTTCAATTAATACCCTTGATTCAAATCACCCTACTAACCTACTTTTAAAATGATGCCACATGTTGGTTTTAAGACATTTAAAGTGACTTTTAATAATGCAGATACTATTTTTATATCTCTTTTATTTTACATAAAATTATATTTTACTGTGTTTTACTCTTTTTTTGTCATTACAGCACATAATGAAAAATTACTTAACATGCACAATCATTGATATATGCAACTGAAGGTAATGCAAATACAATTTTCTATTTTAGTTCAAACCCCCTCTACCTAATCTCAACAGATTGTCAAATAGCTTTAATAAAATAAAAGAATGACCTAGTTAATTGTTCGGTGTAATTTATATTTCCCACAAATACACTTCAGCTCCAGTTAAGCATTATTTTGATGTTATCTCTGCAATAAATATCTCTGTTGTGGTAAGAAAATATGATTAGTATTTATTTAATTTATTTATTACCATACTAGTCAAGTTAGTAGTTATTCTGTTGCTGTAGTTTAACAACCAAGTTTAACAATTTAGTTTTAAATTGCAGTCCGATTTCTGATAAATTCCTAAAACAAAATGACACATTGCATTATTACTAGGAAGGAACTATAGGCAAACTTTGTTTCATAATTATTTTATCATAATTTTCATATTGCAAAAACCTTTGAAACCCATAGTCAGTTTCTCATCCTTTCTAATTTAAAGATCTGAAAAAGTAGTATTATTTATCTTGACTAAATCATTGTTTAAGCTTGTATTTAAATAGATGTCAATTTGTTTAAAGTTGAACACATTAGAGGACAACATTGTGACAATGTTGTCACTTGATCAAAGGTGGTTCTTGGCCAACAGAGTAATCATTGTCCTGCCCCTAAAATGTCTTATCACAATGGACGTTTTCTTATTTTTACAAAAGGTGCGCGTCATCCTGACCTCATGTACAGTATTTAAGGTCACAAGGCTGTAGTGCTCACCTCTGTGTGCTAATGGGGTAGACCTTGTAGGAGAATGACAACAGAATAATGGAACTTGAGTCACAATGTTGATCTGTCTTTATTCAGGGGACCATACTGTATCTGCTATACTTAATGAGGATAGCCTATAAAAAAAATCTGGACTTTATTACAAAAAAATATATATTTAAAAAACACACACTCTTAACAATAAAGGTTCTTTATTGGCATTGATTGTTCCATGAAGAACCTTTAACATCCATGGAACTTTTCCATTGCACAAAAGGTTCTTTGAAAGATCACTGAAAAGTTATTTAGGGAACCAAAAATGCTACATTAATCAATTGTCATAAACTCATTTAAAAACGCAGAGCACAATGACGTTCTTTTGAATTTATTTTAGAATGCTGTACAATGCAAACAAATATAGACATTGAATAAATAGGCTTTACCAACCTTTAATCCATTAAGAACCTGCATGCTCATACCTTGCGTTGAGTGATAATAATAATATATTTATATTTATATATATATTTACATTACATCTTCGAATGAAGATGACACAGAAAAACATCAACAGGAAGTGTGAGTGATTTTGTTAGCGTGGAAAACAGGTGTTGTGGATGTGGGCTTTACAGGCATATAGATCTGACAGCTGGTCTATCTCGAGAGCTCGGTTTTCCGCTTCACACAGCTCTGGTTTTTAACCATGGAAAACACAACACACTTCCCGGATGATGTGGATAAGTTTAGAAATTTGGGCGTGTACTTTTTTTGCCCGTTATTTACAGATGTTACATACATGCTTACTACTTGTGGTTTTTCAGTACACCCCAAAAATGGTGGTAACTTTCACATTTTCATATTCTTAAAAACACTGACACTTTATATTTTTTAAAGGCATCAACAATTATATATTGTGCTGTTGCATAACATACAGTATGTGTGTATACATTTTAACACTATTCCAGCTACGCTTAAGTCACAAGGTCCCATGCAAAATTCAAAATAATCTGATGCTGAATGTGAAACCTGTTCTCAACACACCAATATAGCCAAAACATATGCAAGGGTAACACTTTATTTTGATAGTCCACTTTAGACATTCTACTAACTGCAGTATAAGTAACTTAATGTAAAATATCAGTCATTACATTATTAGTACTGTCTGCTTAATGTCTGCTAACACTTTATTGTGATGGTCCCCCAACAGACATTATACTGACTACTTCGCAAGCACATGTCAACTTATACTAAATAACCTAATAGTCTATTAATACTCTAATGGGAGTTAGTTGACAAAGTTACTTTGAGTTAATAGATTGTCTAAAGTTAACCATTGAAATTAAATGTAACCCATATGCAAGGCCCAGAACGTTGGTCTTAGAATATTGAGAACATATTTACTCTAGATCTGTCAATTTTTACAAGAATCCTTAAAATATTGTTAAAAAATATTTTTCATAAAAAGGATGCATTTAGGATGTTTTCCCATAGATGAATGCTATTCTATTTATGACCAAAGTGTTCTTCACAAATATGTGAGGCTCAAGGTCGTACATCCAAAATGAAATAATGTTACAAAACTAAATATAATTTTAAATTTGAGTTGAATATTCATAAATATTATATTTTAAAACAGTCAAAACCCCCGTAAGTCAATTGCACCTGTCAAAAAAAACAAGTCGAAAGATCAAGAGGGCAGAGTATCATAATATCCTTCTGTTTGATTTGTATTTATAAGCAAATCACTACAACTCCAGTTAAACATTTGTCTTCTATTATCACATAATCTATTCTACGTTATTATGGAACGTTTAAACATTAAGACGAAATAACACATATCACTTCCAATCGGAAGTGAGCATCCCTATGCCCTACTCACTCGTGGGGACTTTGGAGTGACTTGTGTCATAATGTCATTTGTTATGCACTTGGTAAAGAAAGCAATTAAAAACAATGTAATAGGGAGTGAACATAAGGAGATATTGTGAGTGTAATGCAAATTATTATTATTTTTATTTTATTTATTCTTTTCTCATTCACATTTTATTGGTAATACTATATTGAGAAGCTCTCCTTTTTTCTTTCCTCTTTCTCAGTATGTAAAATACTTATCCAATGAAAACATTCTGGAATTGTACTGTATGTTGTATGATGGGACCTTGCACCTTTTATTGACTTGAAGGGACAATTACAATTATTCTCCTGATATTATTATAAAGGAAGGAAGAGAAGTAACCCCTGATTTGACATTATCGGTTTATGAACAACATAATTGTATGTTATAAACCTAGTGAGCTGTTTGTTCTGTTCCTTTGTGTTCTATTAAAAACCATATAAAACCATAAAAAAAAGTTTTAAAAAAAAAAATTAATAAATATCCTCATTATCTTCACCTGGAATGTTACCATGACATGGATATGCGTGGTGTCCATCAGCCCATTAGATTTTCATAGAACAGGAATTGCTTATTATTGCTTGAATACTAAAATGTTATTGTTTAATATTAGTTTCAATATGATTATTTATTAATAATCAGTTTGTTATATATTTAGTGAACCAGAGTGTGCATGAAAATGTGTGTGAGGATTACATGGAGAGACATGGGATGAGTTATTTTAACTGTATATGCAATATAGCAAATGTTCTCCACTGATGCATGTCAACTGAAGTATTCTCTATAAGGAATGAGGATTGTGTAGCATGATGAAACATCGATTGATGAACATGAACAAGTTTGATATTTCTCTACATTGTAAGGATAATATAAGTTCTTTTGGTCAGGATATAAACGCCAATCTTTCTTATCGCTACTTTTCCTAAAACGAATCGCTACTTTTCAAAAAGAATCGCTACTTTTCTCAAAAAGAATCACTACTTTTCCTAAAATGAATCGCTACTTTTTCTAAAAGAATCGCTATTTTTCCTAAAATGAATTGCTACTTTTCCTACAATGAATTGCTACTTTTCCCAAAATGAATCGCTATGTATTCAAAAAGAATCTATACGTATATTCAAAACTAACAGCTACATCCATCCGAACCGCATAACTAAAGCTAAATATCAGTCAGCCTGAAGGGGAACATCACTCCAATGCTAATGCTTTTGTTTTATTTTATTTAGTTAGTTAGTTAGTTATTTAGTTAGATAGTGAGTTAGTTGTTGTCGTTTTTAGCTAAAATTGTATATGTTTTATGTGGCAATGAAACCTCCCATCCGTATTTGTCACAACAGGTCTCCTGCAGCCACCATATTCAGTCTCCTGCAGCCACCATATTCATCAGCATGTGGCCATGCAGGGGAGGCCCCCACCACTTGTCCCATCTGAAGGGACTCTAGAAGAGACTTAAAACCTGTTACACCTTTCAGCCATAATTGGTGCTATTGTATAAGTGCACTATTCAGTGTGAGTCATAATTGGGTCATTCATAAAATATGGCCCTACACATTTCACTTGAATTTTCTGTCATGAAAAGCTTTCAAAAATTCAAAAAACCTATATAAGACATAATAAACCTAACACCTAATTAATTTCTTTTGTCTCACCCCAAGGCGTCATCTAACTGACAATTTTGACCATGCTTCAATATTCGACGCTAAAGGTACCCTTTAGCGTCAGTTAGTTGACGCGATCCCAGGGCGTCATTTAACTGACGCTAAGGGTAACGCGTCAGTTAGATGACGCGGGTAGGTTTAGGTCTGGGTAGAAGGGCGTCATCTAACTGACGCTAAGGGTAACGCGTCAGTTAGATGACGCGGGTAGGTTAGGTTGGGTAGAGGGCGTCATTAACTGCGCTAAGGGTAACGCGTCAGTTAGATGACGCCCTGGGATCGCGTCAACTAATGACGCTAAAGGGTACCTTTAGCGTCGAATATTGAAGCATGGTCAAACTGATTCCCAAGGCGTCAGTTAGATGACGCCTTGGGGTGAGAATGGGCTGCTTATTTTTAAAAAAACCCTGAAAATTGTATTTATTTATTTGCTTGTTTGTATTCCTTTAGTGCTAAAACAGAGTGCACAAAAACAAGACTATAAAATAAGCAAATAATAATATAAATAATTTAAAAAGAATGCTTGTCCCTCAATTTCATGTAAGTAATTGTATCAATGTTAAAATCTTAAAAATACAGAAAAATAATTGTATAGTAGGCTATGGCCTATACATATGAAAATATAACATATACCAAGGTCAAAGTTCAGAGGAAGAGGATACTTTTTAAATGTTCTGGGTTTTCTTACACTCATCATTGCGGTTTTTATTTTAATAAAAGATGTCGGTAATGCGCAACAAGCTTCCATTTCTTTTCTTTAAAACAGGTCGCATCGCTTCTGGTTCAGGTCTTATGGGCTCCGCTCAAATATAGAGCCTTTTTACTCAAGATACCTTCAAAGGAGCGAGCAAAGATAAGCATAACTGATGTCCATAGCATATGCAGATTATTATCTACAAGATTTTTATTTTCTTCTTCTCAATAATGTTTAAGCAAAAAAAAAAAAAAAAACACCACTAATAAAAAGAACAAGCTTAGCTGATTACCTTAAAAGTCCATAGATATTGCTGTCAATTCGTACGGATAACACAACAAGCGGGTGCAATGAGACCTGCTTTCCTGTTTATGCATGGATGGAATGAGTGAAAGTGAGTCGAAAGAGAAAATATTCCAAATTAGTTCATGAATTGACAACTTGACTTGGAAAAAAGTGTCTGAGAGTAACTAATATTTGGTTGATCATAGGATCATGTGAGTTCCTCATGGAGTGGTACTCTACATGTAAAATAAAACAGCTTTTAAACATATTTTTCAAAAGTACAGTTTTTATGTGTAAAATGTTTTTGTGAACCAACATCCACCAATTATAAGTAAAACGTTTTAAACGTAAACGTACAAAGACAATTTAGAATCCATATTTTGAGTTCAGTGCAGGTATAATCAGCAACAGGTTGTTTATCTTTTAAGCATTGAATAAAATAACAAGTCAGAAGATCATGGAGTATCTCAGTCCTGAACACTACATTTTCATTTTAAGTTAAAATGCATAGCACACAAGTCTCTATATATTTTCAATTATTTATTTGAATGTGTGCATTTTAATTATGCATTTTAAATCATTAGATGTAATATGACAGATAACGAAAAAACAAGGTGAAAAAGTGTCCTAGTTTACATTAGTTATGACTTGAGGAATAAACAATGAAGGTGTCAGGTGGCCAGGATGTGTGGGTTTCCTTTCCATCCTAGATACACATGTAGGTCGATTAGGTCAAATCTGTGTTTTTATTGTGGGTGTCATGAACTAGGGCTTAAACAAAATAAGAAAGAGAATTAACGTTGTAGTGTAGAACTGGCACTGTTTCAGAGAGTACAAGCTATTGTTGGGCCTTCCTGATCATTGAAACCAAATTTCAGTCCTGTTAATGCCTAAACATTTATAGTATCTAAAATAATACTATCCATAGAACAATGTATTTCTAACTGTGGATGTTTTTTAGAAGTCAAAAATCATTTTATATTCAAGATTGTTGTCTCTAGGCAGCTGACTTCCTCTCGATATGTGGTTTTGTTACCTTTTTGTTGAAATTAGGTCAACAACCAGTGTGATCTCATCTGCAAACTCAGAAAAAAGTGAGATGCACAGTCATTAAAGGAAGTCATGCATGAGAAACTGAGCACATGTGTCTGTGCACTACTAAAATTGAGAAAATCCAAGTAAAAACAAATTAAAATACAAATAATTATATGTATGTGAGAGCTCCAAGTGATAGTATAAGAAAGGAAAAAAAACTTATTTTTTTTATTTGGCCTTGTACAGTGAGACTGTGTTGTAAATGTGTTGCAGTACCAGGTGACATTAGCATTACACTGAGCAACAGCATTAACTCAGGAGCAAAAAAACACTGGTCAGAAGCCAAATAGCATGTCTTTTTGTGCATCGTCACATCATTTATTCCTGAATGTCTTAATAATGAATTGCTTGTTCAATTTACTTAAGTCAATTTCTTGTCAAAACCTAATTACATTCTGTTCAATCCACTTACATTTATAATATTACAATGACAAAAAAACGAGGAATTTTTTTGCACTCATTTTTAAAATAAATTACACATGTATGGAATCTACTTAACTAAGTTATGTAAAATTAACAAAGAGAATACGTTTGAGTATTTTTTTATTTAACTTACTCATTCAGTTTACTTTGCAATACAATCAATCAAGTACATTTTACCCACTTATTGTTTGTAAATTGTATTCAAACAATGTAGTGCTAAATTAATCCATGATTTGTATGGTTATTCCCATTTTAGTAAACAACACATTACACTTTGCAATACAATAGGTAATGAACCAAACACAGAGACCTCAAGACTTAGTACACAACACATAATAACGGTAACATTCAAGGGATATAGTTTTTGACCGTGAATGGGTAATTTTGAGTAGAAAATAAACTCCAGTTGTCACAGAACAGCAAGTTACTAAACCTAACAGCAAATGCAACTAAAAAATGGACAAATGCAACCTTATTTTGTATTCATGCCCATTCATGCCATCATGGGAACATCAGTATCAGAAAGTTAGGTTTAACTAAATCTTATAACTTTGATACTTACTCAAAGAATCATTGTAAACAAACAATTTAAAGTCAAATACACTGTAGCCGAAACGCGTAGATCTACACTTTGAATTGTTTTTAATGATCTAGCCCACAAATTGAAGGCTTTTTACCTCACCACATTAGTGAACCGGCATATTTCGTCTTTATAATATAAATTACTTTTTGTTATTTTTATCTTTGTCCTCTCACCAATAAGCTGATGTGTGGTGGGAGTTCAGGCACAATATGGCATGCTGTCGGATCATCCAGGTGGATGCTGCATTGGTGGTTTTTGATAAGAGTCCTGCTTCCATACAGTATGTAAAGCGCTTTGAGTGCTGAGAAAAGCACCGTAAAATGTAACAAATTATTTTTATTCTTGCCTGAACTAACTTATTCAATGTAGAAATTGCATTTGTTTTTTTTTTTGTTTTTTTTTTTGTAGTATTTACTTCACCACAGAATCACATTTATCAGTGTACATAAAATGTAATAAATAAATAAAATAAGGAACATTGTAGCATTTTGCATGATGCTGTGTAATAGGCTCAAAGATATGTTTGTTCAATTAAATTAACCTCAATTAACAGCCCATTCTCACCCCAAGGCGTCATCTAACTGACGCCTTGGGAATCAGTTTGACCATGCTTCAATATTCGACGCTAAAGGTACCCTTTAGCGTCAGTTAGTTGACGCGATCCCAGGGCGTCATCTAACTGACGCGTTACCCTTAGCGTCAGTTAGATGACGCCCTTCTACCCAGACCTAAACCTACCCGCGTCATCTAACTGACGCGTTACCCTTAGCGTCAGTTAGATGACGCCCTGGGATCGCGTCAACTAACTGACGCTAAAGGGTACCTTTAGCGTCGAATATTGAAGCATGGTCAAAATTGTCAGTTAGATGACGCCTTGGGGTGAGAATGCGTTGCAATTAATTAAACTGAGGAGGCTTGTTTAGGTTTGTACAACCAGACCGAACAAGTCCATTCAGACAAGTATTTTTTGTTAATTGAATACACACACACACACACACACGTTTATAAAAGCTACTTAAATGCCCTAATTTAACTAAACCCATAGTTTCTGTGAAACCGGGCCTAAAAGTGTTAAATGTGCAGTTTATTTGGAGATTTAGAAGAATTCATGTTGTTTATTTTATGTGGTTACCAGAAGAGTGGAAGATTATGAATCGGTTGTGGGTGGCTGCAGTTTAGCTTCTGTTGTGTATTGTTGTGTATTGCGTTCACTTAATGAGAAATAACTGAGACTATTGCAGAAACCTTATAATTACTTGCTCATTCCATAAATAAGTTAAACTATCTAGCATGCTGTCATTTTACTACTAGTACTAACTGGCATAGGCCTACTTAAAAATAGTTCTTTGGCTTCATTTGATTCAGCTGTGGCCAGTGGTTCCACATTGCAAATGTGTCGTCTTAACATAAAGTTAAGAAACTTGAAATAAAATCACAAACCATTTTCAGTACACCTTGTAAGTGTTTCATCTATACTTGCGTTTCATTTAAAGTCATTGCTTTTCATATCATTAGAGCCATTAGAGAATTTTTTTCACTGCTTTGATTTTGTAATGTATTTCTGTGCTGCTGGGTACCCAGAATGCTTTGCGACTCAGTGAGTTCTCACCAGTTTTGAATCTGAATACTCAGGTGTGTTCTTTGTTACTGTATGTTACCGTTGTTGCACTGTCTAGCTCTAGAAGTGTAGTGCCAGCTTGCCTAATTAGCTAATCAGAGGGTTTGTCTGCTTATTTGTAATATTACACATTAAACTATGCCTTATGTTTTTCCCCTTTAGCAGCCATTTTTTTATGGCAAAGGAGGCAGGCCTATAAGAATTGAAGTAATGGTAGTCTGCATGTTCGATAAGTTCATTTTGTAAACACCACAAAACTTTAAAGTTTGTAATTTTGAGAAAGATGATCAGTATTTTCTGGTATTTGGGGATTTATTTTTTAAATTTCATTTTTCATCATTGTGTGACGCACAAAACCCACCATTTCTAATAAACCTATGAAAAAGTGTTTGATATCAGAGTTAAATTCTAGGTCATTGCCTTTCTTAATGCAGTTAACAAACTGCTCCCAATTTAAACCAAGTGTCTTAAACTTTAATATACTACATTTAATAATTATTTGATACAATGCACTTATCGTGTACATGTATGTTTTTACATTATACCTTTAAAAAAATACATGCATATAACTACAGCTGTAATTAATTCCACTGTTGCACCCTTGATGACATATGGAAAGCTAGACACTGCATACTCATTTATTTGTAATTACTGTTGACCTTACACCTTAACCCACCCTTAAACTGAACCATCAAACCTGACTAAACCTGTCCTTAACTTTACAGTATATCCCATCTCAATTGCAGCAAAAGTGTTTTGCACTACGACATGAACATTGAACCTCGTTTTTTATGCAAGTGCGTAGTATTTAAAGGTACCTGATATAAAATGTGACCACAAAACTTTATTCCATTCCCATTCATTGTAATACATTTTATAATCATTTAGTTAGTGATCTTAATGGTTAATCAAGGTTTCATTAAATATGCCTATATATTTTCATCTGGTTGGATTTTGTGTGATTATAATACACAGAAGCCCAGAGTTGGTTATTTATGCATTTTATTTTCATATGTTTTGCACAATACAAAGTCATTATTGAATAAAAACAGTCATTGTGGAAGGAAGCACAAGTCCACAAGTTGTGGATGCAAATATGTTGCAAAAAAGTAAGCTATATAGACAGAAACTTCAAAGTAATTTAAAAATAATTTTTACAAAATAATATTTTTAGATAATAAATGTAGAAATCATTCAAATAAAGAGAAATTAAACATGAAGTACATCTAAGTTGCTAAATTAGAAACAACTAAATGGCAGCATATTGTATCCTAAACTAGAATAGTTGAGCCCATATTATAAAAGCATATAAACACATTACATTCAAATGTGTATACCGTATGGTTTTTAAAACCATAAGCACTATAGCATAACTGAGGGAGGTTACATAATCCCTTGATCATCATTTAAAAACAACGGTGCAAATCTAACGGCTCTCAAATGTGATGGAACATTTTCTGTTGTCTTCGGTGAAGGCACTGCGATAAATCCAACGGATGAAAAACGACTTGGATTTGTGAGACCTGAAAGACAAATAATAGACCAATTGTAATTCTTCAAACAAAACAGCACATATTTTATAGAGTTTGCTAATAAAATATTGGGTCTCATTCACTAATGATTGCATACAAGTTGCGTACTTACTGTATGTTTGCAGAAAATATTCTGAGAGAATGTGCAGCGAGATCTTCGAGTAAAGCCATGTGTGCCATTCAAAACCAGTTGACTTGATACTCATTAAATATCTTTTATAAGGATCAAAACTATACAACCTATCCCAGTTTGCGCACCATTTTTGTTAAATGACTGTAATATTACTGTATTTTTTTATTATTGTATTATTCTGTCTTTTTACTGAGATGATGTTTTAATAGTGATATAGATAAAAGTGACATTGACATAATCTGCCTTTTACGAACACATTCTTCTCCGTTTTACCATCACATATCAGCTTGGATATTCAAAAAGTGTAAATAAAGAGCCAAACAATTTAATAGTGTGAATAAAGTGATTATCTGATAGGGGTAGGGGTAAGGGGTAGATGTAGGGCAGTGTTCATTTTTATCAGCTATTTTTTTTTATTTAGTCTTTGTCCAAAGTGTCAAAATTACTTTTTAGTTATCATATTTAGTCAACCTTGTCCTGTTTCTGTTTAGTCAAGTTTTAGTCGAATAAATGTCTCAGCGTTTTAGCCAGTTAAAACCAAGTCACGTTTTTTGTCATGCTGCATAATGGTAAAATTGATAATTCTGATTATTTTGCTAAAAATTATAATCACAACAATTGTTGTCAAAGTAAGTGTATTTATTCCGCAACCACGATCGCAAATATAGTCGAGATCCATGTTTGGATTTTTTACAGTTCATCACTGAGAAGGTTTGATAGCAGATTTAGTCGCAGCAACAATGTGGCATGAGCAAGAATAGCTGGATGACACTTTATTTAAGCAGAATATCTCAATGTATATTGATTAACTCGGTTTTCAGATTATCCGCGCTCCAAAACGCCTGTGTGCATGGTTGATAGATTGCAAATATTAAGCAAAAATGTTGTTCTTTTAACAGAAAAGCTCTGAATGGGGGAATTAAATACTTGAAATCTGGCAACCGGAAGCATGAAATCATTTTTTTTTTTACAAAAACAGTGATTTATTATTAAACATTTTTACTTTGTTCAATTTACACTAGTGTAGGGGAGGGCTTTCAAGACAGAGACAAGTAATGTCTCAATAAGATGGCATCCATTTATGATTTTAATATAATCATATACGCTTAAAATGTTGTTTTTATTTCATACTGTTTTATAAAATACCACAATACAAATAGTAGGTGCAAATAGTATCTCCCACTATTTGTACAACTATTTATTAAGTATACACTCAGTGTAAATAGCATTTAACATATATTTGCGCTTATTGCAAAGAAAATACTTTTTGTTAATGCAAATTAACACAATGCAAATAGCCGCAGCCTAATTCGAATGTATGTTTCAGTTAGTTCTTAATGTCTAAATCTAAATGCAAAATAAAAAAATCATAATTTCTGCATGAAAATGTTTTTATGAACAAATGTTAACACACAGTTAGTGAATGAGACCCATTGTCACAAGATATATAACGTCGTGACTCACGTTAGCTCATCCATGCTTTGAAAGTCACCAGGACGTTGAACACAACCGTCTTCAGAAAGAGAATTCTCAGCCAAAAGAGGCCCAGTGACAAGTAGTTGATTTTTTCATCTGCAGAAATGAAATACAATTAGTATGTCTTTACTGTTTACCATGTATTTTGCACAATCAATCATGTACAATCCAACACTTTCATCCAGTTCATCTAGTAGCCTTACAATCTGAAATCTATGGGAGTCTAAATAAAAAATACAGTAAAAAAAAAAACACTTACCTTTTTCTATATCACCACTTTGACTGGATGCTCCTTTACAGGTATCTGAATGTGGAATAAAGTAAATTAATCTAATGCAACCAAATATTTTAGGAATTAAGATGACATTGTTTATATTGTATGTGGTAATTCCTACCTTTTTCTGGGCAGTCATCTACAGGTCCAAAGGCAAAGTTACTGTAGTAATCGTTGCCTGAATATCTCACGGTTGAAATGTTATCGAATTTTACAGCTGAATGGTCCGTGAAGTCAGTTGCCAGACACGAGTCTTCAAGTTTGTAATAGTCCGGGTCTTTTTTTTCTTCTGTAAAAACATAAGAAAAGAAAAAAATCAAACACATTAGTTTCGCAAACATAAAGTGTATGTGTTTGATGCAGACACAAATTTGCCAATTACATTCGGTCATATGTAATAAGCTTTTATGGCAGCTTTACTGGATTAGAAAGTACATTCGCTGACAATAAACATTGTCATTTTATATATGTGAAAAGCATATTCATTTGATTTCATTTTTTTCCAGACAGACATTTCAAATTAAAATGGGAAAAAATCGTATTGTCGATTCAATGAATAAAATATAGAATAGAATAGAATATTTGCCTCAAATCAATGACACCAAAGTCCTTTTACTTAATACACATTTAAAAATATTGATAATATGAGAAATTCTCACCCCATGCAAACGTAATAACTGATTTTTCTAGGCCCACAGGCTGATACCTCACCTCAAAAACTCATTCAGTCTTTCAATATGTAAACCAGTAGTTTATTATATATTATGAAATTAACAATATAACACTGTATCAGAACACATATATTTAGCGCATAGGACTGTGTAGCTTTGTATTAGTTGAATTTATACCACAATGATCACAAGGCCTACAGTTTCTAAGATCTTATTCAAGAATTTAAGAAGGCTTAAATTCTAAATTGCTTTTTAAAAATTGATTATACTGTATTTCTGTATTT
Source organism: Chrosomus eos (assembly GCA_036326025.1). Lineage (NCBI taxonomy): Eukaryota > Metazoa > Chordata > Actinopteri > Cypriniformes > Leuciscidae > Chrosomus > Chrosomus eos. The sequence continues at coordinate 15,456,974 of CM070823.1, forward strand.
CATTCTTTCTTTATTTGCTGTAATGGGAAATGATTACTGCTACTGTTTATTACTGAAGTCCTTCTACTAGTCCAAGTTTGGAGGTTTTTATTATTATAATCTTCTGCCATGCCAGACCATCTTTAAATTAAACTCAAATAAATGTCAATTAAATGTAACACTTGTTTAAACTGGAAAATTCATTTCAGAAAAATGTGTCTGTCCTTCGCATTACTAAAATTAACATTGTACCTAAATTATAACAATAAAATATATGAAACAATATAATGTAGTAGATTCTTATCCATAGATTACTACTTACTTTGGTGCACAGATAAGTGTGTCCCTTTCCCAAATATGATTTTGTTATTAGTGTTAGTCACACAATGATTAACACACGTATCATAATCCTATACATGTGGCCAAAATTACACATGCTTGATGCTCTATATACAGTACTATAGTTCCTAACAAAATCAAAACAATATCAAATTTAGTTTATTTTAGAATACAAAAGTCGGCCTTTTTAGACACTTATCAAACTAACCATCTCAAAAGATTTTTGTAAATCTATTCAGTAATGCTAAAAAACGAAATTGAATATAGTAATCGATCATTACATGATGAAATATGTGCCATTAAGATTAGAAAGTCAATTTTTACTGAGAGTTATGACATGTTGGTGAATCTAGGCTGTCGAATGTCCAGCTGATTAGTTATAATGCTGATCATTAATATTCCAATTTCTCAATTTAGCTATTTCGCATAAATGACTGAATTTATGAAAAAATGCTTGAGAGTGACTACCAAAGGTTACTTGGTAAAACATTAATTGTCCTTTATTTTTGAAGTATCTGTTCAGATTTGTTTTAAATGTTGTTTTAAGGAGTGGTCTTTATTTATCTAACTCTATTTTTAAATACCCAATCAATCTAGACAGTCACACAACATTATCAGAGTTCTTTGATTCAAATTTATTATTTTCTTACTTGATTGTACTGTTAATTGTGTCCCTCCTCCAAAGACTATTTTAACAGTAGAAGTCACACAGATTGATATATCAGTACAAAAACAATTTGGATGGTACCTGTATACTGGATAAAATAGATCAAACAAAGTAGGCTAATTATAAATTCCCGATAATATAAGAAAGAGATATGGTAGTATCCTTTAAATGAAAGATTTGTTGTTCTTATTACTGTGATTTATTTAGCTAATTATTTATAGTAATTATTTATTTATTTTATTTAGGCATAAACATCTGGTGTGAAAATCATATTATTACATATTTATTTATAGTACTGTGTGACAAACTCATGTAGTTCTGTTTAAAGCTAATTATTAAATTACTTCATTTCCTTATTTCATTGTTTTTAATCTGATGTTCAGATGAATTATTTCCTACAAAAGTAAGGTTTTTACTTACTTGTCTGTACAAACAACTGAGTTCCCTTCGCAAATATAATTTTGCCAAAGTCGTTAGTCACACAGTGACTGTCAGTGTTATAAATACTTCAATAAAACTTCAGTGTTCATTTTAATTGCTAAAGCCACTCAGTTAATGCAGTTAAAATATGTGCAAAATTAATAATAATTTTTGTACATAAATAAAAGGAGCTGTGAAAATCGCATGTACAAGTCTACCTGTCTTATCGGTGTATTAGTGAAAAGAGTTAGAATTAGAATTAGTAATATCAATTAAAGTTAACTTTAAATAACTGAATCCATAACTTACTGGATAACACAATGAGCTGAGTCCCTTGCCCAAAGATCAGTTTGTCTGTATTTTGAGTCACACAACTACAAAGCTCAACACAGAAATACTCTGATAGGTATAAAGGACATGAGTTTCATAATTTGATATTACATTAAATTTAATAGATTTAACTAATGTCTGTGAATGAATTGGGTTTTAAAAACATCTGAAAATGTCTGATATGTGGTGGTACTGTAAATTTAATGGTGAATTTACTACTCATGACACTAAAATTAGATACCAAGTCCTATGAAAATAATATGCTATTATTAATATTTGAATAGTTGTACTCACTTGTTTGTACATAGAGTTGTGTCCCCTTCCCAAATAATACTTTACCAATATTGTTATTCACACAGTGGTTAGTAGTGGGATAATAACTTCCATGAGTAGCCAGGGACAACCTCCATCATGTTAGATTTAACATCAACTTAACTATGTTTTCTTCTACATTAAAGGGATTTATAAAGAATAATAATAATAAAAACATGTATGCTTTATGGACTGGTGGCACGAATGCAACTTTTATATAAATGTGCATCCCTATAAAGTACTTTAGATACACATACACATCTGTCTCTTTAATATCCTCAACATTTTTGGAGCGGCCATCTTTTAATGTGCTTGACAAATGAATATATACTGAATATATTGAACAATTAGTGAAAAAATATTACAAAAACTTACTGTAATTTATTATTATTTTGGTCCCTGCCCCAAATATGACTTTGTTGTTGAACCCAGTATTCACACAATGGTTTTGTCTTGCACTTTTATACTTTTTAGTCAAGGCCCATTATATTTGTCAGTTTACTTTTTTGGTTTAGTAACATAATGTTCAAAAATTGTTTGACATGATAAATCTATTTTAATGCATTTTGACAAAAGTAATTCTACATTTAAAATACAATCAAAGTCACAGTTGGTTGATGTAATAATGGGTTAACACAGAATAAATGATCCTTAAATTAAAGATTCTTATACCATCATGCTTATAGAAATTATTTAGTCCAATTAATTGGACTACTGTGTGACATACTCCTGTAGTTCTGTTTAAAACTCATGATTTCCTTATTTTGTTTTTAATCTGATGCTCAGATGAATTATTTCAGCCCATTCTCACCCCAAGGCGCGCCTTGGGAATCAGTTTGACCATGCTTCAATATTCGACGTTAAAGGCACCCTTTAGCGTCAGTTAGTTGACGCGATCCCAGGGCGTCATCTAACTGACGCGTTACCCTTAGCGTCAGTTAGATGACGCCCTTCTACCCAGACCTAAACCTACCCGCGTCATCTAACTGACGCTAAACCTAGCGTCAGTTAGATGACGCCCTGGGATCGCGTCAACTAACTGACGCTAAAGGGTACCTTTAGTGTCGAATATTGAAGCATGGTCAAAATTGTCAGTTAGATGACGCCTTGGGGTGAGAATGCGTTGATTATTTCCAAAGAAAAGTAAGGTTTTACTTACTTGTCTGTACAAACAACTGAGTTCCCTTCGCAAATATCATTTTGCCAAGGTTGTTAGTCACACAGTGACTGTCAGTGTTATAAATACTTCAATAAACGGCAAGTCGAAATTTCAGTGTTCATTTTGATGTCAGAGCCACTCAGTAATGCAGTTAAAATATTTGTGTCAAACTAATAATTGAATAAATAATTTTAAAGAGAACTGAAATAAATATTGTAAATAAATAAAAAAGCGGTGCAAATATCATGTACAAATCAGTACATCAACTACTTGTTCAATCAGTGGATTAGTGAAAAGAGCTTGAGTGATATCAATTAGAGTAAACTTTAAATAACCGAATCCATAACTTACTGGATAACACAATGAGCTGAGTCCCTTGCCCAAAGATCAGTTTGTATGTATTTTGAGTCACACAACTACAAAGCTCAACACAGAAATACATTGGATACTCTTTCCTCTGGAAATAAAAAATGACAGGAGTTTTGTAATTTGGCATTATAGTAAATTCTATTAAAACTTAGATTAATAACTAACGTATGTGGTAAAGTAAAAAATCTTATGAAAACGTTATAAGATTTTTTAGAAAATTTAATATAAAATTTCACTACAAATACACTTCTGTCTCTTTAATGTCCTCAACATTTTTGGAACGGCCATCTTTCAATGTGCTTGACAAATAAATATATACTGAATATACTGAACAACTAGTAATAAAGTTAAAACTTACTGGAATTTATTATTATTTTGGTGCCTGCCCCAAATATGACTGTTGTTGACTAAATTGACTAAATGGTTTTGTTTGGCACTTTTGTCCTTTTATATTTGTCAGTTTGTTTGTTTTTTGTTAGCCCAAAGTCCAACATCACTGAACAGAAGTTTTTGATAGTTTACATGATAAATCTATTGTAATTCAGACATTGTGACATGTCATTCTCATTTTACAATACAATAAAAGTCACGTTTGGTTGATGAAATAATGGGTTTATCAGAGAATAAATTCAATACTAAAATTAAAGTACAACTTACTGCTTTGTACAAGAAGTTTTGTCCCCATCCCAAAGAAAAGTTTTTGTCCAGCATTCACACAGCCATTGGCCATATACTAAAAACTAGAGATATCCTGATTTCAAAAACACTGCAAGCTATTCTGTCACAATCGCTCTTAAATAACATGCAGTGTGAAAACTTTAAAGGATTGACATCCATTTATATCAAAGTTTAGTGGTAGAATAAAAATCTGTTTTTAACTGTTATGTTTCAAAGACAAAAGAAGAGTTGATGTTCCTAAAGTTAACAACAAGCAGTACGTTTTGAATGTATTTATCTGGGAATTAAGTAGGATATTACAAGAAAAATTATGAAGAGGAGATCACTGTTGATGTATTGTTCTAATCATAAAAAGTGCATATTTCATAAAAATCCATGCGATATTTGAGCCACACTTACTTGAAAACACAGTTACTTTAGTGCCTTTTCCAAATATAATTTTGTATCCGCCTTGATTCACACAACTGTTGACCATAAACACATAACTGCTGCTGAACGTATTATGTTTTCATTCCTTCAAATGGGATAAAGGTGATTATCTAAACTCTAAACTCTAATTTAGAAATAATTTAACTAATGTATAAGTTAAAACGTCAGCTTTATTCCAAAGATTGTATTGATGCTGTTTGGATGTACTAATGAACGGCTATTATTGTTTATGTTACATAAATTGATGATGCCGGAGATTTGTATTACGGTTAAGAGGAGGAAATCCTAAGAACTTGTTAATTTGTTCTTTTTACATGCAATATACACAGTCTGAGATTATAAAAATAAAATAAAAAGCTTTTAAACTCAACTCTCAAGACTGTCTTTTCCAAAGCCTTCACATCAGAACAATTATCCGATCTACTCATATTTTACAGTAATAGTAATTTTCCACTATAATCTCTTTTTTTAATTAGAACATTATATGATGATAATGTCTGTAAGAATATTTAGAAAATGAAAGCAAACCTATCATCACAAACATATCTATTGCATAAAATATAATAGTTTTTTTCATGCAGCAGTTTAATAAAAATTTTTAAGTAAAATAAATGAGTGATTATTACAATTTTAGAGATAAAACTTACTTGCTTGTACTATAAGTTTGGTCCCCTTGCCAAAGAATATCTTAAATTGATTATTCACACAGCTATCGACTCTGTACCAAAAACCAGTCGTGACATGGATTGTATGTCTTTTAGTCTTTAAAAAAATAAATTTAAAGATCATACTTTTAAACATCATACATGAGAAATATTTTACTACTATTATCATGATGCTAAGAATTAGAACTAAATTTTCTCAGCAGTGTTTGATTTTGTTCACGAGTCCACCTTGTCGACGGTCGACCCAAGCACTGAACCAATTGAGTTTGAGTGAGAGATGTTTATTAATGTATTTTTATCTTAATTTTATGTCGTTACTTATTTTTATTTCATGTTACACATGCTGTGAAAATCTCATGTATAAGTCTACCAGTTCAACCAATGGATTAGTGAAAAGGTATACAATTGAGTAAACTTTAAATAACTGAATCCATAACTTACTGGATAACACAATGAGCTGAGTCCCTTGCCCAAAGATCAGATTGTTTCTATTTTGAGTCACACAACTACAAAGCTCAACACAGAAATACATAAGATACTCTTTCCTCTGATAGGTTTAAAGGACAAGAGTTTTGTAATTTGACATTACAGTAAATTCTATTAAGAGTTAGATTAATAACTAATGTATGTGGATGAAGTGGGTTTTAAAAACATCTCATGAAAATGTCTGATATTTGGTGGAACAGTAAATTTAATATAAAATTTCACTAAATATACACTTCTGTCTCTTTAATGTCCTCAACATTTTGGGAACGGCCATCTTTCAATGTGCTTGACAAATGAATATATACTGAATAACCAGTAAATAAAGTTGAAACTTACAGCAATTCATTATTATTTTGGTGCCTGCCCCAAATATGACTGTTGTTGAGCCCGTGAATTGACTAAATGGTTTTGTTTGGCACTTTTGTCCTTTTATATTTGTCAGTTTTCTTTTTTTAGTTTAGTTAGCCCAAAGTCCAACATCACTGAAACATACGTTTTTGATAGTTTACATGATAAATCTATTATAATTCATTTGTTTACATTGTGACATGTCATTCTCATTTTACAATACAATAAAAGTCACGTTTGGTTGATGAAATAATGGGTTTATCAGAGAATAAATTCAATACTAAAATTAAAGTACAACTTACTGCTTAGTACAAGAAGTTTTGTCCCCATCCCAAAGAAAAGTTTTTGTCCAACATTCACACAGCCATTGGCCATATACTAAAAACTAGCAATATCCTGATTTCAAAAACACTGCAAGCTATTCTGTCACAATCGCTCTTAAATAAATGCAGTGTGAAAACTTTAAAGAAGGAATGACATCCATTTATATAGGGGGGAGAATAAAAATCTTTCTTTTTTTTAACTGTTGTGTTTCAAAGACAAAAGAATTGAACATCAAAGAGTTGATCTTCCAAAAGGTAACAATAAGCATCATACCAATTTCAAGTCATGTGAACTTATAACTAATATTATACTCATCTATATTATCCTCATAATAGCATTCTATTATAGTAAAATTTTAAATATCTAAATTAACATTGTTAAGCAATGCAAGCCATAAATACCAAATAAACGCCCTACAAGAATATGGACTTATGAACTTTTGAAAAGGCAATTAACTCACTTGAAGTAATTGTTAGTTTGGTGCCTGTCCCAAATATGATCTTGGTGCCTCCAGGATTCACACATCAGTAAAGCACAGTACATTTTATTATTAAGTATAATGTGGACTGTTGTAGGGTGGATCAATTTATATTAAATTCATTGTTTAGATATTACTCATTTCTACAAATAAACAAAAATACAGACTAAAGCTTTAGACAAACCTTATAAAATTCTGTTGAGTTCCGTTCTTTGATTTTATTGACTATATTTTTTGTGTTTTTTGTTTGTATTTGTTTGATTTTTTTGCATAATTAAAATGGTAATACATTAGTTGTTTACTAACAGTCTTATCTGAAATACCTCTACATTATATTTGCTTTTATTTCACATAAATATGAGATAACTAGCATTTTTAAATTAAACATTTTATTCATACAATTAAATATTGGTACGAATATTGGATATAACTTACTTGACTGTACAATGAGTTTTGTTCCTTTGCCAAATAACGTTCTAATTTGATCATTCACACAGTCATTCATCATGTATAAAAAAGTATTGGCACCCTGATGGCACTGAACAGCATAGAGGAGATAGCATTTTACAACAATGGAATGAAAAGTCACCTTAAAACCTAAACAGTTCATTGATGTTCCAATTTTAACACAAAATGTAGAGTATTTTTTTAGTGTTGGGTCCGAGTCCACCTTGTTGAGTCCGAGTCGAGTCTAAGCACTTAACCAATTGAGTTTTAGTGAGGAATGTTTATTAATGTCTTTTGATTTTTTATTTTATGTTTCTTTCTTGTTTCTTATTTTTCTTTCATGTTACACGATGTGGATTTGACTGTCCAAGTTCACATCAAGTATGAGTACAAGTCCACCCGAGAGCGTCCAATTCCAAGTTCATTCATAATTGCAATCCAAGTACCCCTACTCTAGTATTTTTTACCTTTTACTATTATAAAAGTATTTTTGAGGAATGATGGCCATCAATATATTCAGATTCAGTCACTTATATGTTCAAACTGTAAAACAGACTTCACATATTGCCCTTACTTGGAAGTGATTACATAAAAGGCCTACTAAGTACTAGACTAAGTGATATCACAATTATTTTAATCAATTTATCAATTTAGTTTCAATAATAGCATTCATACTAAGATTAAAGTACAACTTACTGGTTTGTACAAGAAGTTTTGTTCCCATCCCAAAGAAAAGTTTTTGTCCAGCATTCACACAGCCATTGGCCATATACTAAAAACTAGCAATATCCTGATTTCAAAAACACTGCAAGCAATTCTGTCACAATCGCTCTTAAATAAAATGTGGTGTGAAAACTTTAAAGAAGGAACGACATCTCAAAGTGTAGAGTAAAAATCAGTTTTTAACTGTTATGTTTCAAAGACAAAAGAAGAGTTGATGTTCCTAAAGTTAACAACAAGCAGTACGTTTTGAATGTATTTATCTGGGAATTAAGTAGGATATTACAAGAAAAATTATGAATTCCCAGATAAATACCTTTTATCTGATTTAAATATTAAATATTTTTAAAACAGAAGATCACTGTTGATTTATTGTTCTGATAATAATCATATTGCTCTATAAGAATCATAAAAACATGCATATTTCATGAAAAGGGTATGCGATATTTGAGAGAACTGAGCCACACTTACTTGAAAACACAGTTAGTTTAGTGCCTTTTCCAAATGTAATTTTGAATCCACTTTGAGTCACACAACTGTTGACCATAAACACATAACTGCTGCTAAACATATTATCATCCTGGATAAGGCTATATGTTTGCATTCCTTTAATTGAGATAAATGTTATCATCACCTAAAATCTAATTAAGAAATAATACTATAATTTATCTGTTAAGTATCAGGTATTATTCCAAATTTTGTATTGATGATGTTTGATGTTCTATAATAAATGCCTATTATTGTTGATGTTACATATTGATGATCCCAAATTCAAAGTTATGTATTAGGGTTAAGATGATGGAAATCCTAAGAACAAGTTAAGATTAGCTGATAAAAAAATAAATAATAATTTTCCAAAGTCTTGCACATCAGTCCAATTATATGATCTACTCATATTTTACTTATACATAAATGGTAATTTTCCACTATACTATATTTAAAATAAAGAACTTGACATCTTGCCCCCATATATATGTGGAAGTGATCACATAAAAGGCCATGTGTACAACTAGTACATTTTAGACTACTAAAGTAATAGGCTATATTAACAATTATTTTCATCAATTTACTTTCGATAATAGTTTTTTTTTCCTGTGCAATTTTAGCATCATATGAATGTTACGTGTATAATACTCATTAATAATGGGAAAATAATGGGAACAGAGATTTAAATTTAACATTGGTTTTAAATATATAAAATAAAAAAAGACAAGCTTGATCTACACTTACTTGAAAAGACAGTGAGTTGAGTGCCTTTTCCGAAAATAATTTTGTTAATTCCTTGAGTCACACAGTGGTTTATCCGAACACGTAAACATGTTGCCTATGCTCTCCTTGCTTTGAAGCCCAACAAGAAGGGCTATATTTAATTAGAATACTTTATTTGGAATCTAATTTATTGGGGACTTTCATTTAAAAGTATACATATTTGAAAAGCATACTATAAATTGAACAACTATAAAGGTCATACAAACTACAGTAACCTTAAATATTGATTGGAATAATTGGGAATCTATTTATCTCATCCATAGCCACAGTTACCTATTATTATACAGATGTATAAGGATGTTAATGCTCTTTGTGAATTGTATTTCTCTGAAGAAAGCATTTCATGGAGGCAGTTATGGTTTTTTTAATATATATTATTTTTCATGTGAAACAAAAGTTTTAGCTGAAGTATATCAAAATTGAATTGAATTCAACTTTAGCCACTCTTGTTTGGTGTTTAGTGTATTTTTGGATATTACTGTAAATAACTAGATTTTGAATCTACTATTACCATTTTTATACAAACTGCATAAAATTAAGAAATTTAACTGTACAATTTGGAAAAATCTTTACTTACTTGATTGTACTATGACTTTGGATCCCTTACCAAAGAAAATCTTATATCCATCATTCACACAGCCATTGACCATATAGCGAAAACAAGTAGCTCAATACATGAAGCACTTTAAACTGATATATATATATATATATATATATATATATATATATATATATATATATATATATATATTATATATTTATATATATATATATATTATATATTCAATGTTACTGTAGTGGTCTAACCTTTATAGTTATATGGTTTATAATATATAAGGTTTTCAAATATGTACTTTTAACTGAAAGTCACTAATAAACTGTTGAATTATTGAGTATATGCATTTGGGAAGCACTTTGATTCATGCAAATATTAAAATGATTTATTTTTTATTTTTATGATGAAACTTTCTCTTAATCTTGTTTAGGTTTATAATAATGTTAAAGGGATACTCCACTTTTTTTGGAAATAGGCTAATTTTACAACTCCCCAGTTAAACAGTTGGGTTTTACCGTTTTCGAATCCATTCAGCCAATTTTCTGATATTTAGACGAATATCAGTAACCAGACAGTTTCTGGTTCCATTGACTCAAGTCCATAGTATAAGGTATTGGAACCAGAAACTGTCTGGTTACTGATATTCGTCTAATTATCAGAAAATCGGCTGAATGGATTCGAAAACGGTAAAACCCAACTGTTTAACTCTGGGGGAGTTGTAAAATTAGCCTATTTGAAAAAAAAGTGGAGTATCCCTTTAAGGATCATACTTTTTAGTATACTAAACTATTTATTTGATGAAACAAAATATCTTACTTGAAGTAACAATGAGAGTGGTGCCGGTCCCAAATATGATCTTGTTGTCCCCTCTATTCACACATCAGTATAGTATAGTACATTTACCCATAGTACACGTTTGGCCAGTGAGATTCCATCTTTTGGGGGTCATTATATTTTATTTTTAGGTATGACTTGTTTGTTTAGTTTGGAAAATTGTAGCTAGAATCTAGAAAATAATAATGCAAGTTAACGATAAGATAGGAATTTAGTTTTTAGAAAACTAACCATTATCAAATGTATTTTGCCAACTTTAAAGAATTTATGATCTTGACCATTTATGAACATCACATATACTTTTAAAACATCACAAACATTTTTCAAGTTTGTTAAATGATTCCGTTCCATATTAAAGAAGTGAGGAAAAAATCTTATCAATGCAAACTTACTTGTTTCTACAGTGAGTATTGTCCCCGTCCCAAAGGTTATCTTTTGAGCATTAGTCACACATGGGCCGGGTCCATAACAAAAACCATCTAGCCTGAAGTTGTGAGCTTTAAGTAGCCTATTTTTTTAATGTAATAAATTAAATCAATGCAAGTAGCCTACTTTAACAACCTTTGTCAGGTTTAATCACAGTTGGGCTTTTGTTTTGCAATAATATTTCACTTTTAAAAGACTTTTCTGCTAAAGAGTGACTTTCTTTAGTACTATTTTTATGTTTATGCAAAATAATGAAAAAAATTAAAACTCACTTGAATGAACAGTTAATTTTGTCCCAGAACCAAATGTCAGCTTGTCAAGCCCTTGATTCACACAGCATATATACTCATTACAGTAACTTGTGTCTGCTAATGCAAAGTTCAGAACTTACTTGCTTCTATGTTGAGTTTTGTCCCTTTACTAAAGAAAATCCTGTTGGCATTATTCACACAGACATTGAGTGTGCACCAACAACTTGTGCCATATTTAATAGCCCATAATTCACATTACACATTATATATGATATTGACTGAATCTTTTTAAATAAAAATCTGATTAACTTTAATTGACTGATTGAAGTAATCTAACTGTATAATTTGAAAAATATCCTAACTTACTTGATTGTATTATGACTTTGGTCCCCTTACTAAAGAAAATCTTATATCCAGCATTCACACAGCCATTGATGATATACCGAAAACAAGAAGCTCAATACATGAAACACTTTTACCCCTATTATAATAGTACAATATATTAATATTCAGTGCTACTGTAGCTTGTATGACCTTTAGAGTTGTAAAAATTTGTAGTATACTTTGCAAATATCTTTTTAAGTGAAAGTCAACTGTGAAATTATTAAATATATGCATTTGGGAAGCACTTTGATTCATACAAATATTAATTACAGATTTGTTATGTTTTTTATGATTAAACTTTATCTTAATTTTTTTAAGGTTTAAAAGAAATATGTTAAGGATCACAATTTTTATTATTACAATTCTATCTGATGAAACAAAATGTCTTACTTGAAGTAACAATGAGAGTGGTGCCGGTCCCAAATGTGATCTTGGTGTTCCCGCTATTCACACATCAGTATAGTATAGTACATTTACCCTTAGTACACGTTTGGCCAGTGAGATTCCATCTTTTGGGGGTCATTATATTTTATTTTTAGGTGACTTGTTTGATTAGTTTGGAAAATTGTAGCTAAGCTATAAAATAATAATGCAAGTGATTATGATAATGAAGTAAGTAATTAGATTTAAAAAAAAAAAACTAACCATTAGTAAATGTATTTTTGTGAACTTTAAAGAATGTATGATCTTGACCATTTGTCAACAAATAAGTAAAAAAAAATCTAAATATCACAACACAGATTTGATCTTTTTTGGATATCAGTTTGAACTGATCTCTAAAATGTTCATGTTGACTGTCAGAAATGCATACTTACTTGTCTCCACAACAAGTTTGGTTCCTTTCCCAAAGATAATCTTATTCACATTCACACACCCATTGACTATGTGCCAAAAACTAATGCCTTCCAGCTATTTTACACATACTGTCTGGAATTATAGCATCTCTACACACTACAGTATAGCAAATCCAATCTAATGAATTCACTAATGATGTCCACACTGTTTCAGTATCAGCATTTATAAAAACTAGATTATAATCGGTACTAATTTACTCACTTGTTTCAACTGTCAATTTAGTTCCTTCTCCAAACATTACTTTCCATTGTGTTGATGTCACACTGTAAACTTTATCTACACCAAAACATTGCCCTCTACAGAGTCCTACTGTTTCATATACTGTATGCATTTAATGCTTGTGCTCATAAAAGTAATGCCAATAGTACATTTTGACGATTAGATAAAGCTATTATCGAGTTAATCTGGTTGGGATATATAAGTGGAAATTAAGTAAATGCAATACATTTGCAATATGATAAATATATTTCAATGTAACATTTTTATTGTCATTGATGTAATCTTACTTGTTTCTGTTATTAGTCGTGTCCCACTCCCAAATATAATCTTGTTGGCAGCATTCACACAAGTGCTGACCCCATCACAAAAACCTCACTGTTTAATTGTGACTTACTTAATATTGAAAACTGTTCCTTTGCTCATATTATGAGCCCGATCTCATGAAAGTGCGTATCAATACCACGAATGTTAATTCTCGCACCATTTATACGCCAAAATCAGTTTTTGCGTGTATATGATACGCAGTTTTCACGTGCATATGATACGCACTTTATGGCGTGTAATACGCACGCACCCCCATCCCCCTAATCCTACCCAAGGGGTTTTCAGTGCGTACCATATACATGCAAAAAAAAACGTTTTTGCCGTATATATATATATATATTATTATAAACATATCTCACTAAAACTCAAATATATTCAAATGCCTCAAGTGTGAGTCTAAGTCATATCAGATTCCTAATTTTCATGACAGAATAAAAAAATACTTAATGCGTTATGAGGAATGACATATAAAGACACAAGTAAAATAATTTAGCATAGCAAATTTAAACATGCTAAATTGAAAAGATAAAGGGTATATCTCAGTAACTTACTGTTTTCTATGATAAGCTCTGTCCCTGTTGCAAAGATAATTTTGTTTCCCGCAGTCACACATGGACAGACTTAGTTACAAAAACGTACTGACCTAATCTTTCTCGTGAAACTGAAATGATGAGAAATAACTGGTTTGATCGTGTAACATTTTTGTCTATTATCTTTAGAAGGGCATATTGCAATTCTAATTCTGGTTCCAGTTTAGCCCTACATTATATTTTAAAGCTACTCATAATGGCGTCCAGAAAAATCAATAATGTTTAGTAAAAAAAAAAAAAAGATAAGACAATAAAACTCACTTGTTTGTACGATAAGTTTGTCCCCCTTTCCAAAGAACATTTGATACCCAACATTCACACAATCATTTGCAATGAACTAAAATTCTAATTCTTACACTATTGAATATAGCTACTTTATTCAATATTACTAAAATTCCAATACAAACTTAAGGTTTTAAGTATAAGACCATTTAGGATAAACAAACGCTTGTTGAATTTTTAATATATTTTGATAATGGAAATGGTTTGTTTTTAGAAGGATGTAAATAAGATTTGATCAAAATATACTGCGATTAAGCTGCAATGTGAAAACTATATTATAAAACTACATCATAAGACTGATTACAAAAATTCACGAAGTATAACATCAAGTAGGCTACTTTTGCATATCTTTTTACTTAATGGCTTTTCATTTATTTAACAATGCAAACTTACTTGTTTCTACAGTGAGTATTGTCCCCGTCCCAAAGGTTATCTTTTGAGTATTAGTCACACATGGGCCGGGTCCATAACAAAAACCATCTAGCCTGAAGTTGTGAGCTTTAAGTAGCCTTTTTTTTATGTAATAAATTATTTAATTTAATGTAATAAAAATCAATGCAAGTAGCCTACTTTAACAACCTTTGTCAGGTTTAATCACAGTTGGGCTTTTGTTTTGCAATAATATTTCACTTTTAAAAGATGTTTCTGCTAAAGAGTGACTTTCTTTAGTACTATTTTTATGTTTATGTAAAATAATGAAAAAAATTAAAACTCACTTGATTGAACAGTTAATTTTGTCCCAGAACCAAATGTCAGCTTGTCAAATCCTTGATTCACACAGCATATATACTCATTACAGTAACTTGTGTCTGCTAATGCAAAGTTATCGTGTATGAACACTTGATATTTACTTAATACTGTAATTTTCCATAAACTTTCAACAATACAGTTTGTGCATTAATGCAAGCTACTTTTGGTAAGAATTATATTAACATACCTTACAATAGACTTTCATACTTTCAAGTTTCATATTTGTCAAACCAAAAACATTTTTACCTGTAGCTGTCATGAAACATAATTAATCAATAGAATTTTTGTTACATTTATACAACTGGTGTTTCTTCATAATTTAACTAATATGCAAATGAATGATTAGCTACATTATTGTTTTTGTGAAGAATGACAGCATAATTTTGTCAATATGACTATTTTGCATTAATAACAAACTACCAATAGCATTTAAGTTGTCAAAAGTTCAGAACTTACTTGCTTCTATGTTGAGTTTTGTCCCTTTACTAAAGAAAATCCTGTTGGCATTATTCACACAGACATTGAGTGTGCACCAACAACTTGTGCCATATTTAATAGCCCATAATTCACATTACACATTATATATGATATTGAATGAATCTTTTTAAATGAAAATCTGATGAACTTTAATTGACTGATTGAAGTAATCTAACTGTATAATTTGAAAAAAATCCTAACTTACTTGATTGTATTATGACTTTGGTCCCCTTACCAAAGAAAATCTTATATCCAGCATTCACACAGCCATTATGATATACCGAAAACAAGAAGCTCAATACATGAAACACTTTTACCCCTATTATAATAGTACAATATATTAATATTCAGTGCTACTGTAGCTTGTATGACCTTTAGAGTTGTAAAATTTGTAGTATACTTTGCAAATATGTATCCTTTTAAGTGAAAGTCACAAATAAACTGTTGAATTATTAAACATATGCATTTGGGAAGCACTTTGATTCATACAAATATTAATTACAGATTTTTTTGTTTTTTATGATTAAACTTTATCTTCGTTTAAAATAAATATGTTAAGGATCACATTTTTTATTATTACAATTCTATTTGACCAAACAAAATGTCTTACTTGAAGTAACAATGAGACTGGTGCCGGTCCCAAATGTGATCTTGGTGTTCCCGCTATTCACACATCAGTATAGTATAGTACATTTACCCTTAGTACACGTTTGGCCAGTGAGGTTCCATCTTTTGGGGGTCATTATATTTTATTTTTAGGTATGACTTGTTTGATTAGTTTGGAAAATTATAGCTAAGCTAGAAAAGAATAATGCAAGTTAGTATGATAATGAAGTAAGTAATTTTTTTTTTAAACTAACCATTAGCAAATGTATTTTTGTGAACTTTAAAGATGATCTTGACCTTTTGTCAACAAATAAGTAAAAAAATCTAAATATCACAACACATATTTGATCTTTTTTGGACATCAGTTTGAACTGATCTCTAAAATGTTAGTGATACTTTGATATTCAGTATTTATCTTTTTACTTAGTGGCTTTTCATTTATTTATCAATGCAAACTTACTTGTTTCTACAGTGAGTATTGTCCCCGTCCCAAAGGTTATCTTTTGAGCATTATTAGTCACACATGGGCCGGGTCCATAACAAAAACCATCTAGCCTGAAGTTGTGAGCTTTAAGTAGCCTATTTTTTTAATGTAATAAATTAAATAAATGCAAGTAGCCTACTTAACCTTTGTCAGGTTTAATCACAGTTGGGCTTTTGTTTTGCAATAATATTTCACTTTTAAAAGACTTTTCTGCTAAAGAGTGACTTTCTTGGTTTTTGGAGCGTTTAACCCTACATTATATTTTAAAGCTACTCATCATGGCGTCCAAAAAATCAATAATGTTTAGTAAAAATATATATAAATATAAGACAACAAAACTCACTTGTTTGTACAACAAGTTTGGTCCCCTTTCCAATGAACTAAAAACTTTACTCAAATTCTTATACTATTGAAAAGCTACGTTTATGAAAGCTAACTAAGTTTATGAACATTTAGGATAAACAAACGCTTGTTGAGTTATATTTCGATAGTGGTTGTTTTTAGGAGAATGTCAAATTGCTATTTAAATAAGATTTAATAAAAATATCAGGTGCAAACGATAAAACTATATTATTTAAGACTTATTACAAAACATCACAGAGTATAACATCAAGTACTTTTGCATGATAATCATTTTTTATCTTCTTTTTTACTTTAATGCCTTTGAGCACCGCAACTTACTTGTTTCTACAGTGAGTATTGTCCCCGTCCCAAAGGTTATCTTTCGAGCATTAGTCACACATGGGCCGGGTCCATAACAAAAACCGTGTCAGCTTGTGTTAAGAGCTTTAAGTTTTTATATTTTATGTAATCCTACATACTGTACTGTACTTTAACAACTTTTAAACATTGGCAATTTTCTTTAGTACTATTTTAAGGTAATGTAAAATTGATATAAAATTAAAACTCACTTGAATGAACAGTTAATTTTGTCCCAGAACCAAATGTCAGCTTGCCAAATCCTTGATTCACACAGCATATATACTCAATACAGTAACTTGTGTCTGCTAATGCAGTTATCGTGTGTGAACACTTGTTATATATTTACTTTATACTACTGTCATTTTCTATAAACTTTTTAATATTACAGATAGTGCATTAATGCAAGCTACTTTAAGAACTATATTAACATAATAGTATGTTTAGCTGTCATGAAACATAATTGATAGAATTTTTTCTAGAATTAATAGAAAGTTATGAAACCCTTAGGGTTAGTTAATTAAACAATTGTTCTACCTAACACAGTCTCATCCCAAGAAGTCATATATTGACGTCTTGGGACGTCTTTTGACCATACGTCAATATCCGCCTTTTTAGGGTACCCTTAAACGTCGGTAAATGACGATCCTGGGACGTCATACAACTGACGCTTTACCCTTAACGTCAGTAGGTGACGGGGTAGGTTTAGGGTAGGTTTAGGTCTGGGGTAGAGTTAGGATCCGATAACGTCATCTAACCGACGTTTAAGGGTACCCTAAAAAGGCGGATATTGACGTATGGTCAAAAGACGTCCCAAGACGTCAGTATATGACTTCTTGGGATGAGACTGCGCTGTTCTACCAATTGTATATTTGCTATAACACCAATTATACAACAGTTTAATTATAATACAATAGTAATATATTAACATGAATGATTAGCTAGGCTACATTAAAGTTTTTGCGAAGAATGACAGTATAATTTTATTAATAACTATGATTGTTTGCATTAATAGCAAACTACCCAAAAGCATTTAGGCTTCCAAATGTTCAGAACTTGCTTGCTTCCATGTTGAGTTTTGTCCCTTTACTAAAGAAATTCATATTGGCATTATTCACATTGAGTGTGCACCAACAACTCCTCATATTTCAGGTCATAATTCACATAACACTACATATGATAGTGAATTCATTATTTTAAATGAAAATGAAAACTGATCCTTTTCCCAAATATAACCTTATTGGAATTTGTGCAACTTCTATTTTTTTTTTATTAATGTGGAATCATATTAACGAAAGGAACAAAAAGGGATGATTAACGAATATTATTTTTGTTGTTTTTAAATGTAACTTACTTGATAGTATGACAAGATTGGTTCCACTGCCAAAGAAAATCTTATACCCAGTATTCACACAGCCTTTAGACATGCACCAAAAAGTCTTGCATTTTTCAGATGCTTAATGTTCCATTACAATCTGACTACATTTTAGATCTAAAACACAAAACTGCTGATTGGAATGCCAAACAACATATTAAATAAGATATTTGAAAAAAAAAAATTAATGCTACAAAAGATGTCATAACTTAACACTCACAAACTCTATATAAAACTAACATACTTCAATAATATCTAAAATATGCTCTGATTAATACTCACTTTGCTCAACTCTCAGTGTAATTCCTGAACCAAAAATGACCTTCCAGTTTGTTGTCACACAATGAAAGCAGTGAGACAACAAACTGTACCTAGCACAATTGCCATAAAAATTATTTTCCTTTTTTTTTTTTTTTTTTTGCTGTGATTTTTACATTGCATGGAAAAAGAATGAAGCTAATTAAAAAACTCTCTACAAAAAAACATATATAGAGAGTACAACTGATTGATTGCAGAATTTGAATGCATTAGTCTGAAAACTTTAAGATGAATTCACACTTACTCGGTTGTATTTTGAGTTCTGTTCCTTTGCCAAATATTATTCTAACTCCATCATTCACACAACTTCTGACTCCATTGCAAATACCTAATGCTAACTTTCTTGTTCTTGGGGACATTGTGCTTTAGAGTTTCAAGTTCAAGTTTTTTAGAGTTGTTAAGCAATTGAATATTATAATAATATATTAAATATATATTTATATTATAGTGTTAGTACAAAAGCCTGTATAAAACTATCATAAAATAACTTACTTGAATGAGCCATTAATTGTGTCCCTAAGCCAAATGTGATTTTTGGAAATCCATCATTCACACAGTATGTAGTCATTACATTTAATATTACTCAAGTGATATCTTGTAATTTTAAGATTTACACTGAATTTGCGAGATCATAGTTAATCAGCAGGCGCTATATTTCCAATTTCATGAATAAATAAACTGTTAATTCATTAGTAGAAGACAACGATTGGGATTAGGAATAATAAAATATTGGTTTTCATACTGCTCAGACTTTTGTTGGCATGTTTGGTCATTTCTTTAAAGGACTCTAATTGTCTTGCTGAGAAACTACAAATGTAGTGTTTGAAGTCAAATCATAATATAACTTACTTGCAGCGACAACTACTTGGGTCCCTCTTCCAAATACAATCTTATTGCCAATATACACACAGCGATTAACCACAGCACAAAAACTCAATGAATGAGTTATTAATGTCAACACCATAAGACAGAAGTACACTGCACATCATGTGAAGGAAAACATTAAATAAACATTAATGTAATATGTTGGGCGCTATACTCACTAATTTGAACTTTCAATTGGGTCCCGGCTCCAAATATAACTTTTCCTATTCCAGTTGATGTCACACACTGACATACACACTATCAATAACTTATCATTCTTATGTAACTGACACTCTGTGATACTATTAAGGTTTTTTGTTATATATAGTACAGTGTAGATGTGTAGTGTTGTGTAGATGCAATTAGCAAACACAATGAATCATGATACTTGATGTGGGTTAATATATGTTACATATTGTGTATAGAATAAGGTAGTTTTTTTTCATGTATTATTGATGCTGTGTATTTATCTGACTTGATGGTTATTTTCCATGCTGCAGAACAAACTGCCCCAAGACAATCTAAAGTGTAATTTGTGCTATACTGAGTGAATTTTCTGTGTTTTTAGATTGAATGATTAGTATTTAGATGTAACAAAGTATTAATATATACAAAAATAATAAGCAGTGTGGCAATAATTTACATTTAAAATAATTTAATTTAACTTGAAAGTAAATGTCATTGGCAAAAAATGTTTCTTACTGGATTCCACTGAGAGCAAAGTTCCACTTCCAAAGATTACTTTGTATGTCCCATCATACACACATTGCTAAAGCTCTCGACAAAAAAGGGGGTCCCAAAACACATTTAAAGTTCCAACTCTATTTTGTGATATATGGGAATGAATTATATTATAGGGCTTACAATTATGGGGTGAAGTGTCATTTCTGTATGTTTTCAATATATTACTACAAAAAACCTACATTACATGCTTCACCTGTAGATATGCAAACTTATAAAAATCCATATTGATAAATTTCTAAAACGACAAAGATAAAAACCGCAAATGAATATTATTTTAAGTAGTAAACCTTTAAGAGGAATAAAGTTATTTTTTATTTCAGCCTTTTCAATTTTTCATGATAGGCTAATGTGATTTCTCCAAAAAGTATAAGTTGGAGAAAATCATGGGTTTTTCCCAGAGAATGAACTGAAAAAAGTTTTTTTTGGAATGCATTGAGTGCAATGTAAACCACTTGGGATAAAAGCGTCTTCCAAATGCATTATATAAATATATAATAAATAAGAGATTTTAACCAACTTAAAAGAAAACATCTATACAATATATAAACGGTAAAGATGTACAACTCACTTGCTTCAACCAGCACTTCAACATGTGTTCCTTTTCCAAAGATTAACTTGTAACTACTAGTCACACAGACACTAGCTACATAGCAAAAATGTACAACTTCCGCAACTAATCGTGAATAACTGCACTCACAAATGTTTTTTTAAATATAAATAACATATACTGTTACTCAATGAGTAGAGCATGGCGCTTGCAACCCCAAAGTCATGCGTTCGATTCCCAGGGAAATCAAGAACAGTTAATAAAATGTGTACCCCGATTGCGAAGTCACTTGGAGTAAAAGCGTCTGCCAAATGCATTAATGCACTGTAAAAAATTATTTTCATGATTTGTTATCACAACTTTTATATTTTGTCAAATCAACTTAGATAATTAATGTAGTTCAGATAACATAATATTTTGAGTTTCTATTATTAAACTAATCTCCTTTGTTGTATTAACTCAAGTTTTAATTTCATTTAACTCAAAATTTTAAGGCAACCAGTAACTTACTTTTTTAAGTTCATCCATCTTTTTTTTTTACAGTGTGGAATGTGCTGCTATGAATAATATGTTTTGGTCTTTCCTGAGCAATGTGTAAACGCATATTAATGAAACATAAAGCGGTTACAATGAAACCTTAGTGAAAGTAAAGGGAATACAGTATAACAGCCCTAAATAGACCATAATCATTTTGACTGAAATATATGAATACTCACTGGCTGAAACGGTCAGTTTAGTTCCTTCTCCAAAAATGATCTTTCTTGCTCCAGATCCAGACACACATTGCTATAGCCTTACACAATAACCATCCTAAGTTTATGTATAACATGTATTGTATGAAAACTGTATTTTTATATCAAATAGAGTGCCTATTGCAATTTTACCTTTTTAAAGTTTTTAAGTATTGAGATGTCACGCATTTTGAATGAACAGATGTGCCAACAGATGTGAGACTTTAAATCTAGCATTTTTCTTTTACAATTAGATTTAGTGTCTTAACATCCTTAAGAGTACTCCACGTAGGAATTTGAGTGAATACATTTTGGATTGTCTTAATGAAATATAAATTATTCCAATTCATTTCTGCAGGATTCTGTAAATTTGATCAAATTGAACATTATAAAAATAGTAGATTTAAGTCAAAAGGAGGAATAAGTTTGATTAAATAATTTCACTTACTTGACTTAACAATAAGTTGAGTACCACTTCCAAATATTATCTTTACTCCAGTTGTCACACAGCTATCTGGTTAACTACAAAAACGTGGTACATGACTTGGAAACTGTTCTGTATTTATTCATCATTATTAATAAAAAAAAGTATGTAAAATTAATTTGAATTCTCAAAAAGACCTTCAGATTATATTAGTATTTATTTATCAACATGACCTACTCATTTAAATGTTACATTACAAAATATGTTTTACTGATCCATTTTATCACAAAAGACAGCCATGACCTCATCCCTTCTGTTTTTATTCATTTGTTTGAATAAATTCAAGTTTCATTGTTTAAGAGAATAAGTAGTTTTATATTTGGACTGTTTCATCTGGTATAGGTTAAATGCAATGCAAAAAATTGATGTTGCGTAGAGTATTAATATTGTACAAAGTATTATATGAACTAATACTGTATAATAAGATGAATTCAAAGAAATAATTAGTTTGGTCTTACGGGTTTCCACAATTAGCTTGGTTCCAGGTCCAAATATGATCTTGTCATAATTCACACATTAAAAAAGGCCTCAGCAAAAACTCTCTAAGCACATTAAAACAGCCGTGATAACATCGGGTTTTGATTATCTTAGAGCTGAAGTTCTAAAATTCATAAATTTTTTCCTGTTTTGATTCTTTGTTATGATTCGTCAGATTTACTGATATTTTTAATTAATTATTCATGACTTTGACTTGTAGGCATAGAATGACTTAGGACATCACAAACAGTAATAGATATTATTCATACTTTTAAGTAAAGAGGATATGGTCTCACAATTATAAAGCCATTTTGCATTCCAAATTATTAAATTCTTTGACAAGATATTCAAATAAATATAGATTTTTCATTATAGATTTATGAATATAATTTCATTATGAAAATGCATTATACTTACTGGAATAAACATAAAGCTGTGTTCCCTGACCAAATATGATCTTGTTGCCATAATTCACACTGTGTTGAATACCAGAGCAACAACTGCAATGCCTTGGCAGACATTATGTTTACTTTTATTTTGCCTTAAATTCTTACACCTATGAATTCAGTAACAATCTTCAAATGCTGTCCTCTGGACACAAACAGAGGTTTTAAGAAAGAATGAATCTTGATCAGCCTCTTACTTGTTTCTACATGTAACGTCGTCCCTTCTCCAAAGATGATCTTGTTTGCACCAAAAGTCACACATTATAAACGTCCCTCACAAAAACTACCTTTGTTACAGTTTGGTAAATAGATCTAATACTCTAAAAAGTTCTTTGGTGAAAACTTCAATAACATGTTCAATTGCTACAATTGTAACAGAACATTATTAAATATTTCATTTTAACAGTGATTTGGTTGGTAGAAGGGCTAATACTTTCAATCATTGTTTCAGCAAAAATGTATTTAATATACTAAAATATATAATTTATTTAAAATTTGTACAATTAACATGTACATGTTTAACACAGACAGGTTGTTTATTGTAACCGTTTTTACTTATTTACTTTGTCTTAAGGTAAAACCGATATTTGGGGTATAAACGAAGACATTATTTCAATAATGGATAATGATGTTATGGTCTGTTATGCTGATATACTGATGAAGAAAATGTGTCTTACGAGATTCAATGGTCAGTGTTGTTCCACTTCCAAAAGTGATCTTGTCATTCACATAATTCACACAGTAACAAACACTCAGACAAAATGTTCATGAGGACGCCTTTCATGTAGTACAAATTAAGTGTATGTGATGAAAGACATCAAGACACATCTTGATTGCCTATTAATAAATAAATATAATTTGATGAACACATTATTCTTTTAAATGTTTTCAATGTCAGTTGTTCAATATTTATTAAACCATGGTATTAATCACATACTATTATTGCAGAATTTATGTTAAAATATTTAAAGACTCTTACTTGATTCAACTATTAAAGTTGTTCCTTGACCAAAAATGATCTTTCTCCCTCCAGTAGCATCCACACAACAGAAACAATCCCTACAAAAATGGGACCACCAAGAATTGGGGCTAAAGTATGTATATGATGTAGGGGTTGATGATAAACTGTAAACTAAATATTGTGTAAATATATTTTAGGGATTGAGATTTCATTTAGATTAATATTCATTTAGATATTAATTTAAATATTTAAGCTATAATTATTTTGTTTACTACTGACTGAGCATTCGAAAAACATGTCTCAATGTTTTTAATTTTGAGGGGTTAAATACTGCTTGTATTATTTTGAATGTGACTGAAAACTGCAACATTATCAACGTTCATGGAATTTAAAGTCATTTAAGTATTTTTTTTTTAGCTGCAACAATATGATACTCAAAACAATTGCATTACTAACATAAATACTGAGAATGTCATTAATCATCCAATTATGTACTTACTGAATGAAAATCTGAAGAGTTCAGATGCAAAGCTCTAAATGCATCTGAAATGTTATCTAAAATGATCATTTATCAAGCTCGTATATTTAAGTTCAATATCTCACTTAAATGGCAAGAAAAATTACCATAATTGTCATTTAGTGAAATTACTGAATTTAATTACAAGCTTGATAAATGATCATTTTAGAAGAAATTTCAGATGGCATTTAGAGCTTTTGCATCTGAACTCTTCATCTGTTCCTGACTAAATATGAGTTTATCATTCATCACACTGTATCTAGTAAAAACCTTTCACCTTTTTATAGGCTATACCAATAAAAACAACATTAATGGGAATCTTACTTGCTTCCACATGCAGCATTGTCCCTTCTCCAAACATTATCCTGGAAGCCCCCATATTCACACAACAGAAACAGGCCTCACAAAAACAAGCCCTAGGATTATTTATCTTCCTATGTACAATAACCATTACTGTTCCATCCGGTAGGACTATGACAGGAATCATCTAAATATAAATAAAAACAGAGATAATAAAAACATCCAGATATGTTTGTACTTAATGGTTTCAACAGTTAACTTTGTCCCTGTTCCAAAAATGATCTTAAAATTTGATGTCACACACTTGGACCCTCAACAAATTCATGTTCCCTGTACTGGATTGCTGCCATGGTCAATTAGAAATTACTGTGAAATATGTTCACAGTTTAAAGACTACTGTAACTATTTTTAAATGGAATAAAAATATTGTCTTACGTGGTTCAATGAATAATCTTGTCCCTGATCCAAAGATGATCTTCCGTGTTCATCATTCACACAGTAACAAACATCACTTCAAAAAACTCTTCCTCACAGGCTACAAGAACTCTGTTGTACATCATTATTTTCATGAATATTATGCTCTGGTGATGTTACTTTAAAAGCCTTAGCTTTGTTGATCTGTGCTGATAACTTGTAGTTTAAATTGTATGTTCAAATACTTATGAATATTACCATCTGTGAGCATGCATGTGATGAAATTAATAAAGTATTATTATTAAACTGGTATTTGAATCAATTAAAAAGCAGCATATAAAGTCTCTTACTTGATTCAACTCTTAAAGTTGTTCCTTGACCAAAAATGATCTTTCTCCCAGTACCATCCACACAACAGAAACAATCACACCAAAAACATGACAGTTTACATGAACTATACGTGTTGACTATAAATATATATTCTATATATAAATATATATATTACAGTTTGAATATTAATTAGAATTACATTTAGTTTGGTCTTTTAAACATTATTATTGTTAAATCTTAAAGGTTGTTTTTAAAGTTACTTTGACTTAAGGTATGATAGATTGTTGTGGTATTAGTGAAGACATTATTCCAATTATGATGATGATTTTGAAAGCAATCTAATATACTGATGAAGAAATTGTGTCTTACGGATTCAATGGTCAGTGTTGTTCCACTTCCAAAACTGATCTTGTTGTTCGCATAATTCACACAGTAACAAACACTCAGACAAAATGTTCATGAGAACGCCCTTCATAAAGAACTGTAGTTTCAAATGATGTGTATGTGATGAAAGACATCAAAACAAGACACATCTTGATTGCCTATAATAAATAATATCATTTGATGAATAAATTATTCTTTTAAAAGTTACTATACTGTTTCAATGTCAGTTTAGTATATAAAATTTATTAATCACATCCCATTATTGCAAAATTGATGTTAAAAAAATAATAATCAAAGACTCTTACTTGATTCAACTTATTAAAGTTGTTCCTTGACTAAAAGTGATCTTTCTCGCTCCACCAGCATTCACACAACAGAAACAATCACTACAAAAATGGGACCGATTTACCATAATTGGGGCTAAAATATGTACGCATATGTAGTTGTGATGATAAACTGTAAAACAAAATATTGTGCAAAAAAATATTTTAAGGGATTGAGATTAATTATTAATTTCAATATTCAAACTTTAGTTTGGATTTTTATCATTTTGATCTTAATATTTGACGTCACATCACACTGCTTGGACCAACACATTCATTTTCCTTATACTGGATTGCTATCATGGCCGTTTTTATCACTGAATTATATCACTTTTAAAGAGTACTGTAACTATATAAAATAGAATATAATTTGATCTTACGTGGTTCAATGAATAATCTTGTCCCTGATCCAAAGATGATCTTTTGTGTTCCATCATTCACACAGTAACAAACATCACTTCAAAAAACTCTTCCTCACAGGCTACAAGAACTCTGTTGTACATCATTATTTTCAATGAAATTATGTTATGCATCACTGGTAATGTTACTTTAAAAGCCTAGCTTTGTTTATCTGCGCTGATAACTGGTTTGTGTGTTCTGTGTTCAAATTACTATGAATATCACCATTTGTGCACGTTAAACTGGTCTTTGAAGAAATTAAAAAGTGGTATTAATTACAGAAAATAAAAGTCTCTTACTTGATTCAACTCTTAAAGTTGTTCCTTGACCAAAAATGATCTTTCTCCCAGCATCCACACAACAGAAACAATCACACCAAAAACATGACAGTTTACCATGAACTGAAGCTAACGTGTTTGATTACATGTTGATTATTAATGGTAAAAAATATCTATAAATAATAAAATATGATATATAATATACTTTTAGGGTTTGAATCTTCTTTTGAGATTACTGTTTGGTCTTTTAAACATTTAGCCCTTTTACTGTTAGGTCTTTAAAGTTCATGTTTTAAAGTTAATGCAAGTTATAATGCCATAATGAGTTATGTTATTGTTATGTAGACTATTTTACTTTAAAATTAAAGAATATATCTCTTACTTGACTGTACATACAAAGTTGTCCCTTTTCCAAAATGAATCTTCCAACTTCCATCATTCACACACTACCTGACCTCACAGCAAAAACAATTTCATTTTTTAAAACCTGTTATTAAAAGATATGTTATCAGGTTTTTTATATTTAATATACATTTTTATTCTTATTTAATTCTCTCTTTTTATACATAGTCTACATCTACACTGTTGTTTCACTGTCAAACAATATTTTTAAATTGTTTTATGTAATGTTTAATTTTTATATTGTTTTGAGACAATTATACTACGATATTAAATATCACAACAATTTTAATGTGCACTTTTTTAACCCTACTTTATTGCTTATATCTGTGGTTATTATTGATCGCAATGTATTGTTAATTCTTACTTCCAAAGTACATTCTATATTATCCAATGTTGGTTTGTGCTATTGCACTTTTCATGTAATATGAGCCCTGGTGTTTGTTTTGTTTTTGTACATTATATGTGTTGTTGCAGACATGTGATGTATATTGTTGCGTAAGTGTTAAAAAAACAGTATTTAAAAAATGAAAATGTTGGTAACGATGAATGTGTAACGCAGACAACTATCATGATTTAAATACTCATTGTAATCTGTTTGACTCGTACCAAATCATTAAGCAAAATATGTACGTAACTAATACACAGTTTTTAACATTACTGGATATTTAAACTGTTGCTAACTACTTCAATTTTTAACTTTTAAAATGTTTTCTTTATGTACTATGAATGTCAAAATAATGGATTTTAATTTATATCACAGTACTTAAATACAAAACCACTTACTTGTGTGAACAAGCAGATTTGTACCTTGACCAAAAAAGAGTTTCCCGCCGGTATTAGACACACAGTACTGAACTTCATGACATTTTCTGACTGCTCTTCTAATGTATATCATACTTACTGGAATAGACAAATATCTGTGTTTCCTGACTAAATATGAGTTTATCATTCATCACACTGTATCTAACAACCTTTTACCTTGTTATAGGCTATACCAATAAAAACAACATTAATGGGAATCTTACTTGCTTCCACATGCAGCATTGTCCCTTCTCCAAACATTATCCTGGAAGCCCCCATATTCACACAACAGAAACAGCCCTCACAAAAACAAGCCCTAGGATTATTTATCTTCCTATGTACAATAAACATTACTGTTCCATCCGGTAGGACTATAACAGGAATCATATAAATATAAATAAAAACAGAGATAATAAAAACATCGAGATATTTTTGTACTTACTGGTTTCAACAGTTAACTTTGTCCCTGTTCCAAAAATGATATTAAAATTGTATATCACACACTTGGACCCTCAACAAATTCATGTTCCCTGTACTGGATTGTTGCCATGGTCGTTTTTTAGGAATGAATCATATCAATTAGAAATTACTGTGAAATATGTTCACAGTTTAAAGACTACTGTAACTATTTTTTAAATGGAATAAAAATATTGTCTTACGTGGTTCAATGAATAATCTTGTCCCTGATCCAAAGATGATCTTCCGTGTTCCATCATTCACACAGTAACAAACATCACTTCAAAAAACTCTTCCTCACAGGCTACAAGAACTCTGTTGTACATCATTATTTTCGATGAAATTATGTTATGCATCACTGGTAATGTTACTTTAAAAGCCTTAGCTTTGTTTATCTGTGCTGATAACTTGTAGTTTCAATTGTGTGTTCAAATACTTATGAATATCACCATCTGTGAGCATGCATGTGATGAAATCGTTAATAAAGTATTTTTTTAATGTCTTTTTAAATTAAACAGGTATTTGAATAAATTAAAAAAGCAGCATTTACAACAGGAAATAAAAGTCTCTTACTTGATTCAACTCTTAAAGTTGTTCCTTGACCAAAAATGATCTTTCTCCCAGCACCATCCACACAACAGAAACAATCACACCAAAAACATGAACAGTTTACCATGAACTGTACATGTTGACTAAATGGTAATAAAAAAATAATAATATATATATATATATATATATATTTTCACATGTGTACTTGTCAAATTTAAACTGTTTCTAACTACTTCCATTTTTAACTTTTAAAATGTTTTCTTTATGTACTATGAATGTCAAAATAATGGATTTTATTTATATCACAGTACTTAAATACAAAACCACTTACTTGTGTGAACAAGCAGATTTGTACCTTGACCAAAAATGATTTTCCCGCCATAGGTATTAGACACACAGTACTGAACTTCATGACATTTTCTGACTGCTCTTCTAATGTATATCATACTTACTGGAATAGACAAATATCTGTGTTCCCTGACTAAATATGAGTTTATCATTCATCACACTGTATCTAGTAAAAACCTTTCACCTTGTTATAGGCTACCGATAAAAACAACATTAATGGGAATCTAAATACAAATCAAAAACAGAGATAACCAAGAACTGGTGATGTGATGAATATCACCATCATGAAATACTTATTGATAAAGTCTTGTTTTTTCAACCGTGTATCACATGAAATACGTTCTGAGGAAACTATTTTGCAAATCGCAATTACGTTACATGCCAACTTATAAGCAGTGCTATTACGTTGGTCCTTAACGTAATCTATTGCAGTGCTATTACGTTTGTCCTGAACATAATACATCCAAATCAGGTTTCTTTTCACACATATAGCAGCACAAAAACGTAATTTATTTACGTATGAACAAATCTACCGACGTAGAAATTTGTACGTATTACTATTTATGCATAAATCGTGGCATTAATGTTTTGACTCTATTGCATTCAACTGTCTTATCAATAGCAATCAATAGCCTTAGCCTCTTATTAATAGCCTGCGTGGTTAAAAAGGAATACACTTTTAACCTTAACAATACCTTGTTTAATCTTTAACAATTTTGTAGTATTTAGTGTATTTACACAAAAAGCATTTTCTCCAATAAAACACAACATACTGATACATTCACAAAAGACATACATTTTATTAGATTGATGCAATCCAAATCCTATAATCCTTACGTTAATTGCAAGAAACAGATCCAAATTCAGCCTTTTATCCAGCGATCTTCATCTTCATTTCTCAGCAGCGACCGCAAACGTCAAATCTATCCCACGCTGGTGATGAATTCAAATTAAAAAATTGCGCCTTCAAGAAGCGTTACGACATGTTTTCCGTGATATCAAACGCTCATTGGCTCTCGCCTGCTTGGTCACAGATTGCGACATGCCGTGTTTCAGTCGGTGTAGTACATTTGAAATGGAGAAGCGCGCACGCCTTCAGAGAACGAACCGAAATCGGATTAAAATTTTCATGGATTAACGTTAATAACTTAAATTCTGATCTGTACCTCATACACAACTACTTAAATAATGCCAGAGAGGACTGCGACTGCAACGCATCATCATGTGAACGACTTTTGGTAATTTTAACACCGGTTTTGACATTAATGCAATAAATAAAATATTGTGAAATGTATTTGTCTGTCTGTTATGTTTTTTTTCTTCATAACTGTGTTAGCCTACGTAGTTTTAAGGAATGGTTATGGGTAGGTTTAGGGGTAGATAATATATTTTAATGATATTGTTAATGAAAAACGTACGTTTTCTATCTTTGAAAATAACATATTAATACCTACGTATTAACAATGAGACCAGGCTGCTATATTAGGTTAGGGACCAACGTAATAGCACTGCAATAGATTACGTTAAGGACCAACGTAATAGCACTGCTTATATGTTGGCATGTAACGTAATTGCGATTTGCAAAATAGTTTCCTAAGAACGTATTTCATGTGATACAGGGTTGTGTTTTTTAACTAAACTGGTCTTTCAATAAATTAGAACGTGGTATTAAGAAACTAAAAGTCTCTTACTTGATTCAACTCTTAAAGTTGTTCCTTGACCAAAAATGATCTTTCTCCCTCCAACATCCACACAACAGAAACAATCACACCAAAAACATGGCCAGTTTACCATGAACTGGGGCTAGCTAATGTGTTCGATATATACGTGTTGATTATAAATGGGAAAACGTTTTTTTTAACAATATATTTTAGGGAATATATTGAGATACTCCATTTGAGAATATTGTTTGGCCTTTAAACATTCTGATGAGTATTGTTAAGTCTTAAAGTTTAGGTTTTTAAGTTAATGTAAGCTATTGTGATGTTTAGTAATGACTATTTTTCACTACTTAAAAATAAAACTAGATCTCTTGACTGTACATACAAGTTGTCTCTTTTCCAAAATGTATTCCAAGTCTCATCATTCACACACTACCTGACCTCACAGTTTCATTTTTAAAACTTGCATATGATTACTTATTTTTTTATCCAAATATTTAATATACATTTTTAATTTAATTTATCTATTTTAATACATAGCCTGCATGTTCTCTGTTTTAATGTGTCAAACAATATTTTTAATGTAATCATTAATTGTTAGCCTATATTGTTTTAAAATAATGGATGTTGGTAACGATAAATGTGTAACGCAGACAACTATGAAGATTTAAATACTCACTGTAATCGACATTCAGCTTTGTGCCTTGACCAAATATAATTTTGTCAGCAAGTGTCACACAATAGTGCAAACTTTGGCAATATCTAATATACAAGTTTGTCAATATAATAACTCCCTTTGATTTAATACCTAGAGCACAATTATGTTACAAACATAATTTGAACTCATGCATTTCAAAAATGTCCCTAATATAAAGCAGATTTAATGTTTTCAAGTGTTTTACTGTCATAGAATAACTATGCAGTGCTCATAGTGTTATCGAGTAAAATCCTTAACTTCAGGGTCAGAATCACATTGTGATAATATGTTGCAAGCAATTATACTTTTATAAACTCAACTGTGTGATAAAGCTTTTTACATTGCCAATAAGTTGAAATAGCTTATATACACTTACTTGCATGGACAGTCAATGATGTTCCAGAGCCAAACATTATTTTGTCCCCTGAATAAGTCACACAGTAGCTATAACCTCAGCAATTACTTACACTCTAAAAAATGCTGGGTTGTTTTAACCGAACTTGGCCAAATATGGCCAAACCCAGCCGTTGGGTTAAATTTTTACATTACATTTTTAACCCAACATTTGAGTTTGTCCATATTTGACCCAGAATTTTTTTAAGTGTAGAGTGCATTAAAATTAATAAAATCTAGTAAAGCAAATATAGCTCAAACATTAAAGCATGATGCTAACAATGCCAAAGTTCAGGGTCCACAATTCTCGGGGATACAAGAACTGATCATGTACACCTTCAATGCTATGTCAATCGCTTTGAATAAACGTGTCTCTAAACGTGAACATGTAACTTTTTTTTTTAAGTATGAAATCCTAAATGTTTAAGTTAAAATGTGTCAAACATGTAAATGCTTCTTTTTATATTTGTAATTGAATACTTTGTATGTTGGTCTACATTAAATGACAGCAGTAAAGCTTGCAAATATCAAAATTATCTATTCTAATATCTATTAATTTAACTTAATTTGCTGGTTCAAATCAGAAAACATTGACCTTTGACTCGATCACACTTACTTGACTCAATTAGTAATTGTGTGCCTTTTCCAAAAATGATCTTTTCCAATCCCACATTCACACAGCAAGAAGCATAATTGCAAAAATCTCATGAGAAAGTTTTTTTGAGATTGACTATACTTTCTCAAACTAATCCTAATCTCCAAACCTAATTTGAAACCAAAGACAGATTTATCAAACAAAACTTGTCAGAAAGCGATAAACTTACGTGAATTTACTATCAATTTAGTTCCTGTTCCAAAGATAATCTTCTCATATCCCCCAGTTTTCACACAACCAAAAACTTCACAACAAAAACTATATAGGAATGTAGGATATAGAAATGTTTCAAGATGAGAAAAACAATAACTAGTTGAACTGACTGATTGAAATAAAAGGATTTTGCAAAACTTTGTTTTGTAACAAAAATTTCATATATACTCGTTAGTAAGAAAATAAAAACCATATGATGATAGATTTTAGCTATACCTGAATCGACAGTAAGTTTTGTTCCTTTCCCAAATATTATACGTCCTGCTGAGTTAGTCACACACAGTTTCATGGCTTTACAAAAACGTAAGATTATTATTTATACAGTAATGACTGAGTAGCACCGGTTAATATAAGAACTCACAAATAATTATGTTGCACTATTGAGAACTTTAAATCTAAACCATTTGAAAAGGCAAATTCTGGAAAGATTACAATCAAACTTCAATCAACGGCAAAGACTGTTCACTTACGTGTTGCAACTATCAGTTTAGTTCCTGTTCCAAAGATAATCTTTCCCAGTCCCGCATTATTCACACAATGAAAAACTTTGCAACAAAAACTAAGAAATTATAGACATAGATGTGGCCACATAGATGTTCAGGTTTGCTCATAAAATTACCGGTGAATGTACTGATAAGCCTTAATTTGGTTCCAAAGCCATTTTGAAATGAGAAATCAATTGAGAGAAGCAATTAACATATATTAATCTATATTAATCAACTCTATTCCATGGTTAAACAATTGTTTTAAATGTTGCTGCACATTATTTTTTATAATCAATTGTACTTTTTTCATGCTTGTTTGATTTTTCAGAAATGTAACTGAAATGCTAAAATCTTTGGATTATATAAAGCATTTTTTGCTTTGTTTTTCTTTAAAAATATTGGTACATGAAAATAAACATTTATGAAAAGCATTATATGAGCTGACATAAGTTTTGTTCTTTTTACAAACATAACTTTTCATGTTATATGACAGCCCTAAAACATACTACTTATGGGAAACATCATAAACCTTGTGTGGGTTAATACTTTTAGTCTAAAATATCTTATTTTGTGTAAATTTCAGGTAACAAAAATCTTGGCAAGTGTTTATTTTTAAACTATACTCAACATAAATGAAAACTTACTTGTTTCAATGATTAACTTTGTGCCTGTCCCAAAGATAACTTTATTCACTCCACTTCCATAAGTCACACAGTATAAGACTGCACGGCAAAATCTATCAAATCTGACAAACAAGTCTTACAGAACTTGATCCACAAGTGAATTATATTACAAAACCCAGGACATTACTATTATTATTTTGCATGGTCCAAAGATATCAGAAACCTGACTTTGTGGGTTGAAAAGCAGCCAGAAAACAGACACTATACATCAAATAATAAATTAATAACTCAGATTGGTTTGTTTTTACTTACTTGGATTTATGATAACCTTTGTTCCTTGACCAAAGTATATCTTATCAGAATATGACACACAGTGTTAGCAACCATACAAATTACTTCTTGTGATTATTTCCACAACGTACTGCCTGAGGAAATTATTATTATTATAAGTTTTGCAATCAAAATAAAGTTATTTTGTAATAGTACTCTGTTGCAATTAAGTTTGTTTGGTTGTTTTTTAATATTGAAATCTCTGGAAGCATTATATTGTGTAAAGTGCTTACATTTTTTAACAACAAACATGCTAACTACATATGGAACTTCTTAAACTTCATACTACACACATAATGTGGATAATATTCTTTTGAGATACTAAAGCTTATCTGAAATTATATTTTGATGAATATTTTTCGTCTTAATTGAAAAATGTATTTTGTTCCATATGGTGACAATAGCCTACTACAAGCTTTTTCATATTCGTTTATCAACTTTATCTTTGGACAGGTGCAATTTTGTTTGGAATTACAATTCCATGTTTGTCAGTGTATTTATCACTTACTTGTTTCAACATGAAGTTTAGTTCCAGAACCAAAATAGATTTTGTTGTTTCCAGTTGCAGACACACACTGCAGTTCACCCTTGCAATTACTCTACATCCACATAATGCGTTATCTGTGTTCGACTATAGTGTGAGGTTTCTTCATTTTTGTAATTACACAATAGAAAATTCAAGACTTTTTAAAATATATATAAAAATAGAAAATTGTATGTCTATATTTTATATAAATGAGTGCTGGATTGTGAAAAATTGTTAGTACTTTTCCTCGCCAGTGTTTCTAAGTTCTACTGAATTTGTGCAAAATTCTTTTTCATTTACATTTAGAGCTTCATCACATGAAATATTATTGACTTACTTGATTCAACAGTAAGTCTGGTTCCAGAGCCAAAAAATATTTTCCGTTTCCAGATCCAGTCACACACTAAACTTCCTCTCAGCAATTACTCTACATGCTCACATAAAACACCCTCATTCTACTAACATTTGTTGGAATTCAAAATGTACAATTCCACTTTGAAAATTATATATTTACGTTACATAAAAGAACCTGACAGTTAAGGATTTTTAATAAAACAAAACAATAGTATTATGACTAAAATGATGACACAATTTTTTTTAAACAATATATAAAATATGAATAGATGGCATAAGGATCTGGATACTCACTTGTGTGAACTTCTAATTTTGTGCCAGACCCAAAGATTATCTTTCCGTAAGCACCTCCAGAAGTCACACAGTGCTAAACCTGATAACTAAAACTCTACATTAGACTGCTTGACTCTTACCAAAACATTTAGCAAAATATGTATGTATTAAGTATTTAAGGCCATTGATAGGTGTTTTTAACATTCCTGGAAATCTACCAGGGTGAAAAAAAATCTACCTTTTATTATACGTCAAATAAAATTGTGCATATTAATCATATAGTCATTTATAGCTTTCCAGTGGCCAATATCTGTAATTTAATTTCTTTCTCATGCATTCTTTCTTTTTCTACATCATTTCACTCTTTTAGCTACAGTACTTCCATTATGAACTTTTAAAATGTTTTCTGTATGTACTACTGTATATCAAATAATGGATATTTTAATATTGCAAAACTTAAATACAAAATCACTTACTTGTGTGAACAAGCAGATTTGTACCTTGACCAAAAATGATTTTTCCTCCAAAGTTATTAGACACACAGTACTGAACTTCATGACATTTTCTGACTGCTCTTCTAACATGCTCTCGAGCAGATATCAGCTTCCAACTGGCTTAGAAATTAAAGTTTTACAATACAGCTTAATCTGAGAAATAGTTAATTATAATGAACTTACTTTTTTTGATAATCTACTCTTTCAAAAATAAATTTGTACATGCCGGATGTAGTCATATAGTGGATTGCCACACAAGAAAAACTCCTTACCAAAAGTTCAATATACACAACTAAACTAAACCTGATGTTAAACCCCCAACAACACTTTACTTACTATTATATTCTAAATACCATTATATTACATTCTTATATTAAGCATAAGTGTCTGTAATCACATCTTCCACATCAATTCAGAACATGTTTGGGATTTTAGAGACTTACTAGAATAAATATGTAGTTGTGTGCCAGACCCAAAGATGAGCTTTCCAAATCCAGCATCCACACACTGCTAAACCTCATGCCTCTAACTTTCTATTATGGTGTGCCGGGGGGCATTTGTATTGGGATAATGCATCATTTAGTTTGAATTTCTTTTTAAACATTTAAGAATCGTTCTTTTTCTTGTTCAATGGTAAACAAACAAAAAAAAAAAACTCTCAGAAGTCGAAATCTTTACAAATATACCATCACGCTGTACAAATAAAAATCCAGAATAAAACTTACTTGTTTGAATTATTAGCTTTGTGCCTGTTCCAAAAATAAGCTTTTGTCCCCCTCCAAGATTCACACAGTACGAAACAACACAGCAAAATCCATCAAACTATAAGACTCTGGTTATATCTAACCAAAATAAAACAAATCTTCATGCATACTATTAATTTTCCCCAATCTTCATGCATACTATGAATCTGTTCAAAGTTATAGCACAAATTTTATGATCCAATATCTAGTTAGTGTTCTTTCTACGATTTTTTACAAAACACTTACTACTTTCAACGGTCAGTTTGGTTCCAGAGCCAAAATGGATTTTCCAGCTTCCAGTTTGAGTCACACACTATATTTCATCTCTACACTAACTTCCTCAAAAATTTGTGATACCTCTACCACTGAAATTAATAAAGAAAGCTTATAAATTTAACTCATTTACCTGTTGTATTCATTTCTTAATGTAAGGCAGGGTAAATGGTACCAGGTATAACGTTAAAGGGCAGATCTCAGATAAGTTACAATATTATTATATTTATTTCAGAAACAATGCATGTATATCCATAATATCCATTATTGTTGTTGACTATGAATTGCAATGCCAGGCACTTACTTGTATCAACAACTAGGTTTGTTCCTTCGCCAAGTACAAGTTTCCCTCCATAGTTTGTTAACACACAGTGCTAAGCTTCATAACAATTTCACCCTGCCATTGTTTCCTAAAGTTCTGCTAATTTTTTTTTTTTTTTTTGCAATTACAATCAGACTCTTTCTTATGATGATATATTTCAGTTTGTCGTCAAAACAGGATATGAGCAGGATATTTTAGAGATAGGGAAATAAATTGGGGAATAAATTATTTTGCCATACCTGACTGTACTGTGAGTTGTGTTCCAGTCCCAAATATCATTTTAACACCTCCAGTGTTAGTCACACAGAATTATATAGCTGCACAAAAACATCTCTGACTTCAAACCTCTGTAAGCTGTACATGTATCAAATGTTCTTGCCACATACCAACTTAAAGTGTAGTCAGTTAATACTTATTATTTTCTTATTACTCAGATGTCTTAACACACATGGGGATTATATGCATTGATACCTAAAATAGGGATCCTAAGATTTACCCATCAGGTTCAAAATCAATAACTTTCATAATATAATTATTAAAAGTAAAAGATTTTTTTTTCTTACTTGTTCCGATTATCAATTTCGTGCCTGTCCCGAAGAATAGTTTATTGAGATTAACTCCAGTAGTCACACAGTATCTGAACACAGAGCAAAAACGATGTGCCTTCGAGACACAAGAATATTAAGCTCAATGATCATTGTGTGTGCCTTAGTCAAGATATTTGGCAGATATACTGATATATATGAAATATACTGTTTAATGTGATTTTGTTGAATTAAAAAAATACAAGAAAATTAAATGTCCTCCAGCTAAATTAATACTAAAACTGAGAAACAGATGCAGCTGCATTGAAACGTGGGAAGTTTGCTTAGTTCTTGAAGAACCAGTAGTGCCATGCCAGAAACTATACTGGCCCATAGACAATAAATCACGAAAATCTCCTTGAATGTGAGATTTGAATACCAACATCATTTACCCTGAGTAATGTACTGAGAAGTTCGCAAGCAAAAATACAAGCAATTCTTAAAATAGATTTAGAATCGTTCTTTTTCTTTTCCAATGGTAAACAAACAAAAAAACCTCTCAGAAGTCGAAATCTTTACAAATAACATCACACAGTACAAATAAAAATATCAGAATAAAACTTACTTGTCTGAATTATTAGCTTTGTGCCTGTTCCAAAAATAAGCTTTTGTCCACCTCCAACATTCACACAGTACGAAACAACACAGCAAAATCCCACAAACTATAAGACTCTGGTTATATCTAACCAAAATAAAACAAATCTTCATGCATACTATTAATGTTCTCCAATCTTATTGCCATGAATCTGTGAACTATGACATTTTATGATCCAATACGTTTGATATCTAGTTCACCATTGTGTTAGTGTTTCTATACAACTATACAATGTACTGCTTAACACTTTTGACCAATCTATACTTTAAGGAAATAATAATTTGCCAGATTTTTCACAACAAATCACAACAATTTCCTTAGTTTCAACTATTGGTGCTATTTACCCGATATCAGATAAAGTGTTCACGTCAATGTGAGTAGCGCTAAACATAATGAACTTACTTGAATCAACTGTTAATTTTGTGCCTCTCCCAAAAACAAGTTTTCCAGCACCTCCAGTATTCACACAATGTCACACCACACATCAAAATCCCTTGACACATGCAACACAAATCAATATCCATATTTAAAACTGTCAAACACACATATAACTATACAGTGTGTTCTGTATTAACTCTAAAGATAATTCTATTTAAACCAATCATATCTGACCAAAATATTCCTTAATATGACTTTATGCATACATTGCCTACATTGTGTCAAATGAATTGTTCCTTTTATAACCAATGTTATATACTATAACCTTCCAAAGAAATAACTTTTTATTTCTTTGCGTTTAATTTACAGCCCACATGCATACAAGAATGCATTTTTATACTAGAACAATGTGTGCAATTTCTATATTGGCAAAACACTTACTACTTTCAACGGTCAGTTTGGTTCCAGAGCCAAAATGGATTTTCCAGCCTCCAGATTGAGTCACACACAATATTTCATCTCTACACTAACTTCTTCAACAATTTGTGATACCTCTTACCACTGAAATAATAAAAGAAAGCTTATAAATTCAACCTCATGTACCTGTTGTATTAATTTCTTAATGTAAGGCAGGGTAATATCCTAAAACTGACCATCCTACACCTGTGACCATTCCAGTTTTAACTTCAAGCCGAAAAGTTAACTGATACCTTGTTAAATGGCAGATCACAGATTAATTATAGAGTTACAGTCGTTATAATATTTATTTCAGAAACATTCTCTCTGGAACAAGGGAACAACTTTAAATAGTAACGAAAAGGAAATCATAAAACATTAATATCACTGATAATCATGAACTTACTTGTTTCAACTATCAACTTTGTGCCTTTTCCAAAGATAAGCTTGTATGTTCCACTTCCAGAAGTCACACAATGTAAGAGCACTAAACTAAAACTCCCTGACCTCAAACTGAATTCTCGGTATTGAATCTCAATGATTAATAATGACACTTTTAATTGTAAGGTGTATTAAATGTGCATTTTAAAGCACAGTAATGAATGACCATACATAAATTACACTTGTAAATAATCATGTTGTTGGTTTGGTATACGCGGGACCAAATATGCATAAGTTCTCTTTAACTTATTGATATGCGTTCCTGATATGTATAAAGATGTGTTATTATATTCCTCTTTACTAGCCTCAAAATCACTTACTTGTTTCAACTATCAACTTTGTGCCTTTCCCAAAGAAAAGCTTGAAAGCTCCACTTCCAGAAGTCACACAACGTAAGACCACTACGCAAAAACTGCCTGACATGAAACTTAATTCTCCTCAGTGAATCTTAAAGATTAATATGACAAGTTGTAATTATAAGGTGTATTTTAAAGCACAATAATGAATGACCATTAGTAAATTACATGTGTAAATAACCATTTTGGTCTGATATATATGTGATTAAATATGCATGAGTTTCATTTTCTACATTTGTATATTGATATGCATTCCTTATAAAAAATATGTGCTATTTGCTATAGCCACAAAACACTTACTTGTTTCAACTATCAACTTTGTGCCTGCCCCAAAGAAAAGCTTGTTAAGTCCACTTCCAGAAGTCACACAACATAAGACCACTAAGCAAAAACTACCTGAGAGACTTTCTCATACAGTCAATGATTAAAGTGATAACTTGTCTTTGATAAGGGGAATTAAACATGCATTACAAAGCATATAGTAATGATACTTGGTATAAAAGTATAATGAACCATTTTGATAGTATTTTAAATGTGTGGTCACATATTCCTTAGTTTCTCTTAAAAACTATTAGATTGACTTGATACATTTTATCTTAATATGTAATGTTGATATGTATAAAAAACATTGTTTTGTTTTTTTCAACTAGCCTCAAAATCACTTACTTGTT
Source organism: Chrosomus eos (assembly GCA_036326025.1). NCBI lineage: Eukaryota > Metazoa > Chordata > Actinopteri > Cypriniformes > Leuciscidae > Chrosomus > Chrosomus eos. The sequence goes on from CM070823.1 coordinate 15,498,101, forward strand.
TCAACTATCAACTTTGTGCCTTTCCCAAAGAAAAGCTTGTAAGCTCCACTTCCAGAAGTCACACAACGTAAGACCACTACGCAAAAACTGCCTGACATGAAACTTAATTCTCCTCAGTGAATCTTAAAGATTAATATGACAAGTTGTAATTATAAGGTGTATTTTAAAGCACAATAATGAATGACCATTAATCAATTACATGTGTAAATATCCATTTTGGTCTGGTATATATGTGATTAAATATGCATCAGTTTTGTAAATTTGTATATTGATATGCAGTCCCTATAAAAATGTTTTGGCTATTTGCTATAGCCACAAAACACTTACTTGTTTCAACTATCAACTGTGTGCCTGCCCCAAAGAAAAGCTTAAGTCCACTTCCAGAAGTCACACAACATAAGACCACTAAGCAAAAACTACCTGAGAGACTTTCTCATACAGCCATTGATAAAGGGAATTAAACATGCATTACAAAGCGTAGTACTAAATGACACTTGGTATAAAAGTACAATACTAATGAACCATTTTGATATTTTAAATGTGTGGTCAAATATTCCTTAGTTTCTCTTACTATAAGATTGACTTGTTAAATTTTATCTTAATATGTAATGTTGATTGATATGTATAAAAAACTTCTTTTTTTTTAACTAGCCTCCAAGACACTTACTTGATTGAACAATAAGTTTGGTTCCAGAGCCAAAATAGATTTGCCTGAGACCAGATGAAGACACACAATGCAGTTTACCAAACAAATAACTGTAACACTTTGCAATGTGGTCTTATTTGTTAATGCTAGATAATGCATTAGCAAAAATAAACTATCCAATTACAGCAGTATATTTTTTACAGAATTTACTAATCTTTCGTAGTATTACAGTGCATTAACTAATGTTAACAGATATCATTTTTGATTTTAAATATATATAAGTAAAAAGGTGTTACCCCAATAACTTATACTCATGAAAACACTAATATTTTTTTAATAAAAAGTGATTTCAATGTATTATATATTTTATAATAAATGACTCTTTAAATAAGCAATAATATAAAGCTATAAGGATTTTTTTAAGTTCAATCAACTTGGATGTATAAGAAATTTAAACTTAAATTATTAAAAAAGTTAAAAATGTATTACAAACTTATTTTGATGAGTTAAAGTAATATAAAACATATTGATGTAAAGTATTGTTAAAAAGTATGAAAAAATATGACTTATTGATCGTATAATTTTTTGCAGGTACAATAAAGCAAATAATAGCTCATAATACACAGTGAATATTAATTAATATATATTCCTAAGAACTCCACTAGCATTAAAAAACGTACTTGTTTCAATGATCAGGTTTGTACCCGTGCCAAAGATAATCTTATATCCAGTTCCAGTCACACAATATAAGAACACACAACCAAAACCTTCTAACCATTTATCACCGCTCTGTTTTTATGAATATGCTTTCATATATTTTAAAGTTTAATTAAAAAAACTAAGTTTTAGCTCCTGCAATTACATAATTTACATTCTATTTTGCGGAACAATATTTCACTGTCGCTTCCCATTTTTATGCAAAGTTAGCAATAGAAGTAATAACAATACAAAACAAATATGCGGGATTCTGTATACTCACTTGCATTAACATATAATTTTGTGCCAGAGCCAAAGATCAGCTTTCCATATCCACTTCCATCATTCACACAGTACGAAACTTCATAACTCTAACTGGGTACTACTTATACGCATATGGCTATGATGTTAGACATGTTTGTCTTTACACTGATTTTCTAAAAATAAATTCATCTTATGCCACTCAATTATAATTAAATTTTGAATTCCATATTGTTATACAACCTTAATCTATTTTTATGTGCGTTATACTGTAAGTCCTTTTAAAGTGAGTCGATATGAAAAAAGCAGGAAAGAGTTTTACCTGAATTTACAAAAAGTCTTGTGCCTTTCCCAAATATTACTTTCCTTAATCCAGAGTCAGTCACACACAGTTATATAGCTACACAAAAACATACTGAATGCTTAAGGGAAACACAAATTCAACTTAGAATTGAATACAAAAATATTACACTTCAGTAGAAAAATCATTATTTTAGGCTTTAAAGATGCTCTCATGCTAACAGATATTGTGCTATTAATTACTTAAGTTTTATCCCCGTAAAAAAAAACAAGGCTTTTCATAAAACAATGCCATGTCAGTGATAGTTTTGGTGTATAGCGTGTAATAATTAACTCACTTGTTTCGATAATCAGATTTGTGCCTGTCCCAAATGTAATCTTATTGAATCCACCTCCAGTCACACACTACAAAACCAAACAGCAAAAACTAGGGATACCCAAGATGCTATAAAACTTAGTCTCTGATAATAATGTTCGACCGACAAAGAATCCGAATGTAAATCATATTATAATATTGGATTTAGTTACAATGTGAGTAATGTAGTATTCTGCCCATTAGATCCAACATTCCCATTGGGTCGAAAGTCAAAATTAATTTTATAGGCCTAGTTAAATATTTTATTCTTTAAATATCCATTATACAGTATCTGCTCTAAAGATTACATGCTAGCTATACATACATTTTATATTCTTAATTTATGAGTAAAATGTCACTAATATCATCCCGAGACATGGCTTTCTGGATTAACTTTGACATCTGACAAGAGGTTACCTTATGCAATACTTTTTTTCCCACTCAGATGAAGACAATTACAGAGGGATGAATTCGGTACACATAATACTGAATAATAATCTTGAACTTACTTGTTTCAACAATCAACTTTGTGCCTGTTCCAAAGATAATCTTATTGCCTCCACTTCCATAAGTCACACAATGTAAGACTACCAAACAAAAACTGGCCTGAGCTTTAATCAATCTTTCAGAAATTAATAATTAGCAATGAATGGTTTTCACTTACAACGGATTTTTATAATCTTATTAAGCAATCCAGTAATTTAAAGCAAATCCTACCCAGGGTGCACCTTTTTTGGCATACTTTATACGTGTGAATTAATTTCTTTTTAGAACTAAATCAAATATACTTATTGACACATGTATAAACCTAATTAATTTTATATCATGACCTAGCTATCTGATATGTAATGATTTTGAATAACAAAGTTCGCCTTTAAGAATATGTCTAAATGATCTAATCTTTTAAATGTAGGATATGCACGTTTATTCTTGTGTCCATGTTCTTTTAAGAAGTATAAGAGCTATAAAACTTGTGTTTACCTGCATTTACAGTGAGCTTTGTGCCTTTCCCAAATATCACATTCTGTAGTCCTGTCTGAGTCACACACAGTTATATAGCTACACAAAAACATGCAAGTTGTAAAGTTTGTTCGGTAAAAGTATGTGTATGCAAGTGTGTCTTATTATGCAATTATTAACATTAGGTAATGCATTAGTCATGATGAACTAACAATGGACAATACTTTTATTGCATTTAATAATCTCTCATTTTTATTTATACCTATTTTAATATATAATTTTGTAAATTAACATGTATTGTGAACCTAGATTCATAAGTAGGCTACTCTAGTTTATGCATTAATACATAATCAACTATGACATTTCTTAATGTTAACAAATTGACCGCATTGTAAAGTGTTACCATATATACTTTTACCCATGCTCTCTTGAGAACATGTGAATTGTAGAGAAGTGCAAAATTAAATAAATTTTACCTGCATTTACAGTGAGTTTTGTGCCTTTCCCAAATATTACTTTCTGTATTCCAGTACCAGTCACACACAGTCAAATAGTCACACAAAAACATGCTGACTGCTTATAGAGCTTAACTATAAAATACTCAAACATTTACTCTTAACAAATACCTTTTATCAAAACCAATGTCTCTCTTAATTTACCAAACCTGGGACAATGTCAACAATGTCAGGAATTTGGTGCACTCGAAATAAAGGTGATTACAATTAACTTACTTGTTTCAATGACCAGCTTTGTACCTGTCCCAAATATAAGCTTATTGATTCCACCTGTAGTCACACATTACAAAACCAAACAGCAAATACTACTGAGACAGCCAAAGTGCCCTCCATCGCTCTGTTAATCTTGTCTGTGTAGCGGCTACATGTTAATATTGCTTAATACATTTCGGCTGAATAGAACAAGTACATTTTAAATCATTTTAACCGGATTTCGATTTTTCAGAGATGCTAGTCAAGCGTTTTATTTATTCAAATGTTACTATCTATCCCCAAACCACTTCGATTTGCCTTAAATGTTGTGAATTAAATGTGCATTTTCTATTTCATTTCAAAATATAACATTTTAACGTAACTTAACTGACTTTCCTGGTTAAGTAAAGTTTAACTTGATTGCACTAATTAAACTCAAAAATGACATTTGCATGTAATCCAGCCGAAAAGTGTAATTTAGTTATTTTTCAACAGCAAAAGACATGTTTGGAATTGACAAAAGGAAAATAATGTTTTCTCAAAACAATTGCCTTAGTTTCAACTATTGGCGCTATTTACCTGATATCAGATAAAGTATTCACGTCAACGTGAGTAGCGCTAAACATAATGAACTTACTTGAATCAACTGTTAATTTTGTGCCTCTCCCAAAAACAAGTTTTCCAGCAACTCCAGTATTCACACAATGTCACACCACACATCAAAATCCCTCTTCACATGCAACACAAATCTATATCTATATTTAAAACTCTGTCAAACACACATATAACGCAAAAAGATAATTCAGTTTTAAACCAATCATATCTGACCAAAATATTCCTTAATATGACTTGTGTCAAATGAATTGTTCCTTTTATGCTATAACCAATGTTATATACTATAACCTTCCAAAGAAATTACTTTTTATTTCTTTGCATTTAATTTACAGCCCACATGCATACCAAAGAATGCAATTTTTAATACAACAATGTGTGCAATTTCTATATTGGCAAAACACTTACTACTTTCAACGGTCAGTTTGGTTCCAGAGCCAAAAAAGATTTTCAAGCCTCCAGATTGAGTCACACACAATATTTTGCCTCTACAGAAACTTCCTCAATGCTATTATTTAAGATATAGAAGAAAGCAGTAACACTTTACAGTAAGGTTCAATCTCTAGATCAATTATTGGAATTAAATTATTTTTTAAATTACCATATGTAAAAATTAACATTGAACTAACACTGTAAAAAACTTAACTCATTATTTTGAGTTATCTTTTTGCATGGGTTTTTTTTTAGTTTAACTAACTTATTTCGATAAGTTGAGGACAAGAAAAACTTAAAATGTATTGTTGTCTGGAAAATCTAGTTATCTCTACACAAAAAAAATAAGTTGAAATAACTAAATTGCTAAATTATTTTTTACAGTGTAGGTTGAACCTTACTGTAAAGTGTTACTGCTTTCTTCTATATCTTAAATAATAGCATCGAGGACGTTTCTGAGAAAAGCTTAGGAAAGCTTAAGCTACTAAGAAAACTTAAAAATCTCACATTTTCAAAGTTTTCATCTTGTAACAGGGTTTACAAGGAAAGGATCCGATACCTACTGTTTGTCAACAGTATTAAATTTGAAATTTGAAACGGAGCTAACCTTTTCAATATTAAATGAAAAGTAGATATTTCAATCATGGCGTTTCACAAATGAATAAAACAATGAAGAATTCAGCACACCTTAAAGCGGCACTGATAATCCAATATAAACAAACTTACTTTTCTCAACTATTAACTTTGTGCCTGTTCCAAAGATAACCTTGTAGCCTCCACCTCCAGTAGTCACACAATACCATATCACTGAACAAAAACTGTCCTGAAAGACCAAAATCAACTCAACTACCAATATATTTATGTCAAGTGAAAACTAAACGCATTTTGATAAATGTATTGATGGAAAAAAATAAACAGAAGTATTGTGACAATGGGACTATGTATCTGACTAAATTACAGCAATTTCACAACTATATCATGATCTGCATCTAGAAATGGTTTGTGATGTTTCGACTTAGACACTTACTTGTTTCAACTATTAGTTTGGTTCCAGAGCCAAAATAGATTTGATAGAGTCCAGATGAAGTCACACAATGCAGTTTACCATGACAATAACTCTCTACATTTAAACCAATGATCCAAACTAATGGCTAAGATTTTGAAAATGTACCCTTGAATTTATTAACAGTTATAACTGTTATTGTTTAATAACAGTGAGGTTATAAGGATAAGGACATTGATGAATATCATTTATAAGACGTTTCCAATAAACAACACTAAAAAAGTTATATATGGTGAACATTTTTAATGGTTTAACATCACAGTATATGTAATTTTACTGTAAAATGCGGTCAAATGTATGCTTTTTGCAAGAAAAAACTAAATTACTATTTTGGTGGTTATCAGTACATTTTAAGGTAAAAAGGCAGATTTTGGCAGTTAAAGTAGGTAGATTAACATTATATCACATAATGAAATATACTGATATAAGTTGTAAAACTGGAAACGTTGTCAGTATTTTTTTCCGGTGAATTAATGACAATCACAGCTGCCAGTTTTATACCGTAAATTTAACGTGATTTTTTTTTTTTTTACAGTGTATTTACTGGCAATACTTTTTCATGAATCAACTTTGTTTAGTGCAAAAATGCATCTTTTTAGCATCTTTCCCCTGGATCTGGCATAGTCGGCTTGATTGGTAAAACAGATTACAGTATATTTTAAAGTGTTCGATGTCTAGGTAAAGACAAACATTTATCTACAAACAAACAATAGCTTTGTAAGCAAATGATAAAGAGGAAAAGAACGTAAGTCATGCAATTTTCAAAGTACTGCTGAAATAAATAAACTTACTTGTGTCAATTATCAACCTTGTGCCTGACCCAAAGATAATCTTATAACCTCCTCCAGTAGTCACACAACATGACAACACACAACCAAAACCTTCTAACACCACAGTCACAAATCTGCTATTTGATTAAGCTGCTTTCACATAATAAAAAAATCTAAAGACAGATAAGAGTTTTATGACCGGTCATTAACTGGCACATAATATTTGATAAATTCCTTTTCTACAATCACATGCCTTCCATGTGAAAATACTCTTAATCAATCTCCTGCTGTCCATTATAGCTCAATGCAGGAAAATTGGTAACAGTAGAAAAAAAAGGGAAATATATTTGATTCTGCTTACTCACTTGAACTAACGTGTAATTTTGTGCCAGAACCAAAGATAATTTTTCCAAATCCATCAGTCACACAATGTGAAGCATCATAACTATAACTGATTATAGCACACTAGATGAGCGTTTCACTGTAACAATCAACACTGTCATTTCTTCTTAAACATTTCCCTTATTTAAACTTGCTTAGCATTATTTCAACACAATACTAGTAATATGTCATGTATTACTAAATTTACTGTTTTCTCACATGCTTTACCTAAAATGTCCAATATTATATAAAGTACTTTGGAAGCAAGATTCTTCTTGTTTGCATTTCAGCTTGAATCTAAAGTGCAAATATAAATTATTTACCTGTATTTACAATGAGCTTTGTGCCCGTTCCAAATATTATGTTCTGTGCTCCAGAATAAGTCACACACCGTTACATAGCTACACAAAAACACGCTGATTGTTTAAGAGAAAGCAAACACCAGCTTCAAAATAGAATTGTCTATAAACATATAGAAATGAACTGTAGAATGATCAGGTTATTAAAACAGGTTTCCCCTGAAGACTACATCAACATGGAATATACTTTGTGTAAATATTCCTTTGAAGTAACTATGGCCAAGAATAATAAACTTATGGGAATTTACTTAATTCAATGCATCTCCCAAAGATAATCTTCAGTGTACTTGTAGTCACACAAAATGTTATCTGATGTCTTATTAATGTCTAACTGCATTTTAAAAAAAACACTCAATTCTTAATCTAAGAAATGCAAAATAAAACAACTTAATGTAAGCATCACTAATTCTTATAAACTTACTGCTTTGGATTATCAGTTTTGTGCCTGTTCCAAAGAACACCTTTCCTGCGATTCCAGCATTCACACAATGTCAGATCACAAATCAAAAACTATATCTCATCTATAGGGAAGTCTACAGGTTCTGTTCGACACAGGAAAATGTTTTTAAAAAACAAAACAAATTAAAATAATAATTTTTACTTGTGCTAGGTATTATGCACTATAGGTTTGCATAATATCACAATCAATGACACACTTGGTTTGTTGAAACATGTTCTGCAACTTGATATGTATTTCTTTATAAAAACAATTGCTAGTAATATGTTATGCATTAATGCAAATACTAAGCACTTACTGGTTTCAACTGTCAGTTTAGTTCCGGAGCCAAAATAGAGTTTCAAGTCCCCACTAGTCACACACCAATTTTGTCTTTAGCAAAAACTCCCGCCACTCTCAAAAAGATAATCTTTATCTATACTGTGTGAAATGCACCCAACAGTTCATGAATTTTCTATCTATGATTTTTCTCTTTTATTGGAAACATCATAATGAATCCATGGCAAATGACCCAGTCAATCATTTTGATTTTACAAATAAATGAATCAAATGAGTTATTATGTAACAAAAGGCCAGCAGAGATCACGTTTTCACCTGTGTTCAATGTATCCCTCTATAGAAGGGAATATACCCATGTGCTGCATAAAAAGAGTGAGAAATATGAGAAAACTCAAAGCATGTGACCAAACGAAATGCAAACATATACCTGGTATATAAAAGCAAAGCTTTTTAAAAGGGTTTGTAACTTCAAGAAACAAATACTTGCCTGGTTCAACAATGAGTTTTGTTCCGCCACCAAATATAAGCCTATAATTTCCAGTATTCACACAGAGATATAACCTATACCAAAAACCCCATGCACTATCTCTGATCGCAGAGAACTGATGTTCACATAGAAGTGTTTAATAACTAACGATGCAATTAGAGAATAGTGATTCCTCTAACATATGCATTTTCTGTTGTGCAGTATTACAATTAGATATTTGGTACATGTATGTATATTAAAAACAACAGGTCAGCGATGTTAAAGATTTAACCTTTACAGATGATCCATCTACTCTGCACTGAAGCTGAATAAATTAATCCAGTGAGCTAGATTTGTATGTGTAAAAAATATAGGTTTTTTTTACTTTGCTAAACATTTTTTTTATGAACAAAGGTTGGTTTGATTTAGTAACATAAATGTAGAGGCTTTGAAATCAACCTGCTGGAAATATCAATATAAAATAATCCTTATATTGGATCCAATTCCAATTTTTACATTGCAATATTGTCTAAAGGTGTGATGATGAGACTGGGTATGTTTGTGTATTTGTATTTATATTTATAAATACCTGAATTTATTATGAGTTTTGTTCCTGTTCCAAAAATAACCTTCCATGTTCCCCCACTACTAGACACACAGTGCTTTGTGCACTAACAAATACAGGCCAACTAATGGCATAACATAAAGCGAAGATGCACAAATATAAATACCTGACAATAACTACTAATTACTTTTATGCAGTTTATTTATTCTTTTCGTGCAGTTTCTTTAAGTGCATCTAACATTTATCTTTGCATCTTGTCTCGTGCTTCCTTAAATATACTATTTGGTACTATTTCTGATATTAATTTTCAACTTTGGTGTTGACTATGATTAAAATAAAGCTAATGCACCTTAATTTCCTTGTTTTTTTATTGTTGTTGTTTTAGATTTGTTGTGCAAATGGAAAAACATCCTAAATGTAATATGTACAATATGTGTTACGGTATTACTCGCTTAACTGAATATGTAAAGTTGTGCCTGACCCAAAGAGCAGCTTGTTATATCCACCTCAGCATTCACACAGTGAAAAACACTATATTGCAGCCTATTAGTTCTCAGCCTCTAAAACTTAAGCGGCCACAGTAAATTTGTATTTTCATGATAAGTTCATGTAATGTTCACACCAACAATTATTTGGGGCCAGTGAACCTTTAATGATCCATTTATCAAACTGAACTACCACACACAACTAAACCAAGTGAACAATATACGCCTGACAACTACAAATGAAATTTAAATAAGATCTAATGAGATGAAAAAAAACATTATGGTTTTAGCATGCCTGTAACAACACATCACTAAATCAAATAATACAATGTGAACATAGTATTCTGATGTAAATGACTTAAATACTTGCCTGATTCAACTACCACCTTTGTTCCACGGCCAAAAAGCAACTTGTTAGTATTTGCATCCACACAGCACTAAAGCCTGTATCAAATACTCAATGTACTAAGTTAACCTGCCACTGCAGAAAAATAAAAGATATAAACTTTAAAGGTAGATTTTTTAAATCAAAGTGTCTAAGGAAATATTTAACACATTACAGTGTTGTGTAATATTATACCCATTGTGCCATTTCAAACTCATTTCATAATTGGTGAAATCATTGTGATTCCCTCACTAGATGTTTTAACAGTTATATTCAGTGCTAAATGATTTATTGCAAAAGTGTAAAACAAAAATGTAAGTTTAAGTCCTAGCACATGATAATGGCCTTGGTAAAGCTAGTAATTCATACAAATTCTAATAATGCGACACATTTAATCTGTTTTTCTTTATTAGTTTTCTATATACTTTTACATTTCTTACTTACTTGATTCAATGATGAGATTGGTCCCTTGACCAAAAATCAGCTTATTGCCAGCACCAACATTCACACAGTAGACTTCCCCACTACTATAACCATTTCTACTCTACAATAAATGATAGAAACTAAACCAATGCAGAACCGTACCTTTGTTTTTAGAATTTAAAATGAAGAATTTGACTATGCATCTTTGTTTGTCATTTAGTAAGAACATTGTTTAGGAATGTAACTATCGAAAGTATTAATATAATTCATTTATCATCAGTTTCGTTTTTAGTTTCCATTGTCAAACGTGATATAATATCATACGCATGTTACTTACTGGTTTGAATTAGCAGCTTTGTTCCTTTCCCAAAAATGATTTTGTCTGCAGTATTAGTCACACAAAGACACACTCCATACCAAATACTGCCAAGCACTAACTGCTATACTGTTCACTCAACTATGTTAAACTATGTTTCAGTTTTAATTATTTATATACACTTTTTATTAAACATATTATTTTTGTATAATTTATATTTACAGCATTTTTTTTGTATGCATGTAATGAATTTACCTTGTTACCTTGTTTGCAAAGCATATAATTTAATCTACATGTAACATTTAAGTCTTTAATAACTGGGAATGTTTAAAGTGAATATATAAAAAGTTTTTTTTACAGAATTAAAATATCATATAAGATGCATTCTCAATCAAAGTGCTTTCCAGTGGGACTCAACAACCTCCTTAGAGCAATTTCTCTAGGATTTTCTCTCAGCAACACTCCAGTTTATGAATCACTTTTTATATAGTTTGAACCTTCAACATTTGGATTACTAGTCCACATACTAGACCAATACTACCACCAAACTCACAGAACTTTCTCAAGAGTTAATGCACACACACACAAAAGGATAAAACATGATAACTCTGAAGATGTTGCAGTTATTGAATTTATCAGACATGCCAACTTACTTGCATGGATGGAAAGTTTGGATCCTTTACCAAAGGTTATCTTTCCAAGGCTGCCAGCATTCACACATGGCTACACATCCATACATAAACCTATGAGAAGCAATCTCTAAAAACACACGCTGCCTATCAAAAGACATTTCATTGCACATTTATCCTTTTAAATGTATTGCTTAGATTTGTTTGTTAAAAAAATTGCCATGTTCTATTTTACATAAAGAAATAAAAAAAATAAAAAACTGTACTTGTAGGATAAATTAAGTGTACAAAAGCTGTTAAAAAATGTCTGTGTTTTGAAGTAGTGTGTCAAAAGTAAGCATCTCCAAAACGTTTTACTTTTACTAAACTACTTTTTGCAAACTGCTTATTTAGTATTTAAAAGTCACACCTAACACACATTTCTTTTAAGATTAGAGAGAGCGGAACTTACTTGATTCCACAATTAGTTTCATGCCACTTGCAAATATAAGCTTGTCGTTCCCTCTAGTCACACAGAGTTATACACCATAACACAAACCCACCAAACAGCACATTTTGAAGATAGATTATTTTCAAATTAATTTCAATAATACAATTACAAACCCACCAAACAGCACATTTTGAAGATAGATTATTTTCAAATTAATTTCAATAATACAATTTTTTACATTTTCTTAAGTAAGCAATGCCATGACATTTAATTGAGGTTTCATACTGAAATTGGATTTAGGTCAAATAAAAGTAACTGAATACTAAAGTCTTTCAAATTTAACAGCTATGTTGGATGTTTTCATGTAAATGCTTGCATGATTGTAGGTCTTACTAATATATACTAAGATTTTAAGTTTACAATTACACATATTGCTATTTAGACGCAAAACACTAAATGGGACCTGCAACCAAAGTTCGTTTTTAATCTTACACATTTGAATTCAGTGACCTATCAAATTATTGGTAACATTATGTTATTGGTAACATTTGTTACAGTATTTATTTGTCTTTGTTAATTTAACTGTTCATTGTTAGTTCATGTTAACCAAACTAATGATAACAAATGAAACCTTGTTGTAAGTGTTACCAAATAAATTGTTAAACAAATAAATACAACTTACTTGATTTCACAATGAGCTTGATACCCTGGCCAAATATGACCTGGTTAACTCCTATTGCATTCTCACAGAGATACACTGCTTAACAAAAACGAGTGAGCAGCACTTTATCTCATTTAAGGATTGAGAATGTGTTATATCATGTTACGTTTTCAGAAATATTTTCGAATAATTTCCCTCTGATTGTTGCCATTCAAACTATTTTTCTGAAATAAAAACACATATTCATCATGTACTAGTCATTACTTTAGTCAAACACTGAATTGGGATCTAATATACCATAAAATGCAGACAGAATGCAGTTTTTACCGTAGCTTTTTTATAGTTTCAGAGGAGAGCTAACTGGTTTGAAAATAAGTAGAGTAGAGACTGGTATTTATAACTATTATAAATGGAGAAGTGCTCAACCTAAATGTCACTTTCTTGCATTACAGAAGACTTAAAAGCCATAAAGAATTATAAATCTCACCTGATTCCACTATAAGTTGTGTACCGGTGCCAAATATTATCTTATTGATTCCCTGGTCATTCACACAACACTACACACCATGTCAAATACCCTTCAGTGCAAACATCCTCAACTGAGCAATATTTCTATGTGCAAACTGATGGAAAAAAATACAAAATATTTCATTTAGGCCTATAATCTTTGAATTATTATCACAAGTGATAATGATATGAAAATGTTGCACGCATTCCACTTCCCTTTAATTAAAGAATAATAAATGTAATATAAAAAACTAATAATCATTTCAAGCCGTACTTTTAATGCTATAAAAGCAACAACAAAAGCTATTAAAAATAATACTCACTGGACTGCACAATTAAATTTGTTCCAGATCCCATAAAGAGCTTGTAGCCCGAACCAGACGACCACAGTGTTGCATTCCCATACATAAAACCTCTTCCTACAATATAGAGATAAAAAAATAGAGAGATTTAAACGGAATATCTTCACATCATCATTTACCAAACTCTCAATGATACTATCTTAAAATACTCAATATACTTATATATTTTTGCATTCTTTCCCCATAAATATGAGTTTTATCAAATGCAGGCGAATAATAATAATATTTTCAATTATTTTGAAATGTTATTATTGTTTTTACATTAGAGAATAGAAGGGTTTTTTACTATTTGTCTCAAATTTGGCCTGAGATGCATTATAATGAAGCCAAGAGTAGCTATAGACAATCACTGACATCTATGAGAATATATCAGTGATTGTGATGCAACAGCCTCTCTAACTCATGTAAACAGAATATTTTACTGTGGTGCAGTGAAACAAATTGAATAAATACATTACATTTTGTAAGTTTAAATCCTTACCTTAGTGTCACTACTCCCAATTTAGCCTACATCAGATCCTGGGATATTTCTGCACTTCCTGTGTGAGGAAGTGTTTTGAATGTGTACATGAGTTTAGTTGCAGAATTAAAATAACACCTACCAAACAGAACATTTTAGACTAGGTGAAGAAACCATTCAAATGAGGAATACATAGTAACTCACCTCTTCAAATAGACATCAGTGTTCTACTGGCCTAGTTTTACCTCGACACATGGCCGTGTTGCTCATTCCTGTCAACCTACAGAAGCAGTGTCTAAAATAGGCTAATAACGTTAGGCTTTTCTTTACTCGTTTTTGTTTTGTCAACGCATATTAAAACTGAATGTTTACGAGGTCTAAATTAATTAACTACTGATGTCACTTTAGAAATGTGGTAGGCCTATTATTTGCAGACAGTCGATATTCATTTTATCCTGCGAGTCCTCTTATAGCGGCTAAAGTCGGATAGAAATCGGGACATGAGACAGGCCGGACACGAACCAATTATCCCCATAAGCAAACAGCTCTTGAGTGTTCACATACAAGCTAAAAACAATGTGCAGAATTAATTATGGTATCAATTAAGCTCAGGCGGCCACTAGGGGTCACTATAGTCTGCCTGTTTAGACAAGCAGTCTGACGGCATGCAAAATCCCACTATAGGCCACAAGAGGGCAGTACACCTTTTAGTCCACGGCCTCGGTTAGTAGCAAACTCACTATGTGTGAGTGAAACATCTTACTTATTAATTATATTTAATAAATAAGTGATTTGTAAATACAACAGGACAAATATCTGATTTGAAGAGACTAGTGACTTACACTTCCGTTCAAAGGTTTTAGATTTGTACGATTGTTTTGTTTTTAAAAGAAAACTCTTCTGCTCTGCATTTATTTGATCCAAAAACAGTATAGTAGTGATACAGTAAAAACAGATATATTGTGAAATATTTTTATAATTAAAAAATGACTTTTCTATTTGAATATTTCTAAAATGCAATTTATTGCTGTGTGAAGCAAAGCTGAATTTTCAGCAGTACTGCAGTCACTGCAGTCTTCAGTGTCATATGATCCTTCAGAAATCATTTCAATATGCTGATTTGGTGCTCAAATAAACATCTATTATTATTTGTACTTATTAGTAGATTTTTTTTCAGGATTTTTTTGATGAATGGAAAGTTCAAAAGGACATCATTTGTCTGAAATAGAAAGTTTTTGTAACAATTATATACTACCATTTAAAAGTTTGGGGTCAGTAAGAATTAAAAAAAAATAAAGAAATGAATACTTTATCAGCAAGGATGTATTAAAATGATCTAAAGTGACAGTAAAGATGTATAATGTTGAAAAGCTTTCTATTCAAAGAAAATTGTACACAACTGTTTTTAACATTGATAATAATAACAAATAATAATAATAACTGAACATATTAGAATGATTTCAGAAGGATCATATGACACTGAATACTGGAATAATGATGCTGAAAATTCTGCTTTGCCATCACAAGAGACATCACATTTTAAAATATATTAAAACAGAAAAGAGTTTTAATTTGTAACAATATTACTGTTTTTGCTGTATTTTTGATCAAAAAGATGCAGCCTTGGTGAGCAGCTTCTTTTAAAAAAACATTTAAAAAATTTTATCTTATCTTATACAATCTTAAAACAGTATAGTGTATGTCTCAAAAATGTCATCATTAAAAAAGTGGTTTGACAAACAATTGCGAAATATTTATTTTTAAATCAAGTTAAGTAATTTAATTAAAATAAAATGCCCCCAGAAGCTGTAGATGCAAGACTTTTTTTTACAGCTGTTTTTCGCTTTATATCACAGAGGCACTGAGGGGAAAAAACTTAGCAACAAAAAACAGTAATTCTTGGAACCCGAAGCGAGCAGTAGATCTTTATCTAAAAGTGTGGTTAGCGTCTGCCTAGAGCACCAATGTGCTGTTGAAACTGTGGTTTAGACATTCTCGCATTAAACTTTTTTTCATGAAGGCATTTTATTATATAATAAAACAAAACAAAAACCATATAACATGAAAAAAGCTTCAGTATTTAAGCCAAATAATAATCAATAACACAATTATACAATGTAAGAGTCTTGAACTCTGTGATACCAAGATAAACATCTTGTTGATTTAAAAAGCATAAAAATTCTAACTTGCACTTGTCTGCAAAAAAAAAATCTAAAAACACACAACAACAAAGCAATATGCACATTACAGCACTGAATTCAGAAATGATTATAATTTCAAAAAATGTACAATATAGGTTGTATATGTTTTGTAAATTTGAACTACATTACTAACAATTGTATTTTTCATTCCATTTAACATTAACAGACAGAGATATAGATAAATACTGTCACTCACTATAATCGCATTTGTTTGTTTGCAAGGGTCTGATTGAGCATCAGTTAAGATATTCGATTTGCTGAATTGAACTTTTAAAATAGAAATGCCTTTACAGTCATCAATACATTAACTGCAACACATTTAGCCAGCAGAATTCTCAGACCTGTCACAAGAAGGGTCATGGAGTTCATTTTTGGATCATCTGAAAAAAAAAATGAAAAAAATGAAAAATTAAACAAATGATTCATCCCTTGATGTTTAATTTACTTATATAGCATAATCTAGATAACTAATGCAAGATGTATGTGTAGCATATAATATACTGTATTTTATTACTAACCGCTGTTGAACACTGAGGCTGGAGTACTAGAAACATTTGTTGCACAAGACTGTCTAATCGGTTTAGGACTTTCTGCAGAATAAGAATTAAGTAGAAAACAAAGAATTCATTATATACATACATACACATATATGGGTTTATATATGGGGTATTTTGTATGTAAAATATTGCATGTTTTGTATGTTATATATATATATATATATATATATATATATATATATATATATATATATATATATATATATATATATATATATATATATATATATAAAAACATACAATACTTAAAATATTAAATCACATAAAACAAATATGAAACCATAAGTATCAATTTAAGTACAAACCTTTCACAGGAGCATCAGTAGCATCAGGAGTTTTGTCTGCTGTTTTTTCATCCATTTCGCATGTTTGGATTGCATCACCACCGAATCCAGCATAATAATAGGTTTTGCTGGATTTGAACAGTTCTGCATTTTTGGTACTTATCTCAGTTTTTTATTTTCCAGAGTCAAAGTCATAGTCTTTTCTTGAGGATAGAACCCGGCGGCCAAACAAATATCCTGTTCTTTTCCCTTCTTATCCTGTTCTTTGCCCTTCAAAGGGGACAGGAGGAACAAAACCGGAGAAGTAGGCGATACATCTTCTAAGCAAAGAAAAATAGCAGTTTTCATTAGTTTTTCAATTCATTGGCAAGACCGTACTTTCATTAGTAAATGTGGTATTTGCAAAACTATGCCCATAATGTAGTGAAAAAAACCTTGCAGTCGTCAATTCATGCATAAAACATCACTAGTTTTCTGAACAAATATAATGACTCTACTACAAATGTTTTCTTCAGAGCAACGGGTTAACAGTGAACATACTGCGATCACAAGCTGAACGCAACACAGCAGCACAACCAACTAAGAGCAACTAACAGACATCGTTTGAACCTAATTTGTGGAGTTTTCCACTATTTTTTACAGCAAAATGGTTGGTGTAAAAGCATGCAATAGTTAAAAAGAAGGACTTACTTGGTAAGACAGTGAGGGTTATCGGCTTTCCGAATGTTAAAGTGTCAGTATATGAAAATGCACTGCTACCGTAACCCTTACAAAAACACTCCTGACCCTACATCTGCATTAGGACTGACCTAAATGAGCCCTATTTACAACAACTAACTAAGCAAAGTTTATGTATTCACAAAATGGATGCATGGATGGAAAAATGCTTAATAATAATAATATTGAAGTGGATTTACTTACTTGGATTGACCGTGAGACGGATGGGAGCTCCAAAGGTTAGAGGATCTGCACTTCATTCAGTCCTTTGACAATATCCTTTGGTAATGGAAAGTATCTTCATATCTTAAGAAATATAATATAGACTCATCTGAAATTGGATGTGAAAAAGTCAGTTAAAAAGATCCAGTTTGATTTTCTCTCAAAGACAATTCCATCTGCCGGTCCGTCCTCATGATTAACCCATGTCTGCTTCATTCAGATACAAACAGGTGACTGGAACAAAAGCCTTCAAAACAGAAACAACAAGACTGTGAGAATCAAACCTGTGATCATTTAGTCTTTCAGTCAAATATTGGTTTAAAGGTATTAATACAATTTATAAACGGATGTTCTTTCCTAACAGTGCTAAGAGATTTTGTACGGTCTCTAATGAAGAATGTATCACTGTGGTAGTCCAGACACAATGAAAAACGTCAGTACAAAAACCTGACCCAATTGTGCCCTATGTTAGGGGGTGGTCTTATACAGAAGAGAGATTGAAATGCTTCTCAATAGACATATTTGACTAAAACTATGTTACAAATCCATTGCCATGAGATGAAATACCAAGCTTCAGTGGAAATCTTCATGTCTAAGAAGACTGAACAACCTCAGAAGAATTATTCAGCGCAGTGGCAGCTATTTAAACTCTGTGAGGTTTTTGTATGAGGCAAAGCAAGAAGTGAATCACTGTGGTACCCCCCAATCCACACTGACACAACTCGAAACAAAAACCAACAGCCATCCTCTGTGTGAAAGAGCAAACAATGACACATCAAACAGAATCACTTTTCACAAAATATATGGAGAAATTGGTGCCTAAAACACTCGATGAAAAGTCTTCAGACATTTTTAGTAAATAATTGGTCTTACCATACATTTGGGATCTTGTGATAAAAAACAGTAAGTGAGGAATACTACAGATTCTATACTTTGTGGAGCTGTCTGTAATGACATAATAGTTAATAATAGGCCTATATTATTTGTAACACAGGCATTATAATTAATTTCACGTTTATTTGTATATCACTTTACACAATACACGTTTCAAAGCAACTTTACAGAAAGTGCATATTCAGTTTTATTCATATTCAGAGTCCATATTACAGTTTTAGGGTGATCTGTTATCAGAGGTAACTGTCTAAGTTAAGTATTTCAGAAATACACATATACAATCATAGTTAGCTAAAAATGTATTAATTTAAACAATGTAATAATTTCACGCAGATACAATGAGCTCATTGAAATAATGAATACTTGTTTGTTAATGATTATGAAATTTAGAAAACACATTTATGATGTGTTATTAGATTCATTTGAACTATTAATGAGTTTACTGATTTACATTAAAAGCGTATGCTAAATGAATAAATGTAATATTAAAAAACATTATTATTCAAGAATAATTAAGGAATGGTTATTAGTAAATGGTTTCCAAAAAACTTAAATAATAATTCATGCAGACAGTGGCCTGGTGTAATAAATACACAAGATACAAGGCAAGTTATTGAATTCAATCCTTTCATAATTATATATAGATAAAAAAAACAGATGGATTAATTTACCTTAATAAAGTTGGTGCCCCAAAATCTAGGAGAACAATATAATATAATATAATAAAATACAATACAATACAATATAATGTTTATAACTCAATGTGAATAAATCATTTTAATGGCAATGGAACATACAGCTCTGATTCTTACATAACATAACTTTCCCCATGGTATTCTAAATCATACAAACATAACAATGATATTCAAAGAAATAGCAATAAGAACCAGAGCAGATGCTCACTTTCATTGTTGGTCACTTGTATTACAAACTGCTCTGAGACACGAAGGTTGAGGATCCATATGCAGTGTTTATTTAAAGGGTTATCCACAATCGTAATCCAAATCCAGGCAAGGGTCATACACAAACAAACAATCCAAACAATCACAACAAGGCAGGGAACACGGGCAAAAGAGTAATCCACGGAACAGGCAAGACATTCCAAAACCAAGGGACATGAAACCAGGGAGAATGCTCAGAATTGCAGTGCAACACTAAACAAGACTTCGCAGGGAATGACAGAAAGAACCAGGCTTATATAGGGTGAGCAAACAAAAAGATGAGACAGGTGAAAACAATGAGTGATGAGTCCGGGCAGTGAGTTATGGGAAATGTAGTTTGTGAGGGAATGACAATAGTCTGTTGTAGAGTTCCCTCAAGGACATTCCAGCTGGTGACCGTTACATTCCAGACGCTCTCAAAAAAATGTCCAGGAGGGAAATGGAGCGGAGGCGGACCCGGGGGCGGGATGTAGGGCCAGGCCGGTGGAGCGGAAGAGGGCCTGGAGACTGAGGCGGAGCAGGCGGCCTGGGCGGAGGGTTCGTCCTGGGCGGAGCAAGCTGAGCAGGCGTCCAGGGTGGATCCAACGGTTCAGGGGGCCAGGGTGGATCCGAGGATTCAGGGGGCCAGGGCGGATCCGAGGTTTCAGGGGGCCAGGGCGGATCCGAGGGTTCAGGGGGCCAGGGCAGATCCGACGCTTCAGGGGACCAGGGCGGATCGGTCGCATCAGGGGACCAGGGCGGATCCGACGCTTCAGGGGACCAGGGCGGATCCGACGCTTCAGGGGACCAGGGCGGCTTCGACGCTTCAGGGGACCAGGGCGGCTTCAGGGGACCAGGGCGGATCTGGCGCTTCAGGGGACCAGGGCGGATCCGACGCTTCAGGGGCCAGGGCGGATCCGACGCTTCAGGGACCAGGGCGGCTTCAGGGGACCAGGGCGGATCCGGCGCTTCAGGGGACCAGGGCGGCTTCAGGGGACCAGGGCGGATCCGGCGCTTCAGGGGACCAGGGCGGATCCGACGCTTCAGGGGCCAGGGCGGATCCGACGCTTTAGGGGGCCAGGGCAGATCCGACGCTTTAGGGGGCCAGGACGGATCCGACGCTTTAGGGGGCCAGGACGGATCCGACGCTTTAGGGGCCAGGGTGGATCCGACGCTTTAGGGGGCCAGGACGGATCCGACACTTTAGGGGGCCAGGACGGATCCGACGCTTCAGGGGGCCAGGACGGATCCGACGCTTCAGGGAACCAGGGCGGATCCGACACTTCAGGGAATCAGGGCGGATCCCACGCTTCAGGGGACCAGGCCGGATCCGACGCTTCAGGGGACCAGGCGGCTTCGACGCTTCAGGGGACCAGGGCGGCTTCAGGGGACCAGGGCGGATCCGGCGCTTCAGGGGGCCAGGGCAGATCCGACGCTTTAGGGGGCCAGGACGGATCCGACGCTTTAGGGGGCCAGGACGGATCCGACGCTTTAGGGGCCAGGACGGATCCGACGCTTTAGGGGCCAGGGCGGATCCGACGCTTTAGGGGGCCAGGACGGATCCGACGCTTTAGGGGGCCAGGACGGATCCGACGCTTCAGGGGGCCAGGACGGATCCGACGCTTCAGGGAACCAGGGCGGATCCGACACTTCAGGGAATCAGGGCGGATCCGACGCTTCAGGGGACCAGGCCGGATCCGACGCTTCAGGGGACCAGGCCGGATCCGACGCTTCAGGGGACCAGGGCGGCTTCGACGCTTCAGGGGACCAGGGCGGCTTCAGGGGACCAGGGCGGATCCGACGCTTTAGGGGGCCAGGGCGGATCCGACGCTTTAGGGGGCCAGGACGGATCCGACGCTTTAGGGGGCCAGGACGGATCCGACGCTTTAGGGGGCCAGGACGGATCCGACGCTTCAGGGGACCAGGGCGGATCCGACGCTTCAGGGAACCAGGGCGGATCCGACACTTCAGGGAATCAGGGCGGATCCGATGCTTCAGGGGACCAGGGCGGATCCGACGCTTCAGGGGACCAGGCCGGATCCGACGCTTCAGGGGACCAGGGCGGCTTCGACGCTTCAGGGGACCAGGGCGGCTTCAGGGGACCAGGGCGGATCCGGCGCTTCAGGGGACCAGGGCGGATCCGACGCTTCAGGGGCCAGGGCGGATCCGACGCTTCAGGGGACCAGGGCGGATCCGACGCTTCAGGGGCCAGGGCGGATCCGACGCTTCAGGGGCCAGGGCGGATCCGACGCTTCAGGGGCCAGGGCGGATCCGACGCTTCAGGGGACCAGGGCGGCTTCAGGGGACCAGGGCGGATCCGGCGCTTCAGGGGACCAGGGCGGATCCGACGCTTCAGGGGCCAGGGCGGATCCGACGCTTTAGGGGGCCAGGGCGGCTTCAGGGGACCAGGGTGGATCCGGCGCTTCAGGGGACCAGGGCGGATCCGACGCTTCAGGGGCCAGGGCGGATCCGACGCTTCAGGGGCCAGGGCGGATCCGACGCTTCAGGGACCAGGGCGGCTTCAGGGGACCAGGGCGGCTTCAGGGGACCAGGGCGGATCCGGCGCTTCAGGGGACCAGGGCGGATCCGACGCTTCAGGGGCCAGGGCGGATCCGACGCTTTAGGGGGCCAGGACGGATCCGACGCTTTAGGGGGCCAGGACGGATCCGACGCTTTAGGGGGCCAGGACGGATCCGACGCTTTAGGGGGCCAGGGCGGATCCGACGCTTTAGGGGGCCAGGGCGGATCCGACGCTTTAGGGGGCCAGGACGGATCCGACGCTTCAGGGGACCAGGGCGGATCCGACGCTTCAGGGAATCAGGGCGGATCCGATGCTTGAGGGGACCAGGGCAGATCCGACGCTTCAGGGGCAGAGGCGGACACATACACAAACAAGAAGATGATCTTGTCCGGAGACACAAGCGTGCCGGCGGCCATGACGGGACGAGACTCTGGAAGGGCGGCCATGACGGGACAAGACTCTGAAAGGGCAGCCATCTTGTCCGGAGACACAGGCATGGTTGCGGCCATGACGGGACGAGACTCTGGAAGGGCGGCCATGACGGGACGAGACTCTGGAAGGGCAGCCATCTTGTCCGGAGACACAGGCATGGTTGCGGCCATGACGGGACGAGACTCTGGAAGGGCGGCCATGACGGGACGAGATTCTGGAAGGGCGACCATGACGGGACGAGACTCTGGAAGGGCAGCCATCTAGTCCGAAGACTCAGGGTGCTTCTCATTTCTTATTTGTGCATCCTCGTTTCCTTTCCTCGCTTCCTTTCCTCGTGTCTCAGCTCCACCCCCTGTAGGATGCGAGGAAAGGCTGCAAGGAAAAGAAAAAGGAATCGAATGAAAGCTTTTTTATACATTGGAATACTTGATCACTCGAGCGTCACTTCACAGCATCATCAGCAGCGCTAAAAGGATCTGCCCTTATGTTGTTAAAGTTTGTTTATTTAAGAAATTCATAATAAATAATAATGAAGCAAGCTACCTTGTTGAAATATGTGAGATGTGTGGTTTATGTAAACTGCAAAAGTAAAGTATAAATTCAAATGATTGTGACAGATGTGAAGGGGGAGAATTGATGCGTGCGTCACGTTTAGTCGATAAAACTCTTACGCATAGGATACACCTGTGTATCCTCGCTCATGACTCCTCTGGAAGCCTCCTCACTCCTCGATCCTCGACTCCTCACGGAGCAATTAGAGAATTGAGATGTCCTTCAAGATGGCTGAGCTCGATCGGTTTCCGGGTCATAGGATGGAGGACGGAGGAGCGAGGAGACGAGGAGGGATATTGAGAAGCACCCACAGGCATGGTTGCGGCCATGACGGGACGAGACTCTGGAAGGACGGCCATGACGGGACGAGACTCTGGAAGGACGGCCATGACGGGACGAGACTCTGGAAGGACGGCCATGACGGGACGAGACTCTGGAAGGGCGGCCTTGACGGGACGAGACTCTGGAAGGGCAGCCATGACGGGACGAGACTCTGGAAGGGCAGCCATGACGGGATGAGACTCTGGAAGGGTGGCCATGACGAGACTCTGGAAGGGCATCCATCTGGTGGCTTTTAAGGTGGTGACCGTTACACCTTGTTTCTAAAATAGGTAAATTCGCTCCTCCTGTGCTCATTATGAAATCTATTTGAAGGTTAGTTCCTAATAGGCAGTTAAGGTTCTTCTATTGCTGTATCACCTCTGAAATCTGAAATTACATCCAAATAACTGTACAAAACTATGCAATTTAGCAAATTATTTTATAAATAAATAAATGTGAGGCAAGAAAATGTTAATTGTGCTAAATTGCTAATTGAGTTCATAATTGTTAACATTCTGTATTGGTTATTTGCTTCATATAATTATGTAATTGTGCATATAGTAGGCTATAGAGTGCACTAGTCCGGTAAACTTGACTGCTACTGACCTGCACAGTTAGTAAGTAATGTACAATTACGAATATTATAGCTAAATGATGTAGGCCTATGTTTATTTACCTTAATAACTAGTACAACACATGCATATGTAATATCAGAATGGCATTTATAACTTTGCCTACAGTAAATGCTGATTCACACCAAGGACCATAAAGACGAATATAGCCTACGGTTTTAAAAATCGTTCTTAAATGTAAAAAAATAGCAGAGTCCACAACACAAACAAGAAAGGCGAAGAGGAACGATATCTTTGGAATCACCTTTTTTCAGCTAAAGAACAATAAAAACATTGACAGCCTATCAGAATCCTTCCTGCTTTAAAGCGGGAGAGAACAAAATTGCAGCGCGGGCTTATAATAAACAGAATGATAAAGTTCGTTGGTGTGCGTGTGCAAGCTCGTTATAGTAATCATTCTTAGTGTGAACGAGCCTTAATGTACAAATTTTGTATGAATAGGCGGCCTACAGTACCATTGTACGAATCTGTCATTTATGTTAACTATTAGTTTAAATTTTAGTTTAAATTCAAAGACATTGATTCTGACTCTTGACCTCATCTTTAGAAGTAAATAATATTACTAATTATGCAATTTGACAGTGTGTCGGCCTAAGTGATTTATAGTAGTGTTAAGAGCTGTCAGGCCATGACTGAGGGTCTGGTCAAACTGAAACTAACTTCATAATACAGGATAGCAAACGCATGCATTTTGAAATCAAATGACAAGAGTTTTTGTAGGGGCTCCTCAAAGATTGAATCAACGTGGTCCCAAGTACACACTGAAATATTCTATGGCAAAAACGGTTCAATGGATTTTGCATTAAGTAGAGATGATAAGGCAGCTGGCGTATATGTGGTAAGCTGATCTTCAACCAGTGTGGTTTCCTGTCAGGAAGTGGGTGAAGAGGTGAGAGGTGTTCTAAGAACAACCCGTCCCCTTCCATTTCTAGACAGCATCAACTTCACAGCTCTTTCCTCTGTGATTTACACTAAACTCCATTTCCCTCTCCTAATTATAAAGTCAATTTTGCACCAACTCAGATTTATGATAAATTAGACAATGACAAAAATAAATGGTAACACAATAAAGAGTTTCTATCTTTCTACATTAACTAAAGTATTAGCTATCAAAGAATGTACAATATTTTTACAGCATTTAGTAATAGTTTCATATTAAGTCTATCATCAACATTAACGATATTAAAAACAAATTCAATAATTTATTTATAAATTAACTTCAACCAAAATAATGCTGAAAAAATAGATGAACATTGTTAATTCATGAAATCGAATGCATTAAATACTATTCAAGCTTAAAGTAAAAGTGTTACCAATTATATCACAGTCCATTTAATGAACCATTTTCCCCCTGAAACAATTTCCTCATAGGCTATTAGCCTATTTGTATACAAATGAGGAAATATTTATTCCATTAAGATGTATAGAAAAATAATATTCTGAATACATACGGTTAAGTCCCAATACACCATCTAGGCCTAAATATTGTACACTGTGTACACTAGTATGAACACTATAGAGCTGCTCAAGATAAATTGAAAATCAAATTTGAATGTTCGCTGTGGTCATGCTTGTCAAAGGTTTAACAGACATAGACTAGACATATGGTAAATAAATGGTAAATGGACTGCATTTATATAGTGCTTTCATAGACCCAATGGCCACCAAAGCGCTTTACAATTTTGCCTCTCATTCACCCATTCACTCACACATTCATACACCGACGGCGGTGTCAGCCGTACAAGGCGCCAGCCAGCTCGTCGGGAGCAGCCGGGGTTAGGTGTCTTGCTCATGGACACCTCGACACTTGGTCAAGTGGAACCGGGGATTGAACCACCAACCTTCCGGTTTGTAGACAATCTACATGAACCACTTAGCTACTGCCGCCCAATATAGCCAAATGATTGTCATTTAGGAATGAGATCGCAATATTCTATCTTTAAAGGAACACTCCACGGTTTTTGGAAATTGGGGTTATTCACTGTCTCCCTTACATTTAGATAGGTGGGCAAATGCATTTTTTGTCTCAGTGCATGCATTGTCTTAGTCTGGCAGCGCCGCCGCTAGCTTAGCTTAGCATAATGAATGGAATCTTATGTTGTCAGGTAGCATGTCGTGAGTAAAAGTGATACAAAAAATAAATGAATTACTTCTTGTGGCCTGCTTATTAAGGAGTACAAATAGCAATGCAGATTAAGACTAGGCGATTTCCTAGGCAGATATTGATTTGGGACTATATGGGATAGGGATGGGAGATAAAGTTGACGATGCAGACTCGACATCTTCGCAGTGAACGTGCCTATAGAGAGAAATGCACACTTCATATGAATTAGCCTACATAAGCAGAGAGTAGCCAATTTCTTTTAGTTTTTAATTGTTTTGTTTAAAAGTAGACATTTCAAGCTTTCTATAGATATGCATTCTCAGGTCTGTGAGACAAGTAGCTTATACGCTGAGTTTCGGTTCATTTATGAGATGCGCTCCAATTCACGATCCAGCACCTCCGTGTCCTGATTATATTGTCTACTATATTTGCTGCTTATTTATTAATCCAGGCAATTTGTTGATGAAACATTGATTAAAATGAAGATACAATTTATACAAAACGAAATTCACTTTAAAGAAAGGCTTTCTACAAAACAAAACTCAAAGGAACACTTCGACTTTTTGGGACTTTAGCTTATTCAACCTTTCCCCCAGAGTTAGATAAGTCCATACATACCTTTTTCATCTCCGTGCGTGCTGTAAGTCTGGTTGACGCACCCACCGCTAGCCTAGCTTAGCACAAAGACTGGATGTAAATGGATATAGCTAGCACACTAATCCCAATAAGTGACAAAATAACGCCAACATTTTCCTATTTACATGTTGTGATTTGTATAGTCACAGAGTGTACAAATAACAAGGTAATATGAGACAAAGCCACTTTTTAAACGTTTAAATACTGGGAACTATTTTCTCAGAAGGCGAAGCACTGCTACTTGGGCGGAGTGATAACCGCAGCACCCGAGAAGCGCCGTGGTGAGGAGCAGGGCGGTTATCACTCCGCCCAAGTAGCAGTGCTTCGCCTTCTGAGAAAATAGTTCCCAGTATTTAAACGTTTAAAAAGTGGCTGTGTCTCATATTACCTTTTTATTTGTACACTCTGTGACTATACAAATCACAACATGTAAATAGGAAAATGTTGGCGTTATTTTGTCACTTATTGGGATTAGTGTGCTAGCTGTAGCCATTTACATCCAGTCTTTGTGCTAAGCTAGGCTAGCGGTGGGTGCGTCAAACAGACTTACAGCACGCACGGAGATGAAAAAGGTATGTATGGACTTATCTAACTCTGGGGGATACAGTGAATAAGCTAAAGTCCCAAAAAGTCGAAGTGTTCCTTTAAGTGGTCAAAATCATGTCTGACCCATTCCAAAAGTTTTCAGATATATTGGTCATTTTATGATCCTATCTTACTCACAGGTTACTTTTTTTGGAATACTTTTACTCACAGTATGCTACCTGACAACATAGGATTCCATTCATTATGCTAAGCTAAGCTAGCGGTGGCGCTGCCAGACTAAAGGCCAATTTATACTTCTGCGTCGAGTGTACGCCGTAGTGTTCATTCTAGAAGCATTTATACTTCTGCGTTTAGGTCTGCGTTGCTCTGCAGTACAGCGCCGAAACGCTAGTTGGCGGCGGAGGGTTTTAATGTTCCACTGTGTTTAGATTCCGCGCGGTTCCTAGAGAAGAAGAAGATTTCTCGCGACTGTTTTGAGTTTAGGTTACTACAAGCAATGGCAACTGAAAGAGAGTGGATCACGTTGGAGTTGGAGCTTATCGAGGTGGAAAATCAGTAAGTTTCTTTTATTTTTTTAACAGTTTCGCTGTACTTCGAATTTAAAAAAGGCGGGCGGTGCAGAAGAACACGCCGGAAATGCGTAGGAGGAAACGCGATGCTACCAAGCCAACCAATCACGAGATTCATAAATTTTGGGGCATCTCGCCCGGGGGGCGGGTAGGGTTAGGATTAGGGTTAGGTTTAGGTTTAGACCTAGGTTCGCTAGCTAGTTCTGTGCCTGCCTGTGCGCGCTATTGTGCGTGCTGACCCTGGTCGACGAGAAGCCGCATGAGAGATGTGAAGCAGGACGTAACCCCGCCCCCCGGACGAGATGCCCCAAAATTTATGAGTCCCGACCAATCACAGATCTTGGGGTCTGCGTCGCCAAGACGCGTAGTTACATTTTTGAGGAGGTGCGCATCAGGTTATGGCGAAGGGTACGGCGTATGGAACGCGTCTGTGCGTATGCTACGCCGTACCTACCGCGCGCACCCGACGCAGAAGTATAATTTGGCCTTAAGACAATGCATGCACTGAGACAAAAATGCATTTGCCCAATTTCAAAAAACGGTGGAGTGTTCCTTTAAGTGTAACTTTGTAACAATACAAAGCTGGTTGAAAATTGGCAATCGCATTTTAAATGTTTTCTTGTTCTATGTGTTACCTGGACCAACAAATTCACATTTGTTTGTCAGCAAAAGTCTTTTGACAAAAAGTCTACCAATTATACCGGTACTTCCACATTTTTGTATCCTCACCCACGGACAGTCGGATCAACAGAGGGTTAACAGAACAGTTATTGTAAGCCCTTTCACACCAAGAATGAGAACTATAAAGATAACTATATTAATATCCACACCAGGGGACAATATTGTTCTGTTCATTCTAAGCGCATGCTTGTCTGTCACTTTAAATGATCCAGCTCGGTACAGCAGGATGGATTCTGATTGGCTTATCGTTCATCAGATGGATAAAATCACTCTAAAAGTGATTCCAACGATATCGTTTCTCTTTGTCGTTATCGTTATAGCTGTGGTTTGGACTTTGCTTGTTTAATACTGAGAACGATTTGTAGAACTATATCTTTATCGTTCTTGGTGTGAACGGGAAATGTAGGTTTATCACTGAAAATTGTAAAAATGGAAGCTTTCTTACCTGTACATGACAGCATTTTGCAGATGTGAGACATGAAGCAATGACCAAATCATATTTCATATGGTACTGAACATTTTTAACAGCTACAACATAGGATATTGGCTCAAAGCATAATAGCAGGCACAAACCCTGTAATCATGTTGGATGCAGTGTCCTGACGGAATAAGACAAACCAAAGTGTGAGGTACAGAAAAGACTCCAAAGTCTGCTTATGAGGACATGGTTTATTTTATTAAAGGCATAGCTGATTCCAGCGTTTACAAGTGTCCACAAAGAGACAAGAACACAATAAATCAAGCCCATTATAGAAGGAGATATCCTCAAACCCAACTATTCCCTGACAAAATCCTCTAAAAAAACAAAAGAATTTGACTGGATATCTCCCTCATCCAAAATACAAGGCATTCTGAAAGATGGATTTCATGCAGAATTTCAAGAGTGGCAGACTCAATTCAGGGTTGGGACAAACTTTCATAGTGGTAAATTTAATGTAAAAAGCTGGCTGTTATTTTTTTTAATTATTTTTAGCTTTATTATTGGAATGTTATGTTACGGCCCAAAGGCGCAAGGCTGTTGTCCTGTGATCAGCATTGTAATGTACATCACTACAGAAGCCACAGTTAAAAGATGGATACTGGACAACAGGGAAAAATCTACATTTACAATGCAGTGAGATACAGGGTATCAAAAAAAAAGCACATTCACACAAGACTGTGCACTACAAGTCCATCCAAAATAAAAGAATGTTAGACGTCCACAGCAACCAATCAGATCACAGGCTTCTGAAAACTCCTTACGATTCTAAGAGGAAAACAAAAAAATGAACAAAATGTGGCCTCAGCTCCCGCTGAAACTTTGCTTCGCTTTGCTTGTAGATTTATTTCATTTTTTGCAAATGATACTTTGACTTAACTCAACTTTTAAGATTCCACGTAATTATTAATTCCTCTTTTTTTTAAATACAATTTTAAATGCAACAATAAAAGCACAATCACACAGCAAATAGACACGTCATTTAAAGTTTGTCTTTAATAAAATGTTCTCTACTCAAAAATAAAAACACGCTTTATTCTCATAATACAAGAGAGTACGTCTTGCATATAACCTTCGCCGAACAAAAACGCATTGCTTAACCAGGAAGAATTAACCACTGTGAACGCATTATAGATATCTCAGCCTATCCAACACTAACCCCTGGCCCCAGAACATTTACCAAACAGTGGCACCCATTACAAGGTCTCGAAGGCTTACTCAGTGCTATATCCTCTACTGAAAAGAGAACCGTTAGTTTTCAAAACGATATTCGATTTTGACCTTGAGAGAGAAAAAAAACAAGCTGCAAACAGGGCGTCTATGATGATGTGACCACTTTCTAGCGCACAATCGCACGAGAAACAGTCACTTGACGCTAACCTGAGGCAACTGATGATATACATTACAAGATTTGAAGCAGTAATCGGGCTGACGCTTTTCCTCTTTTTTTTAGTGCTTAGCATAACGTGAGCGCGGGAAAGCATCCTTTCGGAGATACGGTCTGTGGTTTCTAAACCGATCAGAGTATACAGTTCCTGTGGAGATGGTACCTGAAAGAAAAACAATTCAGTGGCTGTGAGGTTGCTGTGGGAAAATGGGCTTCCCCGGCTCGCGTCCCTTTCTGACAAGCCAACAGCGTCGCGGCTTGATCTGTTCGCCTTAGTTTCCCAAACCTTCCCTACAGTGCCAACGTGATCGCTGATTCTAACGATTCCTTAAAACAAAAATAGAGAAAGAACAACAAAAGGAAGAGAGAAAACACAGACCAGGCACAAAGAGAGCTGATAAAGCTTAAAACTATTAATAAAAAGGCAGAACAGGAACAAAAGAAGCCGTTATGCTGGTAAGCTAGAGTAAAGAAACGAGGAAAGGAGGGAGAAGGGCACACATTTATATTGAATGAACTCCCCGTTAGCAGTAAACTATTGAACATATTTACTGAATAATATTTCAGAGAGCTAAAACTGCTACAGAACAAGTCACAAAATACAGTATTGTTAATAATTGCAGTCTCTATTGCAGCTAATGATACTACATCCTACATCTATAGTCTAACCCCCAACTCCGCTTGATACTGATTGAGCTATAAATGTCGCTATGAGCTTCATAATGGTTCGAACTTTAGAGACGTTCCCTGTCCCGTTCACCAAACTCTTCTTACAAATCAACAGACTGTACATGACAACACCATGATCCATGCCTGTGTCAATCTAAGTCCTAATATTCGAGCACGATCTCTAGATGCGCACGTTCACGCCGATAGCATCATCCTTCATTCGTTCCGTTTTTTTATTTTTTATTCTGGACATAGCGACACGAATCCCTCTGAGAAAATGAATCCAGACTTGGAATAAAACAAAACCACTCCTTTCTTTTTTTTTTTTCGTCCCTCGTAAAACCACATCTGCTGTCAATAAACATCCCTTTCCGACACACACGCCCACACCTAACTCCTCCACGTGCGGCGTGCCGGTCGCACAGAGCGATTTAAGCAGGTGGCATGTGGGCGTCTAGTCCAGAGTCTTAAGTCCAGATGAGACAGGAGAATGACCTTTGACCCCCAGAGGAAGCGAGGTGGCAATCAGAGAGAGTTTGTCCCCTCAGAGTCAGTGTTCTGCAGCGGCTACGTGCTGAGCAGCGTGACAGGTCAGGTGCTTGCACGCCCTCGTTGCCATAGAGGCACAGGGAGAGAGACAGACAGAGTGAGTGAGAGAGAGAGAGGAGAGGAGAGGGCTGCACGTCCCTCGTCGGTCAGGCGAGCGGTTCATTTTGAGCCTGTCGCTTCACATCGTTCGCCGTCTCCAGCCTCCGCGCGCAGATAATGCCGGAAATTTCCGATTGGAGCTTGTGGTGTTTCACCTCTTCTGTTGAATCATGTTTGACACAAGTGCGTCTTCCTGTGGGCTCTCAGTGTGGCGGGTTCATGTTGCCGTGGCCGCGCTGCTGCTTCTGTTTCTGCTGCATCAGGAGCTGCTCCAGCGCAGACGGACCGGGCTGCATCATAGAGCTCGACCAGATTGACTGGAGAAAAAGAGGTAAAAGAAATTGAAAGTGAAGGGATATTAAGACCAAAGAAAAACAACCAAGCAACTGACAAAATACGTTGTAGCACATCTGCGGTTAGAACGTGTAGAAAAAAATACAACACCAAAATGTTACACGGAACATCTCATGCTACCTTGAAACTGTCAAGGAGGACAGTAGAAGAGTCCTCCATAGGCATGTCCTGGGCTGCCCAGCTGCTGGTTGGCGCCCCCTGGTGCCAGCTGTTGGTCTCTGACACAGAGGACGATGCAGAAGGCAGGTAGTCCAACCCAAAGCCGCTCACACCTGAAGATAGTCATATTTACATACCAATCATAAAATGTACATATTCAAAAATGATTAACAGTTAATTATTAAAATAACAGAGGCTAGCAGTGGTCAATTATACATATAGTACACAGTGAATATGACATGACAGAGGAAAGCTGGATTTAGAGCAAAGTAGTTAGAAGTTGCTCACTCGTGTGTGTCCATTGACAGCTACACTCTCCTGTCCACACCTCAGTTAACACAGTTTAGATCATTTGCACAGAAAGACTGTCTTGCACCCACTGTACATTCATTTTTATGATCTAGTGCAATTTTTTTTTTTTATTCCAACAGTACATTTAACAAGTATTAAAGTCAGAGAAGAGCTCCTGTGCATCTTCTCAGGTTTCATAGCAGTCAAAATAAAAGTTCCACTCACAACACTCACTGGCAAAACTTACAATAATCTCATGGGCTATATACACTATATTGCCAAAAGTTATGGGACACCTGCCTTTTTGGCACATGAACTTTAAGACACCCCATTCTTAATCCATAGGGTTTAATATGGAGTTGGCTCACAGCTCAACAGCTTCAACTCTTCTGGGAAGGCTTTCCACAAGGTTAAGGAATGTGTTTATGGGACTTTTTGACCATTCTTCTAGAAGCGAATTTGTGAGGTCAGGAACTGATGTTGGACGAGAAGTCTCTGCTCTAATTCATCCTAAAGGTGTTCTATCGGGTTGAGGTCAGGAATCTGTGCAGCCCAGTCAAGTTCCTGCACACCAAACTCGCTCATCCATGTCTTTATGGACCTTGCTTTGTGGACCATCCCCAAACTGTTCCCACAAAGTTGGGACCATGAAATTGTCCAAAATGTCTTGGTATGCGGACGCATTAAGAGTTCCTTTCACAGGAACTAAGGGGCCAAGCCCAACCCCTGAAAAACAACCCATCAACACAATCCCAACACCACCAAAATGTATAGTGGCAGTGCGCTTTACACCACTGCATCTGATGCTTTGCATTGCACTTGGTGATGTAAAGCAGCTTGGCCATGGAAACCCATTCCATGATTCCATTAGGCAATATGTAGGTCGACCACTAGAAGAGATACATAGAACCAACAGAGTAGTATGCTCTCAGCATGGGAATTACCAGTCTTATCGGCCTTCCAGCGGTCGGTTCCGCGACGGTCTCTGCTGTCAGGTGTCCCAATGGGGCCGAAGTTGGAGAAGGGCAGCGAGCCGTGGCTATGGGTAGGTGGGGATGAAGGCAGGCTGCTTGGGTTGGAAGAGTGAGGGGACTGACTGGCTGGTGTTGAATGATCTATAACAAAAGACGGAAACAGAAAATTCATAAACCTATCCTGTTAGTTCACATGTACAAAACTAAAATAAAGGCTATGAATGAAATGAATTATAATATGATGTCTCTAAGCCATCTAGTTAATGCTCACATACTACAGTTAATCAAAATTCCTATATGGTACCTGAGCTAGCAGGAAGGAGGGGGACCATGGGGTTCCTTCAAATAGGGAGTAGAGCGAGGGCTCCTGGTGCATCATGGGTCCATCCGGCTTAGACGCAGGGGCCATATTTTTACCGTATGCCTCGCTAAAAATACTGTTGTTCTGGTAGGAGCTGTCCTGTAAAACAGAAAAATATAAATATTTAGTAACATTACCAGTCAGTGCATTATTCAGGGCAAGGAAAAATAAAGCAACATCAAATACAAAATTTGGTAGCGTTTTGAAGGAAAACACTGCCACCTGGTGCCTTTGATCCACAATGCAAAGTAGGACAAAAGTGTTTGTTTGGGAGAGAAAAGGCATTGCAGCTTTACCTGAATGGAAAATCGGGGGAGAAGAGAAGACTGCCCAATCACATCAGCTCCACTGTCTAGACGTGACGGATTTGGCAACTACAGAGGGAGAAAAGCACAAAAGATGAGTACTCTGCAGAACATGCATTCCAACAGATAAATCATTTTTAGGCAAACCACAGTACAAGCAAAAACTACATTTCCAGATATAGCCACACATTTTAACAAATGAAAGATATAGTACGTAATAGCACATTACTCATTTGATACATTAGACTGAATTGGTTTTTCTTAAGATCTTAAAACCTTTTTAAAATCTAAAAGCTTATTAAATTCGTTTTTATAGACAAATACAACTTATATCTAGATATTAATTTGAATAAGAACCTCATTCAATACTGTTTAAAAAGTATCCCAGGTTGCATCTCATGATGTTACATGTACGCCATCTCTGTGTTATTTCTTAGTTACGATGACTTATTATACGATTGCTCTAATATATTGGAAAACAATGGGTACGTCCAAACTCTCAACTGGTATTGTAAGCAGGGACCAGATTGTTTTTATCCATAGAAGCTCATATGAAACTCCCACCAGACGACAAGATAGGAGAACTACATACAAACATGTTCCTTCCAGGAGCAGAATTAAGAGGGCCAGCCAAGGCCTGGTAGAAATCATGAGGTTTAGTAAAGAGCAGCTCCTCCTCTTCCTCAAAGTCCGCCAGAGTCTTTAACAGGTCTGGGGGCAGAAGAGGGGAGCTCTTGTTGTCCTAGTGAGAAACGAGGCACAAAGGGGAAGGAAGGAGAGAGAGAGAGAGGGAGGAAAAGGGATGAGAGAAACAGGATGTAAGAAAATAGAAGGCAGCCTTTTAGAGCTATCTGAGAGAAAAACAGCAGCCTGTGAAGATCAGTGCCATTCTCAAACTGGTGATAAAGCTCTTTGACTGACTCAAATGTAAAATAGTGTTTCAAACAACACACAAATGAATCTCAGAATACTTCACAGAAGAGTTAGACAGGTGGAGACGTGAAAGAAGAGATGAAAAATTAGAAAGCATGCGCTTCTCCACAACCGCTGAGATCAAGTTTCTATAAAACCCAATGTGGATGTAAATGATCCCCAGCTTATGCCGGAAAACCCATGATAATCACAGAGTCATAACAGATCTCTTTCAGAGGCTGAGCCTATATTGGCTAAACCAAAGGCAAGTGGAAGGAATTGACTGAGAATGATGAGGACTGAGGTCGTGTTCACATTAGAATACTTGCTTCCTGCTTAGGGAACACTGCACCAAGCAGAATGCTATGAATAAATAATGTGAAAGAACACATTATGAAACTATACATGTTTAAAGCATTAATGAATTACATTGCATGCTTGACCTAATGTTGCATGTTTTAAATTAATGAGTGATGTCCAGTTTTTAAAAAATTAAAACTTTTTAAATCCACATTTGAAAAATGCCTTAACTCTTTGCAGTCTGAAATGAAGAAAAATATAAATAAAAAAAGTAAAATATTTTGTCACACAACAGTTCTCTCTGGTTACTTATGCAGGACTTCTCCAATTATTAAGTCCATTTAAACTCCAGCGAGCTAGATTTAATTTAAGCGCAACGCCTACATCTCAAAGTCCAAACAACAACAGGTACACAGAACCAAATCCCTGTCCTACATTTATTTTTCTATAACCCATTACATTTAGCTATACACCACAATACAGAATAACGTAAATAATTGAAATAATATTCACAATATTACTGTTTTACTGTATTTTTGATCAAACACAGCCTTGGTGAGAATTCTTAAAAAAAAAAAAGAATAGTTTAGTTGGTAACTAGTTGGTAGTTTATGCAGATATTTATTTATATTT
Organism: Chrosomus eos; assembly: GCA_036326025.1. Taxonomy (NCBI): domain Eukaryota; kingdom Metazoa; phylum Chordata; class Actinopteri; order Cypriniformes; family Leuciscidae; genus Chrosomus; species Chrosomus eos. Next base: position 15,534,328 of record CM070823.1, read on the forward strand.
AAATATAAAATATAGTTAAATGAAGTATTAATATTATTTTTTTAATTTAAATACTTATAGAAAACAATAACAATAAAATGAACATATTTTTATATGTAGTATGCATACTACATACTAAGCTCATAGAAAACTAAAATAAAATAGTATGCTATCATCATATTTTATTAAGCCTGACACTAATTTATTGTAACATACAACAGCCGTATAAACATATGAAAAAGAGTGCTAACTTCATATGGAGGCCCTCTGGGCATGTTCTCCTGGTCGGGACAGAAGACTCCAGGCTGACGTTTGCCCATCCTGTCCACCATTCCGCTCCTGCCCTCTCCTCCCATGTGGTAAGGTGGCTCCCAGTAGAAATCCTGCACTTTGACCTCTGGAAACTTCATTTTCTTGTCCAAGCTGGGCTGAGGGGGCTGCATGCTCATAGGGTGATCAAAGAGCTTCATTGGGTCCTGGGTGGGCATGAAGAAAGGCTGTTTGACTGGCATCTGCATGGGCATTTTCTGCATGGTGGGCTGAGTTTGGTGCTGGCTCCACATTTGACCAGGCTGTTCAGGCACCTGCATGTAAGCCTGCAAGGACAAAATAAAATGGAGAAAGTAGAGAAATTAGCCAACAAGGTCAGCAACATAAATGTTTCTATGTAGTCTCCATGGTAATCGGACTTGTCAAGATATTGAACCTCAGCATCACAAGAGCAAATTAAATCGGCATTCATGTAATACCACATGCTTAAATTAAATAAAGGCGTCACATTACCTGCTGCATGCTGTGATGATGTGGTGGACTTTTGCCAAGCTGAGAGCTCTGCTTGGTGGGCGACTGCTGCGGTTGCTGCTGCTGTACTTGGAGCTGCACAGATTGCTGCAAGGCTTGTTGCGATGGTTGTGGAGGGAGCGGCTGTGTCTGCTGAGGCTGGGGAGGGCCCTGGTTTAGGGCTCCAGGGCCCGAGGGCCTCTGCTGACTGTAGGGAATGTGTGAGGGTTTCCCTGTCTGTACAGGATTGGCAGATTGAGGGTGTGAGGCGGTCTGGAGGAAGGGTGCAGGTACAGATACACCTGTGGGGAAGGTAAAGCCCGGGCTCATGGAGAATGCCACGGGAGGAGGGATCACGTATGCTGGTGGAGGGAAGCCTGAAGGAGGAAAAACATGAGGAAATGAGCAATGACTGAACAGCCCATGTATAATAATGTTCAGGTGTGGCATGCATAAAAGTGTCTAAGTGTACCTGGTCTGCTGGGCAGAGGTGGGAAAGCTCCAGGGTGGTGGATGGGGATAAACTGTGAAGAGCATGTGGTTTGAGTCTGTGTGACTGGAGTCTTCCTCACCTCAGACACTGGAGTCTTCCTTATCTCAGTCTGAGTCTTCACCTTGTAGCAAAAAACAAAAGGAGTTTAAGTTTACACATTTGAATAAGAATTACAGCAAAATGAGGCACAATTGATTCTCCCTAACCTGTTTCCCAGCATCCATTGTTTTATCATGATTGTTTTTTTTCACCTCACTCTTTCTTTTGCCTTCTTTCTTCTGCTCGTTCTTCCCTTGTATTCCATTTCCTTTATTGAATCCAGCTCTGTCCTTCCCTGCATCCCTTTGGTGCTGGTTCCGGTTCTGTTCTCTACTCTGCTCACGAGGTTTAATGTTCTCTTTGAAGGTGACCACAGGTCTCTCGCTGCCATCCAGCCCACTGTTCTGGTTCTTTCCAACCGAAAGTACCGACTTCAGGCCCTGGGTGCTTTCATTGGAGGTCTGCTCACCATTAGATGACTCCTGGAGGACTGGTGTGTCTTTTTCCTGTGGCTCTTCTACCACCATCTCAGGGATATCAGTTATGAAGAGCAGAAGGCCATCACTTATGCGACACTGGATCAACCTGTTGATACCAAAAGCAAAAATTATTTTTTTTTGCACATATGCCAACAAAAAGCGGAGAAAACTATTAAAACAGGTCATAAGTTAAAAAAATAAATCTGTATTAGTCACAAAAAAAGTGCTAATAAATGACAGAAGAACTAAGACCATTTTGAAGGTGCCAAACTTCAGGAAAGTCCAAGAACAGGGTTTCTACAGGTATCTTCAAATGAAATTTAATGCATTTTTAATGCCTTTTAATGCCATTTTAAAATGTTTTAATGCCATATACGACCCATGACTAACCACATATATATAAATGTTTTTTGTTTTTTTTTCCTGGAACACATAGGTGTTATTTGCGGGTGGGACATGTCGATTGTCCCCATTAAACATCTCGCGGCGTATAGGACGGGTCGCAGGAATGCAGGAATTTTGTTGTTGTTATAAATAATTGCTCACACTTGCAAAAGAGAAGATTTGACACATGGCACTGACAATTCAACCAAATTCAAAGTATTTATTCTCTTCCTCTTCTACCGGCACCATCTAATGGGCTCTGGGCCAGCATCCTCTAACCTGGCCTTTTTAGGGGCTTTCCTCTCTGGGCGGATGAGAAGATGCTTAATTGCTTTTTACCTGACATCTTTGAAAGACAGATGCAATGATTAATGAATCCATGGCCCGGATATAATTATAAAATATGACATTATTTTAAAAGTGACCTATAACATTGACTATGCAATACACTTTAATTTATTTAGTGCTTATAAAATTAAGCCTATTTGGAGAGAGAGATGTTTATAATGTGACAATATGTCAGTCATCAAACAAATAAGGAAAATATGACTAGGCCTAGACTACTTGTTCTGAGCAGGTGTTGTCAGTGAAGAGGCTGTATAACTTTTGTCTAAGTTACAGACACTCGTAAAAAACTGATGCTAATTATCTGGGAAACATTTCTCTAACAGCAGTCAAGATGCCATTGTTTGTGTCAAACAAGTTGTGAATTTTTTGTAACATTAAAACAGGAGATCATGACTTATCTTGAATCTTACCCAGATACAATAGTGCTATTTTCTAATTGGCTAATGTGTAGACCCTTTCTTTTTTTTTTCAGGGGAGACGCGCTTGATTCCTGTCGGTTCAGCTCCAACTTTAAATGCTCTTTTACAAACGCCGCAAAATCCTTCAACATTTTTACCACTAACGGGCTGCAAGCCTGCAACCATGCCTTAAATTTTTTGTTTTCTAGGCACTTTGGCTGGAATTTGCACTTTCCCATTTTTTTTTCAAGGTTCAGACCTGTCCACCGCTGTACAACAGACACGCGTCACCTCCGCATCACGGCAGTTTTGCTCCGGCCGGAAGCAATTACTAAACTGGTTCCGCGTATTTATCACACGAACGTACATATTTTGCGACAGCAAATACAAATTATTAAGTATGAATGGGCTATATTCAAATAAATTTATATAAAATTATTTTCAAAACTATAAAAAAAAATTAATGCCTTTAAGAATCAAATTTAATGCTTTTTAATGGCTTTTAAGGCCTTAATTTTCGCAAAATCCATTTAATGACTTTTAATGCTTTTTAATGCCCCGCGGAAACCCTGAAGAAAGACCGAAAAAGTCATGAGTAAGATATGAATGAAAGCAAAACAATGGCTCACCGTGGTTGGTTGTCAGCCACCCACTTGCCCTGGCTGATGAGTCTTTGGTGTCGGGCATGAACTAACAGGCTCTCCACAACACTCTGATGCCCTTTAGAGAAGTCTAGCATCCTGGAATCATTGAATAACAACCTTAAGAGAACAAACACAGCTAAAAGAGTCATGTGTGTGTAAAATAAAGAGTCAAAACAAGAGCAATAATCAACTTATAATGAAGGTTTACCGCAAAGCAGGGCGAAGGGCCAGAAAGCCTTGCAGCTCGAACTCTTCGGGCAGTGGAATAACTGTGAAACAAACAATCATGACCATTAACGGAAAGAACTGTTCAAAAGATATTTTATAAGCAAATTTAAGAGTGTGATGCAGCACTCATACCTGATGCATTTGACACATCCTCCTCCTTAGGCTGAAAGCTGTTCAGAATGGACACCAGCCATGGCCAGATGCTGTGAAATGCCAAAGATGTGTCATTTTAACAGTATTCAATACCTCAAAATCTTGGCTCAGGCAGAACCATTTTAAGTGTCATCATGAAAAAAAATAAAACAGACATGGCATGCAATGGATTGTGTGTATTGTTGCTGGGATTATGCAGATTGCAGATTAAAGAGACAGAATCAGCCTATTAAAAAACTACTACAAGTTCCCTTCTAAATACAAACATTAAAAATGCTAAATCTAAAGAACTACTGAAATCGAGCTTTTGTTTTGAAACTGAAATAAAACCTACATCTTCAAATAGCATTCAGCCCTATGGTGGAAAGAAAATAGGAAGTCTTTCTTACTACTGGCGCTTGTCCATGGTACTTTCATTAAACACACTGGGTCGAAGCCTCAGCCAGTCCAGAGACACTTTGATGGCAGGTAGAGGGCATTCCCCCATGATCTCCTCTCGGTTCTTATTGAGTAAAGCTCGGCTTAGCATCACGCCCAGGAAAGACACTAGGGAAAGAACATTTTTGGTTTAGACCAAACAGTAACATCATGGTTTCCACAAAAATGTTAAGCAGCAAAACTGTATTCAATATTGATAATAGTAAGAAATGTTTCTTGTGCACTAAATCAGCATATTAGAATGATTTCTGGAGAATCATGTGACACTAAAGACTGGAGTGATGATGCTGAAACTTCAACTTTGCCACCGCATGAATAAATATTAGAGAATGGTTATTTTAAATTATGTCACAATATTACTGTTTACACAGCATTTTTGATTAAATAAATGCAAACTCCTTTCAGAAAGACCAGAAGAAATGATTTGGACGCAGTGTGATATGAAGGACATACTGAAGAGGCCAAGGAGTTGGATCCAGCTGATCTGCTCATCCGAGCTGTAGCTGTGCTCATCTGCCTCATTGCTGAAGTCTCTGAGGTGGTGCAGTTCAAACAGGTTTATAACCGTGATGTGGACCAGCTGCTGGGAGCTGAAAGCTTTCTGAAGAATCAGCCTCTGTGGAGCAAATCAGTCAGGAGAATATTTGAGTATACAAATTCAGACCAAGAAAATGATATGAAGTGCTATAGCTGGTGGTTTTGACTGCACCTGGAACTGCTCCTCTAGTTTCTCTCTCAGTGTGTTCAGCTTATCTAGGCTTTTGCAGAGATAAACATGGCCGTGGAACTTGATGAAGGCCTTAATGAAATCAGACACGCTCCATTTTGTTTTGACCTCATCACGGCTGTGGGTTAAAGAGACGCAAGAGAATTAAGCACCAGTTTCTTTCTTGTATACGATAATGTGAGCAAAATATTATGATTCTATAAATGTGTATGTCTGCGAGCCCTTCAAAGACATTCTGACCTCTCAAGGGCCTTGGAAAGAGCTTTCTGTAGGTTGGTGGAGGCAGCAGGAAATGGGAATTTGACAGCAATGCTCCTGCAGTAGTAGAAGATTGTTGTAAGGTGGTCTCCTTTGGAGGAGGCCAATATGGCCAGCTGATTGTAAGGTTGACCTTAGAGCAGAGGGGAAAAAGTTTCATTTTTAATTCACTTTTCACTAGTTTAATTATTTTCAAATGTCAGTGGTGAGCTTGAGTATGTGAAAACATGCAGAAACATATACAAACCATTTGAAGGAACAAGTTGAGCTGCATGTCTGTAGTACGACTCAGCTTGGCTGGTTTGATTCCGATAACGTGCTGTGGGTTGTGTAAAATAAACCATAACCAATGAAACCCCCAGTGAATAACATCCAAATATTCTATATTTATAAAAGCAGGAGAGCAGGTTGCTAATGCTCTCCCCAAAATTGCTACAAAAACGTCAGCAACTTAGCAACCTCACCAATATCTCCGAGATGGACGAGACAGTGCTGGCAGATGTAGGAACAGGAGCTGGGCTGGGCTTCACTATGGCGCTGGTGCTGCTCTGTTTATTGCTGATGATGCCAAGCTGAGATGATTTCACACGGCATGGCAAGTCCACATTATAACACCGTGCACAGCTCCTGCAACAACTAAGAATCCAGAAAGAGATTTAATAAAGGTCCCTACAGGTCGTGGGAAACACAGTCAACAAAGAATAACAGACTGACATAATAACTAGTCATGTGACACAGAGCTTGTCTATGGTTGTTTCAACCACAATTTGCTTAACAATGAACATTGAGCACTGTACATTAACACTGCTTCCTTGTGTTTATTTATTTATTTATTATTTGACACCACATCACCAGCAATGTCTGCATTCATGGCAAAAGCAACAGCATTTCAATAATAATAATAAAAAACAATTATGATTACAATATCATTTCAATACATTGCTTACTTGTGTGTAGAATCCACTAGCTGCCTCAAGGAACAGGGAGAGATTGGCCTGTACTTCACTTCGATTGGGGTTGGCCCTGTTCTTAGCTTGACTCTGTAGTGTTGTTATTTGATTCTTAAAAGCATGGTTCCAGCTGAAACAAAAGTATTTGAGGGACAAAATGACAGTCAGATATTTTCGACATAATGCACATACTTAGACCAGGCATGATGCATGTAGCCTAAATTATGCAAATCATTATGCAATGTATTATCATTGATATTCTTACAGATCTTGTTCTACTTTCTTGTCCAGGGCGTACTCCAGGTCCGTAACCAGCATTTTCTGGTACAAGTCCTGAAGAGCCTGCCGTGATGTCCAGACCTCCGCAGCGCCAAGCTTAGAATCTGCATGACATGTGGAGTGGAACATGTTAAAAAGCTAATGCTGCAGCGGCACTGTAGAACGTGACTGACTGTGTCTAACAGTGCCTTTCAGTTCATTTGGAGAAAGATCTGCACGTCTTAGTAACCACATCCAATGCCATGGTTACCAAAGTCACAGGGATAAGATGACAAATATGAAACAGCAATAGACTCCAAGTAAGCTCATACATCACATCATTAGTAGTTCTAATAATATGTGCAATTTATGACCATTGCCATTATATTATTATTTTAAAGATCACAAGTTAGATAAACACATCAAAATAGCATGCTAATAAATAAAAAGACATTGACAAATATTATATAAGTCCTAACTAAATAGTCTAAACTAGAGATGGTAGCACATACCTGTCATGTCAGCCTTCAGGGCCTCTGCCTGCCTGCTCAAAACAAGAAATGAATATGTTAATGAGGTGATGATTTAAGAGAAAATCATTGGACATGGTCTGGTGAACACATCTCTGGAACAAGCACAACAGCATTGCAGTTTAGGGGCCAATTGCCAATTACTTATTTGACACATTTCTATGTCAATTAGACCAATGGCATTGCTTTAATGTTGCTGTGTGTCATCACTTGAACTGTGCTTATTGGTCCGTTAAAGCATAAAAAAATTGGTGCAAAATGGCCTTGAGTTTGTGAATATATATATATATATATATATATATATATATATATATATATATATATATATATATATATATATATATATATATATATATATATATATATATATATATAATATATATATATTCACAAACTCAAGGCCATTTTGCACCAAAATTTTATGTTTTAACGGACCAATAAGCACAGTTCAAGTGATGTGTTAGATATTTTAGTGGTTGATTTGTATTTGTTTTTGCTAACCTGGTCTTGCTCACGCGTGAGCATGACGCTGAACTTCCATAGGAATAAACTAAAACACTTCCTCTGCAGTGGACACACACCGTTACGCCATATCACAGCAGCCGTTTCAAAGAAATTAAGAGGCAAGTTTGTCAGTAGCTGAAATAAGTAATGAGGGGCCTGGCTGGTGGATATGTTCAGCTTTTTGGCAATATTATCCACTGCCTTCAGCTGGATGACGGCTCTAGTTATGGGTAGGCATAGGCCCGTAATTCTTTCTTGCTACATACTGACATACTTGCCTGTCGGTTTCTACGAAGCGAAAAAGTTCATAAAAAGATCGTAAAACGAATCCATATCAAATCAATTGAGCAGCTCAGTCCAACATTTCAGAAGAGATTCGATCACTTTATATGATCAACTGATTGAATTCAGGTTATTAACATAAGCATTGAAGCTCAAATAAACCTGCTTGACGCGCGAGAACAAAACTCTTGTGGAAGATCAAATGTGCTGAGTAAAACACGAGAATGAACCTTATTGTTTCTTGCACATCAAGCAAACATACTTGAGCTTCAGTTTACCACAAATGATGTGAGAGTTTATTAATGTTTCCATGTGATTATTACACAGCTCTGTGGAAAACTTGATTCTGATTGGTCAATAGCACCATCCAGTGGAAAGTTATTCCCAGATAACAACCGCTCAAAACAGGTAACCCAGGCTCATCCATGTCACTTAGCCTAAGTCATCAGTGCTATACGCCTGCTAGGAACAATTTTTCTTTGTGGTTTTTATTGCAATTATGCCATCCAGTATCATGGACTCGCTCTCTCTTGTTTCATAAAAACGCTGCTGCTGCCATTTTATGACTATTGTTTTGTACACTGTTGGATTATGAGATACAAACAGGTACGATTTTAAAACAGTTTCATCTGAAATCAATATATCTTATTACCATTTGTGACGAAATGCTGTGTAATAACTAGGGGTGTAACGATTCATTCGTTTTCTCGATGCATCGATTACAAATCCTGACGATGCATATGCATCGATCTTGAAACGTGTATTTTGAATCGTGAATCGTTTATTCCGGTAAAAAATCGATTTAAAATGCTAAGAATCGAATAATTTCGATTCAGTGCTTTAAAACATATAAACATTAAATGACTACATGCGCGAATTAATGAGGCGTTGTGCGCTGTCATTTCGCGTCCTCACAGCTCTCCTTCACTCGCTGCACTCTTACCATCTTTCACTGGATTTCGCTCGCGCTCGGTCCCATAGCTCTCATCTACAGATTTTTGAGCAGTCCATGTTTGAGCTCTGATGCATGATGAACTAACAATACTTAAAGCCTTTTTAAATCTTGGTTTACATTTCTACAAATGCCAGTGTTGTGCCTGAACGCGTTCAATGAACGATATGAACTCGTTCATATTTTGGGCGAACGTGAACTGAACGTACTGAATTAGGCTACTGCCTGATGAACCATACTGTGAACGCGTTCATTCTGGTGTCTGTGAACGCACGCTCTCTCACGTTCAATAGGGTGCCAAATTTGTGAACTGAACTTTGAACTAGTTCATGTAGAAAATGAACTTTCCCAACACTGACAAATGCTAATTTATAGGCTTTGGATTTTTTTTTTATAATAATAGATTAATTAAAAACTAACATGAACTAACGTTAACAATAGACAAAATGTCGTCGTTTTTTTGTTTTTGTTTTTCACTCTCTGACCCCGAAGGCCGCTGTATAATTCACACCCTGACTAAGACCCATTGGGGGAAGCATTTAAATAATCCTATGAATGCATATAAAAAATGAAGAATTGAATCGAATTAATCGAATCGCATCGAATTTTAATGTGAATCGCATCGAATCTTTCTGAATTTGCAAAAATCGTCCTTGAATCGAATCGAAAACCTATGAATCGTGAATCGAATCGATTCGCTGCCTACCCAAAGATTCACAGCCCTAGTAATAACCAAGTGATATGAATGACTGAATATCTCCTGAATGTCAGTTTAGTTAGCTGCGCTGTCAGCCGCGCTGCAACTGCTCTCTCTGCGGAAGCTTTGCGTTTAAAGACCTAATAAAATATTTTAACTCAGAGCAATATTTTGTGACCAATTATTTACTTATGTGGCATGTAGCCGTGCAATAAGCGGGATAATGTACATCCAGTCTGTGTTTTTTTTTTTTCAAAATAACCCCCTTCAGGTAGACTGGGTAAACCCATCCCGATCTGCCGGCGATTTGATTTCGCACTGCAGCTCAGGCTGGAAACCTGTAAATTTTTTTATCCTGCTTCCATTACAAATCTGCAGGGACCAATCACAAACTGGCTTATCCACCTGGCGAACTATTGGCGGGTTTAACACGATGACGATAGAGAAGCGACCGTCAAACCAAATTTCTCTTAACCTCTCGACGATGCTCAATGGATTCTTTAATTTAGCAAACAAATCGCTTGAGTGGGTGTAAATACCACTCACTTTCATGTTTTTTTTTTTTGCACAACCTGCAAAAATCGCTCGATGCCATAGCTGCTTCTGCAAACCGCTGATCAATGCTACAAACCAACACGTTCTCTTACGAGAGTATCTCTCGTACTGCGTAATATCTTACGCTATGGGGAAAACTCTTTTCCACGAGATATTGAAGCCAAAAATTATCCTTAATTTTTTATTAATGTAAAACGCTTTGCGGCAGCAAGCAGACATAGGCGAGACAGCTCGCGCGCCTATTGGCTGCCCTGCGGCAACAGCAGCAGCCTATCGAGAGTGGCTCTGCGTGACGTCACGACGAATGGGGGCCTTTCGCGCCCATATAGTCACGTCCCGCCAGAAAGGGCGTGGTCTCGCCCTATAACTAGGCTCGATAGCTGCTCTTACGTTGATTTTCATCTCTTCAGCGAAGCCTCACGCATCGCTGGATCCAGAGTGAGAAGCCGCGCCGTCGACCTGTAGCCTTCAGCGGGACGTGCCATTGAGCCTGGAGTCGCTGGCCTCGCCGCCTTCAGCCGCCGTACCTGCTGTGCTTTCCGGCGTTATATCCTTTCCTCTGCATAGAGTGTGTGTGTGTGCTTGCATATCTGCTTTTTTCCCACCCCCTCTAAAAGAGCGGCGTCTTTTTAAAGATGCCTTCCTGCGGTTCTTGCCGAGCCCCACTCAGCGACGAGGACCGACATGTCATCTGCGTGTCCTGCCTGGGTGAGGATCACGCGGACATCGCGCTCGCTGACGGCGGATGCCATCATTGTGAACGCTTGCCTATGGTGACTCTGCGGACTCGCCTAGCTTCGTTCTCCGAGCCCGCATCCCAGCCCGCCGTGATGCCGCGCCGCAAGAAGCGCCGCGCCCAGCGCGCGCCCGAGCTATTTCCAGCCCGCCAAAGCTCGCCGGTTCGCCCGCCAGCTTCGCCGGCTTCGCTCGAGTCGCTCCCAGACGGACAGCGGCCGCCGTCCGCCGCCGCGTCCGCACTTGAGCTCGACGAACTTACCGGAGACGGCATTGAAACTGAGCCGATGCGTCCGCTCTCTCAAGCCGTGGATTACATCGGCCTCGACTGAAAGGCGCTCGCGCAACTAACGCGCAATAGGCTGGACGGACGCTTTCTCGGGAAAGACGAAGCTCCGTCACAGTCGAGACCCGCGCCTTTCCCCCCTGAATGGTGAGAGACATTTGTGGTTAACGCTATCCGAGATGACGGAAGCCGAGCGCTCCGTGTTCCTCGACGTTCTCGCTCTGCTGGACGCCGCCCCCCTCAGCGCGGGCCCCGGCCGAGGATTGAGATAAAGCCCGAGGTCTCAAGGCCTTCCTAGTCTCTCTAGGAAAGCGACGGTGTTCAGTTCCCGCTGCGGCCGGATTTACACCAAAACTTCTCGCTCGTTCAGTTCCAAGCAATGTGACTGTTCCAGTGTATTTCGCAGTGAGCAAGCTGGTTCCACAGCCCGCTTGCCTGCGCACAAAGGCCGTCGTTTTGGCTAACTAGCAGCGCCGCCAGGCCCGAGATCAAACACCGCGCTCTCGCTCTGCTGGACGCCGCGCCCCTCAGTGCGGGCCCCGGCCGAGGATTGAGGTAAAGCCCGAGGTCTCAAGGCCTTCCTAGTCTCTCTAGGAAAGTGACGGTGTTCAGATCCCGCTGCGGCCGGATTTCCACCAAAACTTCTCGCTCGTTCAGTTCCATGCGTTGTGACTGTCCCAGTGTATTTCGCAGTGAAGCAGCCGGTGTCTCAGCCCGCTTGCCTGCGCACAAAAGCCGTTTCTATGGCTACCCAGATAAATCCAATAAAGAGTGCATTTTCTGGTGTTCCGGCCACGGCCGATGGTGTTATGAGTGCTGTAAGAATGCCCACGTCCCAGTGCCCATTCCCACACCCAGACACAGCCCGCCACGGTGCAGGGCTAGCACAAATAAAACCAACTCATGTTGGTTGTGCAGAAAATGTAGTGAACGCGCCCATACATGCCCGCTTACACTACACTATGCGTGTCCCTTGGTTTCTGTAAAAACGAAACTAACACACATTTAGTCGGCGCGAGCCGACAGTGTTCTCAGTGCAGTAAATGTGCCCGCTGTCCCGCATTTCCTCACTGACACGCCGAATCCCACGGGATTCACCCCCGCTCGCTTTCTATGCACAACCCGTCACAGAGAAGCTGAGCGCGGCCAGGCTGCCCGCTGTGATTAGCGCGCACCTCGCACGCTGTGAACACAGCGTTGATTCAGTCGGCGCGAGCCGAGTGTTCTCCGTGCAGAAAATGTGCCCGCTGTCTCGCGCCCGCATTTCTCACAGACACTCCGAATCTCACGGGATTCGCCCCCGCTCGTTTTCTCTGCACAACCCGTCACAGAGAAGCTGAGCGCGGCCAGGCTGCCAGCTGTGATCAGCGCGCGCCTCGCACGCTGTAAACACAGCAGTGATTTAGTCGGCGCGAGCTGACAGTATTCTCAGTGTAGTAAATGTGCCCGCATTTAGTAAATGTGCCCACATTCCCTCACACGCGCCGAATCCCACAGGATTCGCCCCGCTCGCTTTCTCTGCGCGTCCCGCCATAGAGAAGCTGAGCGCGGCCAGGCTGCCCGCTGTGATCAGCGCGCCCCCCGCCTCGAACGCTGTAAACACGGTGTTGTGTTCCCAGTACACAGGGGCTCTCGAGCCGCCGTCCTGCCGCGGCCAGAGCCCAGATTTCATTCTACCCCTAGCTATTCACGCAGATGCGTGGTCAAGGCTTCCCGGGGTATCAGAATGGGTGTTGAACACTATAACGAGAGGCTGTTCGCTACAGTTCGCTCGACGCCCCCGCCGTTATACGGCGCGAGTCGAAACTACGGTGTAAAGCGAAGTGTTCCATCTACTTCGAGCCGAGATAGCGAAACTACTGAGAAAAGGGGCTATAGAACCTCTATCTCAGGGCGAAGGGGGCTTATACAGCAGATATTTTCTGGTACCGAAAAAAAGATGGTGGGCTCAGACCCATTCTAGATCTGCGACTGCTGAACAGAACGCTCGTGAAGCGCCAGTTCAGAATGCTTACGACCAGGAAATCCTCGCGCAAGTGCGCCAAGGAGACTGGTTCATGTCAATAGATCTGAAAGACGCCTATTTTCAAATACAAATAGCGTCCCATCACAGGCGATTCTTGAGATTCGCCTTCGAGGGCCAGGCATATCAATACACAGTCCTGCCGTTCGGCCTGTCCATAGCACCCCGTACGTTCACGTAGTGCATGGACGCGGCCCTCGCCCCCCTGAGACTTCGGGGCATGCGAGTTTTGAACTACTTGGACGATTGGCTGATTCTAGCTCGTTCACGAACGGAGCTCATAGAACACAGGGCCGCATTACTCGAGCACCTCGAGGAGCTGGGCCTTACAGTCAATTGGGCGAAAAGCTCACTGCTCCCCAGTCGGAGAATTTCCTTTCTGGGAACAGTGTTAGACTCGCTATCCATGACAGCACGCCTGTCACCGGAGCGCGGATTGAATATTCAGCACGTCGCGAGATCCTTCCGCCACGGCTCTATAGTCCCGCTCAGAAGGTTTCAGAAAATGCTGGGTCTGATGGCCACAGCAGCCTCCGTACTCCAGTTGGGCCTGCTCCGCATGCGCCCACTGCAGCTATGGCTAAAAGCACGAGTTCCCCCCAGGGCGTGGACCGCAGGTCTATTTCGCCTCAGGGTCGACCTTCAGTGCATTTCGGCTCTGAAACCATGGAAAGCAACCGACTGGTATCAGTCAGGTGTGAGTCTGGGGATCCCCTCGAGTGTGAAGGTGGTGTCTACGGACACCTCCACTTCGGGGTGGGGAGCGCTGCTCGAGGGCAGACCGCTAGCTGGCCTATGGTCAGCGCGGGAGAAGCTCCTTCACATAAACTGCTTGGAATTAATAGCAGTCGACAAAGCGCTAAGGCGCTTCTGTCCCCAGATAATAGGCCACCACGTATTGGTCCGGTCGGACAACATGTCAGTGGTGGCGTACATAAATCGCCAGGGCGGCGTCAGGTCCCGAAACCTTTACAGGCTGACGGAACGCCTCCTGGTCTGGGCTCAGCACAACCTGCTCTCGCTGAGAGCGGCGCATGTGCCTGGTCACCTAAATGTGGGGCCAGACAGGCTGTCCAGAAATAACGTCCCAGCAGGAGAATGGTCTCTGCACACGCAGACGATCCAGCTGCTGTGGGAAACGTTTGGCAAAGCGCAGGTGGACCTGTTCGCGTCCCAAGAAAACGCTCACTGCCCGAGATTCTTCTCGAAAAGCCGGGACGCGCTGGCCCATGTTCGGCCCCGCCGCCCCCTATATGCTTTTCCCCTGTCTCACTCCTGCCTCAGGTGTTGGAGCGAATCAGGAGGGAGGGATGCCCAGTGCTACTCATAGCTCCGCTCTGGACAAACCAGTCGTGGTTCCCTGTCCTGATGCAGCTGACCAGCGCTGCCCCATGGCCTTTACCGTTGAGGAGAGACCTCCTCTCTCAGGCGGAAGGCTCGATTTGGCATCCTCGCCCGGATTTGTGGTCCCTGCACGCATGGGCCATCAACGGGTACCCGCTGACCTCCCAGAGGGAGTGTTAAACACGATCGTGCAGGCTAGAGCCCCGTCTACCAGACGGCTCTACTCCTCAAAGTGGTCTGTGTTCTCTGCTTGGTGTCAAGCGCAGGGCTTTTCACCTGTAGACTGCGGGGTTACGGAAGTGCTTTCCTTCCTTCAGGAGCTACTGGATAAGGGCAGGTCCCCTTCCACGCTCAAAGTATACGTGGCGGCCATAGCAACGTTTGCAAAACCGGTGTCTGGCCAGTCACTAGGAAAGAGCGACTTAGTCGTGCGTTTCCTTAGAGGAGCTCGGAGGCTAAACCCTCCCAGGCCCCCTTCAGTCCCGACATGGGACCTTTCCACGGTCTTGGAGGCCATGAAAGGTGCCCCATTCGAGCCAATCCAGTCTTCAGACATGAAACACTTGTCTTTCAAGACAGCGTTTCTTATGGCTCTCGCTTCAGTGAAGCGCGTAGGGGACTTGCAAGCGCTTTCAGTGAGCGCGTCATGCATGGAGTTTGGACCTAATGACTCAAAGGTCATACTCAAACCGAAGCACGGCTATGTGCCGAAATCCCTCAACACACCGTTCAGGGCCCAGGTGATTTCCCTGTCTGCCCTTCCGGTTCTCAATGAGGAGAAGGACGCGAGTCTCCTTTGCCCTGTCAGGGCACTAAGGGCTTATGTGTCCCGCTCGTCTGGTTTCAGACAGACTGAGCAGCTTTTCGTTTCGTTTGGCGGCCGTGCTAAGGGACTTGCCGCTTCGAAACAGAGCCTATCCAGATGGATAGTCGGTGCCATAGCGCTGGCTTACACTTCTAAGGGCCTACAGTGCCCTTTGGGTGTTAGAGCGCACTCCACAAGAGGCATGGCCTCCTCGTGGGCATGGTCTAGCGGGGTTACCCTGCAAGATATTTGTATGGCCGCGGGCTGGGCCTCGCCGTCTACATTTATAAAATACTATAACTTGGAGGTTCCCGCCTTACAAGCTAAGCTTTTGGCGGTATAAAATTCAGTGCTATCTGCCCGCTGTGCGGCTCGGATACTGAGTTTGACCTGCGTATTGCTCACTGACCGGTACAGCAGCTCATTAAAATGTTGACACACTTGTGGCCACCCAGTTCAGGCTGAATGTTCACCCTGACGGTATGGTCTATTTGTCACATGATTAGCTCCTTTCGGATGCTATTTACAGGGAATGATGCTTCTAGCCTCTCTTCCCTCACTCTCTGTGAGTGTATGGTGATTATGCACTATATGCGCCCCGGGCTTCGGCCCCTGGGACTTTGGTGTTGGATCCCTACCAGCACGGCGTGTTGCATTGTGTTCCCCATAGCGTAAGATATTACGCAGTACGAGAGATACTCTCGTAAGAGAACGTACTCGGTTACTAACGTAACCTCGGTTCTCTCTAGAGAGGGAACGAGTACTGCGTATCTTGCCGTGCTTGGAATACGCTCTGGTTCGCTTCGGCGATGAAAACCAACGTAAGAGCAGCTATCGAGCCTAGTTATAGGGCGAGACCACGCCCTTTCTGGCGGGACGTGACTATATGGGCGCGAAAGGCCCCCATTCGTCGTGACGTCACGCAGAGCCACTCTCGATAGGCTGCTGCTGTTGCCGCAGGGCAGCCAATAGGCGCGCGAGCTGTCTCGCCTATGTCTGCTTGCTGCCGCAAAGCGTTTTACATTAATAAAAAATTAAGGATAATTTTTGGCTTCAATATCTCGTGGAAAAGAGTTTTCCCCATAGCGTAAGATATTACGCAGTACTCGTTCCCTCTCTAGAGAGAACCGAGGTTACGTTAGTAACCGAGTACGTTTGTTGACACCTTTCCTGCCTGGAGTTTTCGCGTCGCTCTGCAAAATGCAAAGTACGTCACCCGGATCGTTGGTCTGATTGGTTGAAGGACTATCCAATTGCGTACAGAGTCATTTGAACTATGCCCGTTGATCATGCCTCTTGTGCAGTAGAATATACAGAGCAGCAGATTCCACAGACATTATCTGAATATCTGTACATTATCCCTTATATAAAAGCCTAAATTCAATCTGTTAATGATCCCCTGCTGTGAAAATCAAGTTTTTAATTTTCTTTATGTCTATGTGGTGTTTTTAATATGCAAACTCAAAAGTCAACACCATTGCAGAGTATTTTCTCCTTGAAACTGCAGTGAACCAAAGACAGTCTCAAAACGCAGTTTGAAATCACTGGTGTTTTCTGACGAGACAAACTACTATGTAGCCAATCACAAAAACGTGAGAGCTTTAGCATATCATCATTACTATACTGTGAAGCTGGGGAGTGTCGAGAGAAGCCAGGTTATCCAGATATATTTGTATAGGCTAATACAATGTTATGATGAACTATTTGCCTTTCTCCACTGAAGTTTTAAGTTTTTCAAAGAGTTTAGGATACTGTTTTTAGAAGGCAGCTGCCTGACTCTGAGAAGCTTTGGGGGTGTTGATGGATTTGATTCTAGGCCTACTCCAATGTTTTGATCATCGTACTGAATCTGATCCAGACGTAGTCTTTGACAAAAACGCATGTCATGTCAACACTTCCACAGGGCCCAAAAGCACCCTCAGACGGTTAAAAAAAAGCCAGCTTGATAATGTTGCATTGGTAACACACATCCAATAATAGTTGAATACAATAAATCAACAGTACTATTGCGTTATTACAATGTACAAAATACATCCTAGAAAACAAAACATTAGCAAGGCATAAAAACAATGCAGCACCGGACCAGTTGGACAAGAGACAATTCAATCAACTGACTTGAAATTCTCTAGCACACTACCACAACTTGACTGTCAAACTCAAAGCGGCCGCACTCATAACAAATGGTAGATCTCTTGGTCTGGATGCACTGATGTACCGGTATTCAACTTTTCTTTCAGCACTTAATAAAATTGTTAATGAAATCTTTGATTCCTTCCTCACATAAAGATCCCACCATCAAGATTCCTTCCTCACACAAATATCCTACCTCTAATCTCTGAATCATCTAAAAAAAATACAAAGACCAATTCCAGTGTTATCAAAAATATCTAAAATGGTTCCAATACTCATTTCTCACAGTATCAATACCAGCATCGCTTTCTCGTTTTCTTCTCTCCGGAAGAGAGTTGACACGGCCGTCGCTTCTCCCTCGCTTGTCTCATTCGCTCCGGTTGTTGCTTTTACAGGGCAATAATTTAAACGGTTTTCACGGTTTACCGCGCTTAAACGAACACACATTAATACACACAAAATTATGTCAAAATGCCGTGTTGAAATGAACACAGTAGGGTTGCTCATTTGACCACTTCTGGAAGAGGTGTAATGGTTCGTTTCTAGAATCATCTTTGCGATAAATTCAATTTCATTCATCAACATAGCAACATTTGCACTTGGTTCTTATCAATTA
Source organism: Chrosomus eos (assembly GCA_036326025.1). NCBI lineage: Eukaryota > Metazoa > Chordata > Actinopteri > Cypriniformes > Leuciscidae > Chrosomus > Chrosomus eos. Next base: position 15,552,343 of record CM070823.1, read on the forward strand.
TATCAATCCTTATATTGTGGTTTTAACATTTGTAAATTAATTATGTGTCATAATATACATACTGCCCTCCAGTCAGAGGTGGAAATTTGAATATATGGGGGCAGAAATGCTCCTTCTTGTTTTTTATATTTATTATAGCAATATCACACAAGCAAGTAGGGCTGTGCAAAAATATCGATACAGCTAACTATCGCGGTATTTTTTTCACGATAGTGTATCGATATTTCAACCTCTAGTATCGATATTTAAAAAAAAATTAAAAACGTGCCACGGAGACCGGTGTTAGCGCGCGAGAGAGACCGGTGTCAGGTCTCTCTCGCGCGCGCTGACACCGGTCTCTCTCATGCACGCTGACACCGGTCCCCGTGACGCGTCCAGTTGTCTCTCATATAGGCTACGGCCAATGTCTCGGGAGTTAGCGGGAGTGAGAAAATGGCGGAAAATTTAAAAACGCCTGCAGCTTTCAGAACCGACGTGTGGAAGCACTTTGGTTTTAAAAGTAAGTCGGGCAGTAATGAACTAGATAAAATCAATGCCATTTGTAAACTTTGCATCTACATTTTTAGATTTTAGTGATATGCACTTCATACATTTCAGTGTGTTCACTGTTCAGTGACTGTACAATGCATACCTTTGCGAATAAATTGGAATATACGTTTTTTGTCAGCTGAGTTATCAATATGTGATACACATACCTGAAGACCCCAGGTGATGCATAGCAAGTTGTATTTTCAGATCAATTTTTTTTTTACATTTTGGATTTTAAAAAAAAATTATTGCAATATGTATCGTATCGTGATATGTATCGTATCGTGACCCACGTATCGTGATATGTATCGTATCGTGAGGCCCTTGCCAATACCCAGCCCTACAAGCAATAGTGCAGTTGTCCTAATATTAGCACATCTGCAAATTTATTTGTGGATCTCATATACTTATTTGTGATTAAGTTTCATTTTTGTGAATCTCTTTACATTAATTTTTATTTGGAATAAAGGACCAATTCTAACCCCATAATTTTAGCACAACTAAATAATAAACAAACTAAATAATAAAAAAGTACCTGCCTAATGTTGTCAAAAAGTCCCTTCCAAACATTGCATACTAAATGAACTTACTGTTAAAACAGGCAGAATGAAACCACACACCTAGATCAGGTTAAATGTTGTTATGCAAGCCCTATAAAACAAAGCTTTTCTGCTGTCTCTTGTCAGCCAGAACAAAACCAGAGTACTGAAGTCATCTACTGTGCTCAGTCACTTTAAAGCTGAAATGTGCCGTCGAACTGTCATCACATCACCAACATTTATTCACAAAACACCTCAAAAACAAACGCATCTACTCGGCACACAGCTTACAACCTTTCACGATCAAATGGCCTGGATTTGTCATTATCAGCAGCCAAATGTATTTACATACTCCCTCGGTCGATTCATATCACACTGTTTGAACCAACTCAAGGTTACTGAAGCACGTCAAATACTAAAAAGAAAACACTGCCTTGCATACCAGACATTCTCACAGATATAGTCCTCTCTTAAGAAATACGTGTTGATTTTGATCAATGTTATATGTCCAAATCAATGCACTCTAGGTAAAACGATCGAATGACATAAAACAAGGTCAAAACACACTTGTCATCTACATACCTTACATAAAACAACATAACAGCTTTATAAACGCGTACTGATCATATCAGTTCACTGTCACCAATGGCTCATCACTGTAATTCGTTAATATACATGCTGAAATAAAAGGAAAATGGAAACCTAGGCTATGTAACGTTACAGCAGAAACGCAACATGATATGAAACCTCGTTTTGGCTTTTCGGGCTAATTTTTTAAAGATCATTCACCCGAAGCCTTGCGTGACAAATGTAGCGAGCATGTGTAACCGGATTGTTTTCTGACTTCATCCAGTGGTATGTTTGTAGCTAACGCGGGCTAACATAATACCTAGCATGCCCTCCTACAACAGCTGCTATGTTCACACGAATTCTCGTTAGACCAAGTAAATGTCACGATTTGCCTAACCACCCATCTATCTATCAATGTTTTTGGTAATAGTCAGGACAATACGTCATCCACTTCTGCTTGTATTCAGTTTCGTGTCTCGTTTATAAGCTAGCATGCTAACTAGCACTAGCCCTGACAGCCAATGCTAGCCGAACAACATTCCGATAAACCACATTCGGCCTCAATGATAGAAACACGATCTTGGTCGCCAATTCGAGTCTGAGAATCTCCAGATTTTACTCACCGTAAGTATTGGGCGCAGAGGTTCATCCTGTCGGATCGCCAGTCTTTTAGACAACGACAGGTTCACAAGCTAAGTCTACTCCAGTCGCCATATTGTCCATCACATCGTCATTGGTAGAAAACGGTCCAGACGTACACAGAAGAGCGCGCTGAACTACGTCACAGGCCCCGCCCCCTTGCTCACTTACAGTAATTACTCTGTAGCCTGATAGTTTGTCCAGTTTTTTTATTGCAAAAAATTGAACAATGACCATATCAAAGGTAATCATGAAACCAGAATGTTAGCTAATAGAAGAGAACAGAACAAAAAAAGAAGGCTATTAAGGCCAAATACATCTCAAGACTGAGCTGAGGGTTTAGCCTTTGACTTTACAAATTTTTCAACTACACATTCATGCTAAGTTTAAACAAACATTCAATAATTAGGTGCTTTGTAGGCTACTTTTTTATTTACTTCTAGGCTATAATAATTATTTTATGTTGATTTATTTATTTATTTTTTTATTTTTATTTACTTTGTTTACTATTATCACTTTTGTTTTCCTGGCAATTATTTTCCTCTCCACTATCAGTGGGTACGATTACTCTTAAGACGACTGTAACTTGTTCTGAAAACATCCACATATGTTTTGAGTAATCACTATAAAAAATAAACGTGAGCAAATCAAAGACATTCTAGGCTAAAAATCAGAAAAAAAATTTATCACTGCACACTAAGGTTAAAATGCCAATCAAATTGCTTTTAGACAAATTTTACACATTTGACAAGGTCACTTATCAAAAATTAAACTGCCCCACCCTCCTTGTGTCAAATTATTTGCACAAGCCCTGGTAATATTTATGTTGTGTAATATTTTAAAGCAGTGTTTCTCAATTCCAGTCCTGGGGAGGGACCAAAATGTTTTTGATGTCTCATTTACTGAAACACCTGATTCAACTCATCAGCCTCTTAGTGTGTTGAATATAAACAAGTGGGTTGAAAAACAATTTTTTTCAAAATGAAACAGAAGTTGCAATAGTCTTTTCTTCCCTTTTGTGATGCTTCTTGAACAAGACAAAATGACTTGATTTTGTCCATTGAGAATTGATAGAATCGTTGGTTTGCTATTGCTGCCATCTCATGTGAGTAACAGGTTGTCCAGTAATTGTCTGCAGAGAAGATGAGTCGCTGTAAGAGGGAGGGGAAGTTATTTTGATTGTTGAAGTTTATAAGGGCAGGGCACATGAACTTTTTAATATATATGTGATAAAAAATATTTTATCACAGATAAATAATTTATGATAAACACTGCAATATTCCACAAAAATGTGTTGATCAGTTTTTATTTTATGGTGACATTAATAATTCTGAGAGTTTTGTGTTAAGGATGACTCCCCTTGGTTATTTTGCTTGTGGTGGGATCGTGGGAAACAAACAAAAATCCTGCATAACTTCTCAAATATAATGATTTGTTAAACTGAGCTGTTTTCTACGGTGGCCGAGAGGTGCAAAACAAATCACAATTATAAAAACAAAATAACAAGTCAGAAAACACAATAACAATTCAGAAAGCAAAATAACAATTCAGAAAACACAATAACAATTCAGAAAACAAAATAACAATTCAGAAAACAAAATAACAATTCAGAAAACACAATAACAAATCAGAAAACAGAATAACAAATCAGAAAACACAATAACAATTCAGAAAACACAATAACAATTCAGAAAACACAATAACAATTCAGAAAACACAACGACATTTCAAAGAAAACGGAAAAGGTAGGTACATTTTGAGAATGGCAAACTTGTCGCTGATTGGACGAGACACCTGTCAATCAAGCTTTACAGGAAGTAAGAAATTTGTGATCAACTTTGTTTTGCTAAATGCGAAAATGGAACACATTAAACATTACTTTGAAGAAGGACATTCATATGCCGTGATTGTGGACATGCTGGCGAAATACCACGATATTAAAACTATTTACAAGATTACTAAAAAATATTTACATAATTCGTGAGGCACACACGCACATTTGCACACACAAGCAAGGTCTCTCGCTCTCTGTCTCTACCACTCTGCCGTGCGCGGTTTGGAGCTCGCGAGCTCTGGAGCTCCGAGTTTTTAACTAATTCGCGGGCATCAGGGAGCCGCTATCAATGTGCGGGGAACTTCCGGGAGACTTGGGATGTCTACATATCACTCCATGGGGCCGAACTATCTTTGGCATGTTGATGGGTGCGATAAACTTAAGCCATTTGAGCACAAGCTCATTTTAATGTCGTGGTATGTCGCCAGCATGTCCACAATCACGGCATATGATTGTCCTTCTTCAAAGTAATGTTTAATGTGTGTGTTCCATTTTGATCACAAATTACTTACTTCCTGTAAAGCTTGATTGACAGGTGTCTCGTCCAATCAGCGACAAGTTTGCCATTCTCAAAATGTACCTACCTTTTCCGTTTTCTATGAAATGTCGTTGTGTTTTCTGAATTGTTATTGTGTTTTCCGAATTGTTATTGTGTTTTCTGAATTGTTATTGTGTTTTCCGAATTGTTATTGTGTTTTCCGAATTGTTATTGTGTTTTCTGAATTGTTATTGTGTTTTCCGAATTGTTATTGTGTTTTCCGAATTGTTATTGTGTTTTCTGAATTGTTATTGTGTTTTCCGAATTGTTATTGTGTTTTCCGAATTGTTATTGTGTTTTCTGAATTGTTATTGTGTTTTCTGAATTGTTATTTTGTTTTTATAATAGTGATTTGTTTTGCACCTCTCGGCCACCGTAGTTTTCCCCGTTTGAAACATGTTTGAGAGCATTAGAGAGCTTGTTGTGCTCTTGATGACTCACACTGTGACTGTAGTGCTTCGAATTCAAACGCCTGTCATCAAGGACGTGTTCGTTGTGCTGATAAACACATCACTGCAATGCCAAATATGTGAGGAACAATTTTGAAATAAGATAAATCCAGAGGGGCTCTTTTCACTTCAAACTGAACTAGGCTACACCTTAATCACTGTAGTAGCTTTGGTCTGAGAGTGAGACAGAGGCAAGCAGTGTTAATGAGGGACACTGGCTTGCCTCTCTTGACTGCTTGTCTGCACATGTGTTTCAAATGTATTTGAACAAGGGATACCACAAGGGATACCAATCTGCTCCACTGACATTGGTAAATTATTATTATTGCTATTATTATTTAGGAAGGATCATTGATTGTAATATTATAAAAGGAAAGTGCGGCTGTTCAGAAACACACATTTGTTTCCATTTCTGGAATATAGACCTGAGTCTGACCCAGTTATGTGCCTCTGCAAAACAAACAAAAAATCTTGTTGAAAAGCTTTATTTTATGGGCCTACAGTAGGTTGCACTCTCAGAGTCACTACTTTGATTTTCATTGTATTTTCATCATCTGGAAAAATATATATATACTGGTATATACTTTTTACTGCAATAAAAAATCAAACCCCTGATTTGTGTGATTTTGACATTTTCAAAAAATAAACAATTCTAGAAAGTATATGTGTAACAGGGTAGCAAGTCCAAACGGCTCTAAATGTCTTTGAAAAAAATAACACTATGTAAACAATTTTTTCAAGAAATTGTATTAATTTATTTTCTGTTTTTTTTTTAAGCAATACGAAGTACATTCAATGTGAAATGTATTTCATTCTTTCGTTCTCTCTTTTTTTAAACGTATTATTTATTTATTTTTACAAAATAATCATTCCCACCGCGTACTAAAAGAAGCGGAACCGTTAGGCAACATGCGCGTTTTACATATGACTCGGAACCAAGATCCCTTGAATCGCATCACTACGCGCATGTTCCTTTAAGTGCGCAGGAACAGATCGCAGTGAGTGACGCTCTGCCTCTCACGCCTGCCGCAGCCTAATGAACCTCGCCTCTTGCTGCGGTCTTACAACAAAACAAAAGGCCTTGAAATCCGCGACATATGTTTAAAAACGATAGATCACCACAAACACAATGACGGAGAACACTAAAACGCATGTCATTTTGCTGTCATGTGGAAGTTTCAACCCCATCACGAAGGGACACATTCATATGTTCGGTAAGTACTTCGCCTATTCTAGAGGGAGTGGATGCGCGAGCTGGTTTTTAATTCAGCGTATGTTGTATGAGTATGCAAAGGGGTTTATGGTGACCGTGATGATTTCATACATTGTGATGTCACGCTCGATGATCGATGATCGATAATCATTAGATGTTCATGTAATGAATTCTTATTGTCGATCGCTGTCCAAAGCGAAGGTGCTGAAATGGGCGATGGCCTCAGAACGCAGAATGATCTAATAATCTCTCAGAGCAGACGATGTGGCTGCGCAGCCGCAGGTTTAGCAGACAGATCTATGATTTATGATATTTAAACAAGTGTAATTAATCATTTTTATACTTGACATGCTAGAGCGCCTATATTGGAAGATAAATAACAATACTGTACATTCAACATCAAGTGAAATGAATATGTAGGATGCATTAAAACTCGCATGTTGTCAACATGCGTCAACTAGAACCTTAAGGAAATTAATTAGGAATTATATTTTGATATAAATTGAAATAAATTATAGTTTTATTGATTTTGATTTATGTTTTTAAATGTTTGGTTTTTATGTTAGCCTCCATTTAACTTTCACAGTAATTTTAAGTCTACTTGATTTTTGTTTAGTTTTTAGTTTTGATTTTTGTTTTATGTTTCAAATTTACTTTCTAGTTCAAAGTCCAAATTGGTTGAAAGTGTAGTGAACTTATCACTGCATATTGTCATTAAAATGTGTGTTAAAAGAAGTAATTGACATAAGTTTTCAAATAAATATTGGGATGATTGTTTTACACTTTAACTTTCTTATATTACAAAGAAATGTGTTTGAAAGTTGAACAGATTCACAGCATGAAAACAAAGCAAGCGTGAGGAAAGGTCATAGCTCTATAAACATTCATGACCAAAATCAATTATAACGAAAAGACAGACAACTGTTTCAATGAGCTTGCATAGTTAAAATACGAAAGAAAAGATCGTCAAAATGAACAATCAAGTTAATTAATGAATTTTTGTTGTGTTTGGGGACCCTTGGGCCTTAAAAGCGTAGAAAGCATTGGTTGTATACTTTATGACTTCAAGATTTATAAATAAAATTTCACCTTGATTTAGATATGTACATGACCAATGTTTTGGGAACCCTAGAATAAATGCATTGAATTTTTTTTCACATGTTAAGACTCTCTGTGTTCTCCTTCCTTACAGATGTTTAGTTTGATTTGTTTTATTGTATTTTCTAATGACAGAATATTAAGAAGAATTTGCATGCCGATTTCATTATAAAATATCAATAATATTTGCCTACAGGTTCGATTAGGTCAGAGGAACATCTTAAACATATTTGCATTTGTAAGTTTCGTAAATCTCAAAAGAGCATGAGGGTTAAAGATTAGCTTTGTTGCAATTATACCATCATACTGTATGTGACAGGAGGAACTTGACTAAGAGTGTGATTGGGAAAGGAAGAGACACTTGCACTGTGCCAATAAACATAGACAGGGAAACAACCTTAGGAGCTTTGTACTTTCCTTAATTCATTTACTGCAGCTGAGTTTCTCAGTGCATAAGAAACATGAGGAGTTCCACCACCACGGTTTGATCAATGCAGTTCTGCTGTTTTCCCCTGAAGCAAAAAGCTTCTGTGTGTCCGTGACCTAATTTTGAAGCCTTCTTCCCCTACTGCATGCCTTTGCATATATTGAGGTACAAAAATAAGAATGGGTTTATGGCTCATTCTGAGCGTTGCTTCTGACGGAGATCATTGTATCGTGCAGGCTATGCTGAACCGCTTACATATCTGAAACCAATAAAGAAACTTAAGATTAAATCAAATTTACATCCTAGCATTTCATTTAAGTTGAATATGTTGGTTTCCTAATTTTTCCTTTCTTTGTAGTTTATTTTGCACACTAGAGATATTTGCTCAGATTATTCAATTCTTTCTGTCTGCCTCTTATTCCCCAGCAGGAGATCTTGTTGCTGACAGCCATTTCGGTCACTGTTTTGATGGGGCTTGGGGGTGTGTGGATATATTAGACAGATGAAGCATTGTGTTTACATCGTGAGAGAATCAGATATCAGTCATCAGAGTTAAAACACATGGGCTGTGCTCACATAAAATACCTTGTTTCACTTTATGTTTCGAAAAGAATTCCTTTCATCCAAGCTACACTCTTAAAAATATTTTTTTTGCAACTATCAATGCCATAAAGAACCTTTATTTTTAAGAGTATATCTTTATAGCATGGCATGGTGTGTTACAGAAGATGGCCATGAGATAATAAGGTAACGCTTTTTGGTTTGCAGAAAAAGCCAGAGAGTACCTACACAAGACTGGACGATTCATTGTGATTGGGGGTATCATCTCACCTGTACACGATTCCTATGGCAAACCGGTAAGAGAATATGTTCAATTTAAAGTCTAAAGTCAGTTTTGTATTGCATATTTACGCAATATCACAGGAGCAGAGTTCAGTAAACAAAAAGTTATTGTAGATATTGAGTAACTTTCATTTTTAGATACACATTGCCCGTTCCTTGGTCTATTTTTGCTTTGTTTGCTGCTCCAAACAAACCTTGGGCCCTATCATATACTTTATGTAATGCAGCGCCAGGCGCGATTCCAGTGTTTTTTGCTAGTTTCAGCCTGACGCAGTTATCATTTTCTCATCCTGCGCCATGTTGATTAAATAGTAAATGCATTTGTGCCCATTTGTGGGCCCATGGGCGTGCTGGTCTGAAAACGAGGTGTGTTCAGGCGCATTGTTGGTGCGTTGCTATTTTGAAGCAACTGAAATAGACTGCGCCATTGACCAACAAAAACCTGGTCTAAAGTCAATGGCGCAATATTTTTCTGTTATTTAAAGAGTGCGTTAGTAATGTGTGCCTATAGGCGGGTACACAACGCGCGTTCACTCTGCTTATTGCACACACAGGGACGCCCAGCAGCACACAAACTAGACAAATATAATAAAAAAAAAGGATTACAATGTAAAAGATTATTATTGTGTACATAAAGATATATGGCTTGTCCCGTAGATGGTCTGTTTTCGCGCTTTAACCTCGCACACAAGCAGATCCGTTTGCTCTCTAGAAAACTCCAATCTTTCCGCTTGCAAATTCCACCATGTAAATAGTGAATCCGCCATGGCGCGAGCACAACTGGCCTTTAAAGGGAATGGGAAATTACACTCCCAAAACACATACATTTCTCTCCAAGGAATAGGGACAACACTTTTAGACCATGCGTTGCGCGCACATACCATTTTTCCCGTTGTTAAACTAGCAAAAGTGGATTTGATTTCGGACACGCCCTAAATGCACTTGTGCCGTGCGCTTTGGACCATGCGCTTAGATCGTTAAAATACGGCCCCTTGTGTGGTTCTAAGCAAAACATGTAATGGTGTGTTACTGAATGAATCAGTGTTTTTTAAAAAAAACTTGTTTGAGGAATGATTCAGTCAGTGACTCACTGATAAAAATAGCCACTTGTTTTGTTTCTGAATTAATCAGCATTTTTGAACGAATCGGTTCAGTACTCGAGTTCACGACTCAATCATCACTTATAAGACTAACAAAGTCTTTTGATGCCATATGTAACCTGAATGTAATCCCATATAAACAGTGAAAACTCGCTCTGTTTTTGCACTGTTATATAATGAGGTCACAGAGAAGACAAGTCCGTTGTCTAGCACTGCTTACATATAAGTCACTTTCAAATCAAGCAGGTGTCTTTTGGTAAAAATGGACGCATTTACATAACAAATTTAAATCGATTGTAAAATATGCGTGTAGGCATCTTTCGGGAAATTCCATATTGCGTAGATTCCTATTGAACTGCATTTCTTCTGTGAAAATGGTCAATTTGACCGCACCTTAAGGCTACATCAAATTTTATGTTCATGAATGTGAACAAAACCACATGTCTCTAGTTAAGTAGATTCCTGTTTATTTTTGTGCATATGTGCGTATTTGGTTTTAATCTGAATCATATGAATCAGCAGAAATCAACTGGAACTAAAAAATAACTTTGGCCTAGTTTTCTTCTCTCTTATGATTCAAAATATGAATAATAAATGCTTTAGAAAGCAGGATTCAGCCATTCCAGTTTAAACCTGTTGTGTTGGGAGAGACATATTACGTGTGAAAGAAACAATTTTAGGAATCTTTTTTTAAGAAAAAAAATAGGAATTTTGAACAATGATCTAAAAAAAGGCAAATGTTGATCAAATAGGTTTCCCTTCTATGTTTTTCACAAGTTCAAAAATGTTCTTTATTGGTAGGTGGATGCTAAAGCACCCACTTTCCCTTGTTTTGGTTTCTTTTCTGCTTTTTTAGGGCCTTGTCTCAAGCAGACATCGTCTTACCATGTGTCAGCTGGCAGTTCAGTCGTCTGATTGGATAAGGTAACTGTCAAATCAGTCAAAATGGAGCCCGGGCAACACCCTCATAAGAACGCTATGCAGCACTTACATGTACTTCAGCATCCTTGAGCTATATTGATGATGGATAGCTTATATATTACAGAATGGATTGGACATCAAATGTTTGATGTATTAATGGTCTTTTGCAGAGTGGATCCTTGGGAGAGCTGCCAGGACACTTGGCAGACCACCTGCAGTGTTTTGGAGCATCACCGAGACCTAATGAAGGTTAGTCTCAATTTTGTCTTGCATGTTGTACGACTTTTACTTGTACTCCATCTTGAAGTGATAAACTGAGCTGTTCCTCTGCAGAGAGTCACAGGATGCATTCTGTCCAACGTGAACACACCATCAACAACCCCAGTGATTGGCCAGCCCCAAAATGGGACATCTCCTATTTACCAAAACACAGCAAACAAGTCTGTGGCTAGTAAGTGAGGTGACCTTTGTTTGTTGTTCTGGAGAACAGGTCCATGATTTCATCATTTTCTGATGCCTCTTTTTCTTCAGTTAAGCTTTGGGGAAAGATGAGCGAAAACCTGGGCAAAATATGTTGTGTTCGCCCACACATGGATCGTTTTACCTTTGTTGGTAAGTTGGTATATCCTTGTACAGAATTGAATACATAACAAATATACATAATATAAATGCAATATAATACAAATATAAATAAAGCTATATTATAAAAATTAATTAATTATATTAAATGTACCAGTACCTGTCACTGAACAGTTTAATTTTTACTCTGGCTGAAATAATTTTTTTTAACTGAATTAATTTCTTGACATGCAGATTAATATTTTAATATTTATATTTGAACAAACCGGTATGCTAAAATATGAAGATGCTTTTAGACATTACATTATAATGACAGATAATACACTGCATTGACATTACAGAAAGCCTAGAAGTTATTTCATTTTTGTGTTTTTAATTTTTTCATTGCATTCTTTTTTAATGCATGAAATTATCTGCCCCAAACTACTTTTTAATGTCTTTTTAAACTAAAGTTTAATGTCACCATTTCAAACCCTTCCAATTTGTGTAAATATAAAATGCCTTGTGGTTAAGTTCATGCAGAAATCACATAATTCCGTATAATTATTTTGAATTATTCATACGCCTCGCACAGGATGTGTAATAATTTTACATGACTGTGGTGACTTTCAATGAATCAATCATCCCTGTGACCTCTCAAACCTTTCTGTTTTTCTGAACAGACGAAAATGCCAACCTTGGTACAGCAATGCGCTACGAGGAAATTGGTGAGACAATGTGATTTTCCTTGCCATGGTTTAGGTTTTCAAATCAGTCCTTGCTTGTCACTTTGAGTCATCGTCAGAAAATACAGAGTTTGCCCAGGGAGAGGGGGAAAAATCACTGTGTATTTCTCCTCAGGAAAATATAAATAACATCAAATAAGACAAACACAAAAAAAACAGTTATCAGAGAAATAGACAAAACCGTAGACATCTTTCTATAATATAAGTCATTAAAAGGGATGGTGTTTGTCTGTACTGTGGTGAAGAAGGCATCTGTGTGCTGTAGTGCCTCATTCTTCCTCCTCATGGGGAAAATGCGACTTGTTTCTTTTTTTAATCTTATCAAAGTTGTTGTGTTTACCCCTACAGCGAAGGAAAAACATCTCATTACTGTGTCTTGTGTTTTTATGGTGTGATGTGTAACTGTGATTGTGGTTTGTTCAGAGTTGCGTATCCTGCTCCTTTGTGGCAGTGATCTTCTGGAATCTTTCTGTATCCCTGGCTTGTGGAACGAAAGTGATGTAAGATATGTTTCTTTCTTTCCTTCTTTCTATACACAAATGTGTATAAAAATATATTATTCTTGTATTATTATTCTAATAATAATAAGTATTACATGATAAACATTAAATGTTGATGCAATTTATGGATTAAGACATTTAAATTTAAAACATAATTTCACATTACTTGTTTCAGAAGAACATGCATTGATGAATTTTACACAATAAGACCTGGAACATGTATTAAGAAATTAAATAGTATCAGTTTTGAATTCTCAAGGCACAAACATACAAACTATTAATACAAATTGAGATATGTGTTGTTAAACTGAACTAAATATCAGATTATTATATTCTTCTAGATGGAAGTGATTGTGGGAGATTTTGGGATTGTGGTGGTTCCTCGGGATGGAGTCGATACAGAAAGGATAATGAACCATTCATCTGTGCTCCGAAAGCATAAGGTATTAGCATTTTGACTAGTGTATTTGACTAGTGAGAAAAAGTTTTACAGCTAGTTTTACTACACAGTCAAAGTGTCACGGTGTGCTGCAGGCAGAAGGAGATGAAGAGTCCAAAGTTCTAATGCAAACATTTACTAACAATATAATACAAACAGGTACAGACAGAAGGTTCACACACTCTTAGTACAACTGTGAACGGACAAAGACTGACTGAACAGAAGGGAACTAAACACAAACACAGATGAACATAGATTGACAGAACACAGGTGAAACAGTTGATGATGATGATGAAGATGAACAAAACACAGGTGATACAGATGAACTGATAATGATGATGACACGTGACATGAAGATAGGCAGACAAGTCCAATGAAACCAAACTAAACAGAACACAACTGTGACACAGGGAGTGAGGAGTCCAACGGAGCCGGGGGGATGAAGGGACGAGGCGTAGCCAGAGGAGTGCAGTCCAGAGGTGAGGGTAGGTCGACGAGCAACCAAGGTGGATCCGGGGGGACGAGGGAGTCTGGCGGAACTGGTGAACTGATGGGCCATTGTGGAGTTGAGGGAGGTAGGAGCCAAGGTGGAGCTGATGGATCGACGGGCCGAGGTAGAGTCCTGGTTGCGGAGGTTGTAGGCAGAGACCGGGGATCCACCGACCAGTTTGAGGAGCTGAGGGGCTGACAGGCAGTGGTGGAAGAAGGGTTGAGAGGTGGTGATGGGAGGAGGTGGGAGAGGGAGGCTGGGTGGTAATTCAGACACCGATTCAGGCTCGGGACAGACTCAGACTCGCGGACAGAAGACTCGGACTCGGGGACAGAAGACTTGGGGACAGAAGACTCGGGCTCGGCGACAGAAGACTCGGGCTCGGCGACAGAAGACTTGGCTCGGCGACAGAAGACTCGGGGACAGAAGACTCAGGGACAGAAGACTCGGGCTTGGCGACAGTAGACTCGGGCTCGGCAACAGAAGACTCGGGCTCGGCGACAGAAGACTCAGGGACAGAAGACTCAGGGAAAGAAGACTCGGGCTCAGGGACTGAAGACTCGGGCTTGGGGGCAGAAGACTCGGGCACAGGGACTGTAGACTCGGGCTCGGGGACAGAAGACTCGGGATCAGGGACTGAAGACTCGGGCTCAGGGACGGAAGACTCGGGCTCGGGGACAGAAGACTCGGGCTCAGGGACAGAAGACTCGGGCTCAGGGACAGAAGACTCGGGCTCAGGGACAGAAGACTCTGGCTCGGTGACAGAAGACTCGGGCTCTGCGACAGAAGACTCTGGCTCGGCGACAGAAGACTCGGGCTCTGCGACAGAAGACTCGGGCTCTGCGACAGAAGACACGGGTTCGGCGACAGAAGACTTGGGCTCGGGGACAGAAGACTCTGCGACAGAAGTCTCGGGCTCAGCGACATAAAGACTCAGGCTAGGGGACAGAAGACTCGGCTCGGTGACAGAAGACTCGGGCTCGGCAACAGAAGACTCAGGCTCGGCGGGCATGACGTGAACAGTCTCTGGCTCAGTGGGCATGACGAGAACAGTCTCTGTTTCATTACATGAAAAGGCCTTGGGTCTGGCTGTGTTCCTGATCGAGGCCTGACACTCTCCAGAGACTGGAGGATGGTCTCCTTCCAGTTCAGTCCGGTGGTGTCAGGGAGCTCAAAGGGATTGTTGAACGTGGCCCCGATCAGGAACAAGGTCCTCCGTCGAGGGCACTGGTAATGTCAAGGTCCTTGCCAAAATCCTTGGTAAAGGACAAAAAGTTTAGGCTCTGCTGAGCCATGGTGATAATTCTTGCCCTATCGTCCATTTTGGGCAGTCTGTTCTTCTGTCACGGTGTGGTGCAGAAGGAGATGAAGAGTTCCTCAGAGTTCCAATGCAAATGTTTTCTAACAATATAATACAGACAGGCAGAAGGTTCGCACACACTTACTATAACGAACAAAGACTGACTGAACAGAAGGGAACTAAATATGAACATAGATTGACAGAACACTGGTGTAACAGATGATGATGATGATTAACTAAACACAGGTGATACAGATGAAGATGAAGATAGGCAGACAAGTCCAAACCAAACTAAACAGAACACAACTGTGACACAAAGCATATTTGTTTTGTGACGTTTAAACGGCTTTGGTTTTCCTCTCACAGGACAATATAATCGTGGTAAAGGATGAGGTCGACCACCCGATGTCAGTCGTCAGTTCCACCAAGAGCAGGTGCGTGTTCTTGCTTTCTCCGCATCATTCATCTATCCGTTCTGTACCGCAAAGGCCTGTTTACACCAAGGACGATGATATATAAAAGAATAGCAGAGTCCTCACCACAACTATAACGATAATGGCACAGAGAAACAATATCGTTGCAATCACTTTCAGAACAATTTTTTCCACCTAATGAATGATAAAAACATTGACAGCCAATCAAATTCCATCCTGCTTTAAAGAGCTCGAAAATTTGAAGCGGCAGACGACAAAAGTGCAGCACATGCTTAATAAACAGAAATATATATTGTCTGCAGGTGTGGACGCTAAAATATGTGACGTATAGTTATCGTTTTTTGTGAAAATGAGCCTTAATGATAAGATAAAGATATATGGGTAGTTTTAAATTGCTATAAATTTAAAGCAGCAGACAACATACCTGCAGCGTACGCTCAGAACGATATCATCTGTTGGTGTGGACTGTGACATAGTTATTATTATGGTTACTCTTAGGGGCCGTTTACACTTCACAGTTTTCAATAAAAAAAAGGAACACTTCTTATGTGTTGGTCGTTCATTTACACGACAACAGCTTTTTGAGGGCCTGAAAACTAAACTTTTTGAAAACCATACCTTTATTGTCTCCGTGTAAACTACATAAATGCGAATTTGTGAAAACAATGACGTCATGCGCATGCATAGTACGTGTTCAGTCGATAGGCGCGTAGTTTCTTTACAAAGTGACATCACCAAATACTGGCCTGATATGCATAATACAGCATTTTTAATCATTTTTGCATATCCATGTGAATGGGGATAGTTTTGACAACTTGTTATCCGTAGACTACTCGAAAAATGCAAAGGAAAAACTTTTCTGTTTTAGTACATCGTATAAACGCACCCTTAGTGTGAACGGGCCTTAACCCTCTGCTTTTCTCCTTACCAGACTGGCTCTTCAGCACGGTGACGGTCACGTGGTGGACTACCTGAGCCAGCCAGTCATCGACTACATCCTGCAGAGTCAGCTCTACATCAATGCTTCTGGATAGTGTGAGGAAGTCCACTTCCAAACCCGTCAATCATCCCTGTCTGTCTCTCTGTGTGTAATCTAGAGTATAATCCTCCTGTGCTACCACTGCTTTTCCATGTAGAGGAGCATTAATCTGTCCTCCCCTCTTACTCGTGTCTCATTGGGATGTACAGCACTGTGCCTGGGGGATCTGCTCCACCAATCAGCTTTAAGGGACTGGGTGGGCTTAGGTGCCCAATAGGAGGAAGAGGAGAGAGCCTCGCCGCCATCATGTCAGAAAAAGAGTTTGATTGAATGAAATAAACCATTGCCTGCTATAATGTTGGCCTTTGCTGTTGATTTGATACTCTCTGTTCTTGTAGTTGCATGCCTAAGGGTTTTCTTTCAGCGCATGAGTGTTTAAATTACCACGTAGACCATAGTCTGTGGTTACAGTGTTAACTGTGCTTAGACTCATCTCATCTCTAAATACATTTTCTACTCATCAATCAACTGTATGTACAGATAACGTCTCATATACTGTATTATGCCTCAATGTTTTGTCTTCAATGTGCATTCATGTATACGTGGAGTATTTGTTTGCACATTAAAGAATGCAATTTCATATACTTTGCTTTTGTGCTCATTTACTTCTCACACAGCTCCAAATGCTCAACATTTACATGCTGACATGCTACAGATGTGATCCTCAGTCACTCCCTCTGTATCAAACCATTCATTTCAGTCAAGATTCCTTTCACTTTTTGCTTGTTTTGTGAAGAGACCACACTGACACCATTTGAGAGCTTTTTGTTCATGGTAGACAAGGGCATAAAGTAATTCTATGCTTTTAAAAACTCCTCTATTTGATTGTTGGAACATCTTTTAAATGATTTGAGCTAACATGAAATGTCAATCAACTGTACATCTAACACCTTTATAAATTAATCAAAGTGTATTTGATGAGAAGAATAACAGATTCAGAGAATGATGTGTATATTGCATAGTTCATTTTGATAGGCTTTGCAAGTTCACACAAGGCTCTGGCTTTATGCTATGAAGACTTCAATATATTACTGTGATTACTGTTTTTTTATATGATATATGATTTCAGCACAAACAAATTAATTTTGATCACTTCAACCAGAGACTATCATAAATGAAATTGGAAGCCAAAATGTTTCTTCAGAAATATGAAAATGTATTACAGTACTGAGATTGTAATATTATAAAATATTCCTTATGTAACCAACTCATACCCAGAGTTAACTAAGTTTACTGTACCTAATATGCTGTTAGATATGTACACTATCACAGACATTGAAGGAGAAATATAACACCCCACATTTCATTTTTTGAACGGATTATACTTCTCTAATATACAAAAACAATTGTTGAACGCACATTTATACCTCACTGTTTGTATCAGTAAAATTTCATTTTATTTCCATTTTTGGCTGAGCAGTCACCATAGTAACTGGTGTATTAGGAATCACTATAAAACTTAAGCATTCTCAATGTAGAAGATTGTAGGAAATACACCACAAATAATATATTTTTCCACGGTTTTGGCATGTTGCATTCTTCTGTACCTCTACAATCCTCACTGCTTCCTTGCATTCGTCATGCCTTCATTTAAACTCGTGATCAACAAGAGTAGATATTGTTGATGATATTGTTTGTTTCTTCTTGTATTTTAATTGCCCTCATGCTTTTGAATTGTTTATAGAGATTCAGGCTATTAAAATCTTCTATACATATTAAACACCATGTAAGATAATATGGTTCTGTTTTTAAGATGCTAAAACTGCAGAACTTAATTTTAGATCTTCAATATTATTACATTTTTTAAATTAGTGGTCTATGGTGAAAAGCATGTATATGTGTGGAAGCGTAATGTCATATATGAATATATTTTTATTTTATAGTGGCTATTCGACAAGCATTCAACCACTGAAAAAGTATGCTGCCATGACAATAACTCCTGTCCTTGATGAATACTGAATTTAATAAAACAAAACAGAAACCAAAAGAATGAAATTTGTTATGTTGTTCATTTCTTTCACATTTGAATGTATTTTTCATTATATCCAGAAACAGATGGAGAAGCAACTGGGTGTTACTTCTTCTCAAGAACAATTAGTTTCAGACATGGTATATATTTATCTATTAATTACCCAAATTGAAATATCTTTGGCATCATTTCAAACTTCACAGTAAAAAATAAAAAATAAAATAAACGGAAAAAATAAATACTAAAGGGTACATATCATGCTTTTAAATCGTTCCTTTTTTACATATAAATCATACATTTGTGGTCTATTTAAAGCAGAACTGCAATGCTTGGGTCTGAATTCCTCATTATTATAGCTCCACAGGCCACTTTTCTACCGCTTTTCTGATGTGCGTCTGAGATCAACTCGTTTTGGTGCGGTCTCTTTAAATACAAATGCGACACTTCATGCCCCGCCCCCTCTCCAGCTCGCAGAGGTGACACTAAGTTCAACTCCACCCCGTTCGGCAATTTTTGTAGTTTTATAGCAGAGATACGATTATCTAGTGGAACAGAAACTTTTGTTACAAAATGTCAACAACGGAAGACTTGTCCATCAAGCCTTACATGTTCGAGCCAGAGTCGGAGCGAGAACGACGAACCTGCAGAACAACGTCTTCATATGTATCGCAATGGTGTAACTTACTGTATTTACAGTAAGTTCTCCATCCATGCCAACTACTACAATACTGCATGATTTACAACGACTATTTAATACTCACAAAACAAAATATAAATTATATTATAAACAATTAAAGAAAAGTCGATTATTTCTCTTGTTAAAGGGTCATGAAACCCCCCTCTTTCAGCTCAAGTCTAGCTCACAATCTTTTTGAAAAATGCAACTTAAATGGGCGTGGATGCTGTGAGAAGAAGCGAGGGAGTGGGTGTGGTTTGGCCATCACTGTCATAGCCAGTGGCCCATGCATATCGACTGTCACTAAAAAGCAGTGGTAAAACGTGAGGAAATGCTAGATTTTTTTTTATAGCTGGCAAAGTTAAAGTCTAATGAAATACACTGACACTTTATTATTGTCCTTTCAAAAGTGACTGAATGCCCTGCTACATATATTAGCCTACTACAGTAATCGTAATTCTATTTTAAACATATTAATGTAGACTACATGTATAATTATAATGTCATTATAAAATATATAGTTGTTTATATAGACACTAAATGCATATATTTGAAAATAATTAATTTTCCGCTTAAAAAAAACAACGTTCCGTGCATAGCCTAATATCTAAGCGCCCGCTGAACTCCCATAATAAAGATGGCTCTGTGAGGACTTCTCATTTTAGACACACACACACACACACACACACACACACACACACACATACCTCTGAAGGGATAGAAAAGTCATCGGGACTTGGTACCGCATCACTCGCAAGACGCAACCTGCATTGGTCGTCAACAAGGCGAAGTCCACCATTCTCTCTCGAGAAAAATGTTTGCGGCACACGCTATAGTTTAGATGTGTCCGTGGTTGATCAAACCAACCGCCCGGAGCCAGAGTTTAGCCCTGGCAGCATCGCGGGGAAACATATTCAAACCACTTGGACTTTTGCACCACGAAAACAAACACTGCGTCCCATGATTGTCTCTCTCATCTAGGCTACTAGTACGCGATATTACAGTTTGACATGTCTGTTATTGGAAAGATCCACGTGGTGTCATGAATAATTAAGAGACAATGTCTTCTCATAGGATATGAACTCAGTCTCATTAATAATTATGAGACACCGATGAGTCATCAAGCACTCACAGTGCACGGCCACGTCACAGCCTGTGACGTGGACACGATGAAGATTTTAAACCCGGAAGACGAAAAAAGCGGAAAAAAACTAAAATGTAACCATTTTAACCCTATTATTAAATCTAACAGATGCTAACATTGTCTTCAATGGTGTTCAACACACATACCTCTGTTAAAATCTCAGAAAATTTGGTTTGGGGTTTCATGACCCTTTAAAACAAGCACACTAACAAGACAACTGCTAAACCATGACCACCGTGTGTTTTAAGAATGTAGTAGCACTAGCACTACGTTATTTACAGCTTACCGAAGTGCTTTGTTCGTCGTCTCCAAAGATAGAAGGAACTGACTCCTCAATCAGACGAAGTCTATCGGGAAATCCTTCTTTATACTGGCGGAGGTTGCTGAAGTGACGTTAGTTATCCATGAAGTGCTTCGCGCACACAAACATGACTTTACCCACAAATGTGGGTACATTTCCGTGAAAAATAAAACTCAAACAGGCAATTCAAAGAGGTTCTGATGCTGGCATACGGTGTAATGAAGCGTGTGGGTTGCTACATCCAACAACCGAACATTTTGACGTACCCTCCTCTCGTAACTTCTGCATCCTTGAACTTGGACTACAAAATTGCAGCGAGAAATAAAAATGGCGGATTGCTCAAAGTGTTTGGCCGGAAGTCGATGTACTTATTTGGCAGTTCCGCTGCAAATACTTTGACGTAATAGTTCACAAAACGTCATAGATTACAGAAAAATCTAAACCGGTTGAAAAATGTGACCAAAACAGAATATAAAGATATCAACGAAGTTCCCGAAGAGACTGATTTCAACTTTTCTGTACTTATAAACACTCCAAATATACAACAAAAGGCATTTAAGGGCTAAAAAAGTAGATTTAGCATGATATGTCCCCTTTAAAAAAATCTCTCAAACAGTACAAAATCATGTTATGCAACAAACACACTTTAGTTGAAAAATAGCGTCAGTAAGTTCATAGATTAACTTATGTTACATTGGGATTTGACCCTGCATTAACCCAAAGCCTTTACGGCCTTTCAATAGGTGGTATGTTGTAACAGCCATTTGGAATGTTTTTACGGATCTCCTCTAAGTTGGCAATGTCAGCCAGGATGGTGTCGATGTCATTGATCATGCCTGTAATGCTGGCTCTCTGCTGGGCTTCCTTCTCCTCCAGCTCCCTGAGTCTGGGCCTCAGCTCTTTATCCACGCGGCTGCGGCTTTTAGCGATGGCGTTCTCTAGGTCGGCCACTCGTTTGTCGTCGACTGTCCCAGGAGTTCCTGAAAAGCAATATTATAGTTATAGTGAAGCCTTACACATCGCTGGAGTCCAGTTTGATAATTATCTTTTATAGAAAAGTCTAAGTTTCCCATACTTGACTGTATATTTTGCATGTAATGAATTACTATTATAACTCACCCAGTGAGCTCATAATATCAGTGATTGTCTTTAGGGTATCACTAACAGCATTCCTGGCGTTCTTTGCATTTCCAAGTGCGCCAGTAGACTCCATGACAGCCTGATTTGACAAACAAAGGAAAGAAAATTTAGCATGCATCTCCAAAGTAAATATGATTTCAAATAGCTTTCTCAAATAGTTTGAAGTAAGCAGAGATTCTTACGTTCTTTGCTTGATTAATCTGTGCTTTTGCCTTGTTTTTCTCTTCATTCAATCTGTCCCTAGTTACAGATGTGTCTATTTTCAGTCCATCCACGTCCTCTTTCAGTTTAGTGGCAGCTTCCAAAATATCAGAAGAAGACGGAAGAGAATCGGACATTCCCTGTGGAGACGCATTCAAAACTTTCTGTATACAATTCAAATAGGCCAACTCAAATCATTTAGTAAACTTGTGACAGACATTGTGAGAAACTGAACTGGTGAAATTTACATAATAATGGCATTGGCACAAATATTGTTTTTAGAAATGAATAGGTGAACACTCAAGATAACAGGTCGCCATACCTCCAGTTTGGTTGCAGTGCTTGTAAGAGAGTCAATATTATCCTGAACATCTCTGTAGTGAGGAGCCATTGCATCCAAAATGTCCTGAGTCTTGGTGTTGTCAGCTATGGCCTTCTGGATGGTATCATTGATAGCAGGCAGTTTTGCAATGGCAGCATCGGCAAGATCCTTATTACGACCAATCTGGTCATCAAAATCTGAGGAAAGATAAAAAAGAGACATTTAAGGTTAATTGTGTTGGATAGTTTAAATGATGTCAGTACCTCATCTGGAGATATATACACTACTGCTCAAAAGTTCAGGGAGGTAAGACTTTTTTAAAAGAAATTAATACTTTTATTTAGCCAAGGATGCATTAAATTGATCAAATGTGGCAGTAGACATTAAAATATTTATATTTCAAATAAATGCGGTTCTTTTTAACTTCCTATTCATCAAAATACCCTAAAAAAATCATGGTTTTCTCATAAAATATTAAGCAACACAACTGTTTTTAACATTGATAATAATAAGAAGTGTTTCTTGAGCACCACATTAGCATATTAGAAGGATCATGTGACAAAGACTGGAGTAATGTTGTTTGCCATCACAGTAACAGTTATATTAAATTGTAATAATATTTCACAATATTCCTGTTTTGGCTGTATTTTAAATCAAATAAATGCAACCTTGGTGAGCAGAAGAGACACCTTTCAAAGACCCCAAACTTCTGAGCGGTAATGTGTATATTATATCTAACAGCTTAAAAGTCCAGTGTTCATTCGCACCTTTGAGCGTCTCTAGTGTCTTTTCCAGACTATCTTTGTTGTTGGCAAAGATTTCCAGAGATTTATTTTTGACTGCTTCAGCTGCGTTTGCCCTGGCAAGAAGTTTGTCATGAACCTTAAAATAAATAAAAACATTAGTCAAGTTTCCGGTAGACCCCGGAAATGCACTAAAGGTCAATGTTTCCAGAATTAAGTCTTGTTGCAAATTCTTGGCTAAATATCATCAACGTTAAATCAAGCTCATTTTCAGTCATAACATGGTTTCTGAGCATCTACAGTATCAGGTAGGTTTAACAGGGGATCTTGTTTACCTGCTGGAAAGTCTTGGCCTTATTGAACAGATCAGCTGTCTCTTTCTGTTCATTGAGCATATACTGCTGAAATTCCTGGTATTGTGATATATTCCCCTCCACCATACCCTTCAGATTGTCAAACACGGAAACCACACCAGCAACGTCCTCCTGCAGAAACAGAAGGTTTTGACTAACAACTTCCAGAACTGCAATAAGTCTTACACAAGAACACACACAAATACATTTTCAGAGGAACCTGGTCTAAATTTCTTACTTTGTGATCATTTAGAGGAATATATTATATAAATTTCTTTCTTTCACTGTTGTAGTAGTTCATTCTGTGTAAGAGTATTTTTTAATATTGAATCAATGTGAGCTAAGGGAAATGTTATCTGATGCTTTCATTGTAGTAACTTTATTTTTAATTGTGTCATACAAAAAAGAATTCATTTTATAAAGTTTATTTTTTTTAGACTCCAGTAACACCAGCAAATGTTTTCTGGAAGATAATCGGTTTGTGAACACAGACTTGAGGCTCCTGTATTCCCCTATTTTTACTTAAACTCTTCTATACACATAACTATTGAATCCATATTCACTACCGTCAGAGGCTTTGGGAGTTTCTTCTCCAGGTCAGATAGCTGTTTCAGAGTGTTCTGAGCAACTCCGCTCTCCTTTCCAGCTGTATCAGTTAGTATAGTGGCCTTCCTCTCCATGTCAAGCACTTTGGTTACATCTGCTTCATACCTGAGAACAACATCATTAGAAAGTAAGCTCTTTACATCTGCACCATGAAGGTAGAACAGTTCTGTAGTGAGGAGAGAACATCTTATTTAACAATGGTTCTCATTCAAAAGTTGAGCTATAAGCAACTTACAGTCTTTTGAGGTCTTTGACCTTGTCTTTGACCTTATATTTCTCGGTTGATGACACCTCGGATGAGATCTTGGGCTTTCTCAGATTCGGTTAGAGAATTGGCTGCAATGGTCTCCACCGTCACTGCCTCACCTTGATGCCTGGAAAGGAAAACACCGGTCAGTTTTACACATTTTTGATGCAAAACATATATATTGCAGATAAAAGTTGAAGTGGGCGTCTATTCAATGGTTAAATGCATTTTAGTGATTCAGTGACTCAATTCTCAAGTGAAAAACAATGCTAAATGCAGTAATGCAACTAAATAATGTTGGAAGGTCCATATGCGGAAGGTCCAATCAAACTCTGGATTTTCATATATTTCGGTGTTTGATTCATGACCTATAATGTCGTCACTTGATGTTCCATGTAAAGTCTAGAGCTAAAACAGGTCAGAACCACATTTTAATGTGTAACTGTGAAAACTATTAAAGCCTTTGTTGGCTAAGCAAGTGTCTTATTAGTGCACATGCAGTTATGGGTCACAACATGTTGTGCTGTTTCACTGTTTGGCATTTGAGAAAAACACATGACATACTGCTCAGCAAGATCAGCAGCTCTCTGAACCAAATCAGACAAGGTGTCAGCACCTGGCACACCATCACCTGAGGGAAACTCCTGAAATAGATATTACAAAAATACTGAGAATTTTCAAAACAACAATTATACTTATATCAACCCAATATAAAAAAACACCAATATTAATATAATACCACCGATAAAAATATAATAATTAAATACTCACAGCCTTCTGGATGTCCCGTTTGGCCTGTTGCAGTTTTAACCTGATGTCACTGATGAGGTTACGGATTTCTGAAACTTCCGTTCTGTACTGCTGATCCTTGCTTCTGATCCCATCCACTGTTGTCAACAAAGCCTCCATGTTTCTGTCCTCTCTCAGCTGGGATCGGCTAATGCTCGCCAGTTTATCCTGAAGCTGTTTCTCTGTATCTATTTGGTATTAAAAAAAATGTCTAACTAAAACAATGAACTAACTAGAAAGAAAATTAATTAAAACAAATGAAGGATTTTTGTACCCGTGAGTTCATTTGCTCTGGTTTCCAGGTTTTGCACCATGACTTCTGCAGCCCTAATAGCCCGCTCCATCTCAGCATCGTTGACTGGAGCATCATCACCTCCAATTCCTTTAAATAAATCCTCCATTTCCTGCAGCTGTCGTGCATAAACCTCGATCTGAATTAAAACACAAAGACCAACATTTATCTACCATCATTTGTCAACATTTATTCTTAATGCCTCTACTTTAGCAGCTGTGCAGGGACTGGATCCAACATTAAATGTCATCATTTAATGTTTTTTAATCATTTGTAGCCTTGAGTGGGCTTTTCTCCTCTTGTTATATAGGTTTGGTAAATGCACTAGCATTGAGATTGTGTATGAGATCAGTCTTGACTGTGTGTGCTGGTCCCTGGGCAAACAGCACATTTAATTCCACCCACACAGTCAGTGTTCAAGATTGGCTGCAGAGCAACATACCGTTATATCACTCCAGATAATAAACAATCATCAAACCCAGCAGGATTCTCTCATCTTTCTTTCACACAGTGTAGAGTGAAAAGTGCGACATGATAGCACAAATGAAATGATCGTTATTTTCTCACGGTTAAATCAAACACACACACACACACACACACACCGCGCGCGCACACACACACACACACACACACACACACACACACACACACACACACACACACACACAACACACACACACACACACACACACACACACACTTAAGTAATTATTATTTAGCAAGGACACATTAAATTGTTTAAAAGTGACAGCAAAGATATTTATAATATCACAAAAGTTTTTTATTTCAAAACAATGCTGTTCTCTTGAATTTTCTATTCATCAAAGAATCCTGAAACAATTTACCACGGTTTCCACAAAAATATTAAGCAGCACAATGATTTCTGAAGGATCATGTGACACTGTAGACTGGAGTAATAATGCTGAAAATTCAGCTTTGCCACCACAGAAATAAATTGCATTTAAAAAAAGATTAAAATAGATGTTTTTTAATGTAATAATATTTCACAAATGTTCCTGTTTTTACAGTATTTTTGATCATCAAATAATTGAAAATGTTGTATTTCTTCTTTTGTTTTCAGTTCTGCAATGTCTTACCTTGTTCTTGACTGGGTTAAAGCAGGATGGACATGTTGATTTCTCACACTTGAGTCCATCGTAACCTTCCTTACACTTGCACTGGCCTTTATCGCTGCATGAATTCGACACAGAGCCCAGACGATTGCAGTTGCAGGCTACAGTGAAAAAAGAAAGCAAAAACTGAGGTGACTTTCACTCTTATGGATTTCACTTTCTGGTATTGTATGCAGGAGTATATTAATGCTTATGAGAGTCAAGGTATTTTTCTGTACCCTGACATGGGTCTGTGGGGTAACTGTGGTGGTATCCAACTTCACAGTTCTCACACTTGGGGCCGATGCTGTGGTTCAGGCACTTCCGACACTCCCCTGTTCGGCGGTCACAGTTGCCGATGGCGTTCTGATCCACATGGCCATAACACTGGCAGGGCTGGCACTGTTTGGGAGGGCCGTACTCTCCCAGGGGGTCTCCATAAAAACCGTCATCACATATTTCGCAACGAGAGCCTTTAAAAAATGACAAACAGAAATAATAAGATTCAAACTGTTTATAGTTAAATGTAAAGTTCCTCACTAACTCTAGTGCATGACTATAGTAGACTTGCAGTATAGTGCATAACTCATATGGATTACTTTTACACTTCTTTTATAGTGCTTGTTGACATACTTTCATTATATTGAAAAGAGAAGCCAGAAGGAATTTTTTTTTTTTTTTGGAGTGTACATTCCCTTTAAGCACCATCTACGTTATGTTTCCCTGTTCTTTTGCTCCGTGTTCCTCACCTGTAGTTCCCCGGGGACAGCGGGCACACATCACATCCTGGGTTCCTAGAATAACATAGCAAGCCTCACCCTCGGGACAAGGACACTTCTGGCAGGAGTTAGACAGTTGGCGGTTGACATAATAACCTTTAGGGCACATCTGCAGATTTGGTATCTCATCAGCCGAGTAACAACCTCCTGTAAACATAACAAATCCACTTTTCTCAGCTTCTTCTTTTTCATAACTGAAACCCAAACACACATTAACCATTGAAATAACAAACCTGTTTCTGGATCACATGTTCCACCCTGACAGGAGCAGGGATCACAGGGGCTTCGGGGGCCTTGACCAGGGAAACGCCTCCTGTATCCAGTGGCACAGCGCTCACAAAACAGTCCATCATAACCAGCAGGGCATCTGCACTTTTCTACCCAGACTGCAGGGGTGCCGGGACCCAGTTTAGCTGACACCAGAGAGACATCATCCAGATAACCACGTCCTGTTGTGAAACCAGACACAATTCTTTTATTCTGCATTACGTTCTGTGTGCATGTTTAAAACTGTTCATGCATGTACATAATTGGATTGGAGAGATTAAACACTCACCATTTTCACCAAATGTTCCTCTGATTTTAATGTCTGTAAGATTGCTCAGAAGTGTTTGAAATTCCGTGGATGAGAGCTGCGGTTTCCATTTGCTTCCAGGCTGTTCGTCCAGTCTGTGAAATATGGTAATAATTATTATCAGCCAAATACATATAACTTTAAAAAAAGTGTACAATTTTGTACCAATTCTAGATGATAATGATATTAAATTTCATATAGATAATCATTTTCATGTTATGGTTGCTAACTAATAAATTGCAGATATTAAAATTCTATACTCTTTTGTCAAATAAAAAAGTAAAAATTAACAACTGAAAATATATTACAGTAAATGTTACATGTGAAATTAATTTAGGTATTACAACATTACAATGAACAGTATGAAAAAGTGGAAATTAATTGTGAGATTTGCTAAATATTACATTTAAGTGTTATTAAATGTATTACTTTTTTTAATGATTAACATGAGTAGATGACGAAAAAGGTAATCAATATAAACTTAAACTTACTAATCATCATAGTAAATATTAATATTCTACAGTACAAACATTAAGCAGCACAAGTGTTTTATTTGATTATAGATAATTTTTTATTTTTTATTTATTTTTTTATTTCAAGCAAAATAGTGTGACAACAGAAAAGATATACAATAATAATAACTTATACACTTATGCTTGAAAATGGAGTGGGAAGAAGTAAAACTTATTAAACCCCACCCCAGTCTATCAAAGAATTTATACAAAAAAAAAAATAGCTGCTTCCTTCATCAATAATCTCAAAGAGAAAATAATAACAATTAAAAATAATAATAATGATAATAATAATAGTAATAATAATACCTCATTTAGAAACAGTGGTTGCCCAAGTCAAAACCACACATTCATACCATACATATTGATAATATACAGATATTTCCACAGGTAACAATGATTATCAAATACCAACAATGGTAGACGAAATTCCACAAGTGTACATAATGATTATCAAATACCAATAATAATAAGAAATGTGTCTTTAAACACCAAATCAGCATATTAGAATGATTTCTGAAGGATCATGTGACAAGACTGGCTGCTGAAAATTCAGCTTTGCCATCGCAGAAATAAATTACATTTTAAAATATATTCAAATTGAAAACGGTTATTTTGAATTGTAATAATTTCCACAATATTACTGTTTTTACTGTATTTTTGATCACATAAATACAGCCTTGATGAGTGTAAGAGAAAAATATGAAAACATCCTAGATAATACAATCTTTTAAATGGTAGTGCATATACAATATTGAACAAAACCAAACCATCTCTAAAATTGGCCAATAACTGATATGGTACCCATATATAATGCATCCCTAAAAAAATCCATAGTCTTAAATAATAGCAGGGACCAGGGCAGGGTAAAAACCACTCACGTTAATTTAGAAAATATAAAGATGTTATTACTGATGATGTTACTCACTTGAATGTGTAAGCGATTTTCTTTGCACAGGGCACCACAGTTCTCAAGTCTCCTAGTGAAGCAGACACTTTAAGACCTGCTCCTTCTAGCATGACATCAGAGACGGAAGGACGACGGACGCCTCTGTCCAGACGCAGAGAGAAGGTGAGTGTCTGACCGTAGCTCAATGCCTTATTCCCCAGATAAGATGCTACATTAAACACAGAAGCACAAGAGTCACGGAAATGACAATGCATCAATGATAATAATTGCCAATAATTAATTTTAAAAAATGTAATATCATACCGGGAGCAAACAGATAAACAGGAAGGATCTCTTTAGAGATAACCTCAAGGTCTTTGTGAGTGGGAGACCACCTGAACTGCACTTGTGAAGAGCTCACACCTTGACCAGTGGCAGCCCGCCAGCCCTCGGGTCCTGTGAGACGAGACAAATGAAATGAGCAAAGACAACTAAACAATGTGATTTAAAACCAGAGATTACACATCAAGCTTACCATTTTCAAAAGTCGAAGTGATGTTGTGAATGGAATATCCCTCAGCTGAAGAGCACACACTTGAATGGCCATTGCAAAAGCAGGGCAGACACTCCTCTGTATTATATGTAAGACGGCCATTGTTACGTGACCGACAGCTTAGCCTGCATGAGAAGATCATTCATTAAAACAAACAAACCTGCATATTAACAGTCAGAGATGTACAGCTCATTGTTCTTACCTCAAAGGCTTACATCCACTGGGAGTCACTTGAGAGCCGTCTTCACAGCGATCACACTTGTCTCCATAAATTCCCTGCTTACACACACACCGTCCCTCATTGTTGCAGGACGGTCCTTGAGAACCTGAACAGAATAAAGCATATATGCATTTTGAACAACTTAACTACACTTAAGCCACAATTAAAAACGTATAACTAACTATATTTTCATTATATAACAAAATATCAAAAACAAGTTTTTCACAAAATGAGGAAAACAATCTACTGCTTTAGAAAACATTCTAAAAGATAGTTTAAGTTGACTTTCTGTAAGTTTGAAGACAACGGAGAGTAAATAAATGCTAAGCTAGCTCACCTGCAGTGTTGCAGTTGCAAGGCACACAGTTGTCTCCTGCCCTCTGGTGGTGGTATCCTTCCTTACAGTTCTCACAGTGCCGCCCTTCTGTGTTTCTCTGGCAGTTTATACAGTACAGTCCTAGACGATCTTCTCTGCAGTACTGAGCTTTACCATGACACGAACAAGTAGTGGAGGCTGCAAGACAACATGTCAAAAATAAGTTACTTGGTGCCAATAACGTTCCCCTGTTCAAAGAAGGGTCCCTATCAGGGGTGATTCTAGGATTTCAATATTAGAGGGGACTCTGCCCACACAATGAGGGCATGATTTAAAAAATAAATGCATTATATATTGTTTGTATACCAGAACAAGCATATGTATAACCATTAACAATACAGTAGATTCTACACTACCTATCAGGTCAATTCCTCAATATTTAATCAATTTCTAATAATTTTAAATAACCAGCTAATATTCATAAATGATATTACTGTAACTGTCTTAGCAATGTGTGGTTAAAATATTTGTTTAAAAATTATTTTTCACCACATAGTTTTAAACACTATTTTTTTTAACTCAACATAACTTTAAAGATCTACATTCATTTTTATTCAGGGAGATAACATGAAAAATGTGTCATGCTTCAAGTTTAGTAGAGGATTTCTGTCACCTGGTGGAAACCACACACTTTTAACATGAAAATGACTGAAATTACCACTATAACCAGTAGATGGCAGCAGAGGACCACTCATTTGCCGTTTTCACTCCCTTTTATAATTCTTTCATGTGTTTTGCTTTTGGATTTATTATAAAAATGAATATCATAACAAATTTGAGCTATTGTATCGCACTATAGTATGAATTATAGCAAAAGTAGGAAAAGTCACAAAGTCTCATGCCAATTAGATGAAAGGAATTTAATTTAAATAAACAAACAAATAAATAAATAGTAGCCCAAGTTTTACAGTGGATGGGAAGTGGATGCTCTTGAATTACTCCTGCATCATATTATGTAAACTGCATTTATGATAAAGAACTACACAGATGCAGATATCATAACAATTTATCAATAAATGCATGCACACACGTTGTCACCCGCTTCTGACGCTGGCTTTCTGTGGTTTAGGAATCACAGTCTTTGAAAAGAAAGCATCACATTGCTAAAGTTAATCTGACGCCAGTCAAGTTTTTAGTGGTATTGCTGTGAGCATGGGAAAGTAACATCTAAAGACTATCTTATACCTATAAAAACAAACAAGTGTCACCAATGCAGTAAATAATACCCCACCCTAAGGTATATTAACTCACTCTCTAGGATATTACATAGACAATTACTCAAACCCACAAACCATAAGCTACCAAAGCATACAATGACAAAACCACAAATGTCTGAGGATCAACAAAATCTGAAAGACACACCGGACATCCAGGGTGGACATCTTTTAAAAGGAAAGAGAAATGCCCTCAGCTGTGTAAGCACATTAGATCATGTAGGATTACCTGCAATAAAACCGCCTAGTCTATGTTCAGCCAGGCCTACAGAATGCTGAACACACAGACGATAATAGATGTAAGATAATAGACTGGCTTTGAGGGTAGGACAAGCTCACTCTTGTAGGTAATTTATCACAAAGATATAATACGGTAAATGTCAGCATGAACCAAACGTCATCCACTCAGAACAGACATTCCATTCCTTCTAATGTGGCAACACAGGGTCCCTCACAGGTGAGCAACACAGGCAGGCAGCAACAACAGCAAAACATAACTGTAAGACGAGGGTCATCCTAGGACATGTTCAAAATAAACAGTGGACCTTTTGTACAGACTGATGTTGTTTTTCCAGGTTTTATATTTTCATTTGTTTTAAAATGAATTTATAACAGCCTATAATTTGTGTTATATAACATTGAATTTAAATTAAATATAGCACTGCCCAAGGGTGTTGGGCCTAATAGGGCTGAGGGAGTGACTGGAATTCATTTTGATATTTGTCTCTCTTTTGACTGCCGAAAATAACCCTCTATATATTTTTTCCTCTTTTGGAAAGTTATGGAAACGCTATCAAAAAATATATTTGCTGTAATCTGCTGAATTTACCCAAACATTACGAGTTTTGCTTCTGAGCGCCCTGGAAATTTGTAAAGGGCCATAACATTGTGAGTTGTTGATATTTATGGGGTCGGTCGTCGTTCTCACAGAAAAGCAGAAAAGCAAAACGCATGCGTGAGATGCTGACTAAGCGGCTGGACACGAATGTATCGAATGTTAACAAAGAAATACAATTAAAGCAGCACAATGGAATGCAAAACTGTGTAAAGTGCTGAGCATGGACTTTTTCCCCAACATTTTTGTTCAGAATTGAATTTTTTATCGTCTTTTAGCCTAGTCATATAGCCTATTGTTATAATATAAGCTCACTGGCATAATTTGTTACATCTAAATAAAGCCTAGTCCTGTAACAATTTTTTTAAGTAGCCTTAAAAAAAACGATTTCTTAAGTAATAAGCATAGACTGTGAAAAAAGAAAATAAGCATAGGTCATAAGTCATAGACACTGACTGCATGTAGGCTATAATAATTATATATTAGCTATATATATATATATATATATATATATATATATATATATATATATATATATATATATATATAGCCTATTTATTTATTTTTTAAACAGTTTTTAAAATATTTTTTGAACAGCACACTGCTTGACATTACATGATGTCTATTTTTACATTCATAATACAAGTTTAAACTCATAGTTTAAAATCACATAACTAGCCTTTATGAAAAGTATTGTGGTAATGCTTATAGGGCAGGCTATTGTGGTATATTAGGTATATAATGTCTCTAGCCTATGTTTGTTGTTTGCTTATATTATATAGTATAATCAAGAGTAGGTCTAAATACAGTATAAAGTGAGACACTTTCTGATCACTGTCACTGCTGTTGTTTATGATGCCACACTGTAAAAAAAAGTTAACTCATTATTTTGAGTTATCTTTTTGCATGGGTTTTTTTTTAGTTTAACTAACTTATTTCGATAAGTTGAGGACAAGAAAACTTAAAATTTCTTGTTGTCTGGACAATCTAGTTAAAAAAATAAGTTGAAATAACTAAATTGCTAAAATATTTTTTACAGTGCAGATAGCCTACCTATATATACCCCTCAATAATACAATATCATTTTGCATGGTTAAATATATGAAGAGAACAGAAAAAAATTAATTACTTATAACCTTACTTTTGTTGTCCCATTTGGACACCTTATTAAAGCTTTCTTAGACTGGAATTTATTCTGCAATCTGCTTATTACATTCAGTGATTACTGTCATAAAATAGTCATGCCCACATATCAGATTTAAAGCAATAGTAGGTCTACTTAATTAAAATAGATACTCCAAATTAAAGCCTGTATCTGTCAGTGTCAACACACTAATGTAGAAAAAAAAAATGAACAGACAGGCAAAACTTCACTTACATTGAACTGTCCCGTGAATTGGATACCAGATGCAAGCTGCGCACAGAAAGATCCAACTGCTCTTCATTTTCCACATCCAAGAAACGAGATATAACGGCACGTTGTCTCTTTTATAGTGTCAGGTCGATATTAAGGATATTGACGGTCCTCAGCGCGAGACGGACACCTGACGGTTGTGCAGCTGATCCCTGCGCGCGCATTTAAAAACTTCCAAATTGACAAGCGCGGGCACGTCAAGCTCCGTGTCTCAACTGTATATTTACTCACGAGTGATTCACAGGGAATACGTGCCTGATAGGAAATGTATCATGCCATTCCTCACATAAAGACGTGTTTGATCAAAACGCCTAGCTACCAGAAGTTTAGAACACAGCACAAGAACAATTCAACCCATTGTTTTAAACCTATTTAGATCTAGGCCTAAGTGTGCTATTAAATTAATGCTTGAGGCTGTGCTCTGTGTGCTTAATATGCAAGATCTAGCCTAGGACTAGGCCCATTGTTATTAATAAAGTGATAATGCCACGTCACTTTCTTATAAATGTATTATTTAAATTAATTTCCATATATTTTTGAGAAACATTTATACAATTAGCCTATCTAAAATAAAAAATATATGATATGACTAAGTTAAGTAAAAAAATTAAGTAAAAACTAAACCATTTTCATATGCGTGTACAAAATGTAATTATTATTTTTCAAAAGTTTTCAAGTATGTTTTTGAGGTAATATATTGGCCTATAAATATAACTTTCATGAATTTTTGAGTTGTGGATATAGAAAATATCGAGATAATTGCTTGGTCTGTTTGAACATTTTTCATAAAAATGTCTGTCTGTCTGTCTGTTGTTGTTATTATTATTATATTTATTTAAAGTGTTTATTTATTTATTGAAATCTATTACATTTATTGAAATTTATTAAAATCAGTGCATTAAATTGTATATATATATATATATATATATATATATATATATATATATATATATATATATATATATATATATATATATATATATATATATATAATAAAACAAATAAATAAATAAAACTTTCATAACAAAACATTTCCCAATTTTTTTTTAAGTTTTAAATGATAAAAACAGATGTAATATTCCAAATTAAAAACACGCATTGCAAAACAATTTTTTTGATATTTTGTCATTATTTGGAAAAATTAACTGTCTGTCTATTGTTGTTATTATTATTAAATTTATTTAAAGTGTTTTTTATTTTTTTATTTACACACCATATATGTGTGTAATATATGGTGTCTCACACCAAGGCAAGAGAAGGATGGCAAGAGAACCACACCCAAACTGAAGACCAAGCCACCAAAGCCATAGACATGTAGCAATCATAAACAGTTTGAGATTGCACTTTTCTTCTTTACCACACAATCATATATGGGTACATTAACTACAATAACTGTTCCACAATGAGACTGCATTAGGCACATCAAAAACTTTTAATATATCAAGTGAATTTAAAGAACGAAATATAGGCATAAAATATCTGTAAAGTGCCTCACTTTTTATGAGGGATCTTGTTTGGTATTTGTATCTTACAAATGAATGAATGTCTAGTCTAATCTGAATTGGCAGTGAATCACTGTCATGTTAAATTGGTTGCATGGATCCTGACTTACTGTGGCACTGTTTGTGATCTTTTAATCATATATGTTGAAAATGAGTAATAAATAAAAAGCCATTAGATCTTTGACCGATCTTTGAAATCAAAACCACAGCTGTCATCAAAATACCGAGCAAACTGAACTGCTCTGGAGAGTCACAGTGTAGAACAGCCAAATATATTCCACTCATGAAAAATCCGAAGCCTCAGGGCAGTGTATTTTCTAGTGTGTGCAATCGGCTACGCCCTGTCATGAACTCTCAGAGAGGAAAGAAGAGACGCTGGGCTGAGTCAGAGGTGTCTCAGCGACGCATTACCAAAACACACCCAAACATCCAGTGCCACACATCTTTATCTTCCACACCTTGTTCCTCACACAGACGCAGTGATCGAGCCCCACCTAAAAGCTCTGCAGGAAAACATGCTCAGACCCTTTCCTCCGGCCGCAGAGAACAGCATAGAGTACATCTACCTCTCGCAGGACTCTGCCAACACCACACCCTCACCACACCTCTCAGCTGTTACATCAAGCAAAACACGCAATATTCAAATTATGTGCTTCATAGAAGTTTTGCACCAACTGACTGGAGTGAATATGTGGCCCCAATAGGAGTTTAAACACACTTTAAAATGTATGAGTATCAGTGCTTTAAATTAAGGCATAAGAAAAAGCAAAGCAAAACATTTTTTTTTACAATTATATATATATATATATATATACACTGTATATATGTAAAATAAAAAAAACTTTAAAACCAAAACATTTCCCAAATTTTTTAGTTTTTAAATGATAAAAACAGATATACTATTCCAAATTAAAAACAGGCATTGCAAAACCATTTTTTGATATTGTGTAATCTATTAGGAAAAATTAACATGACATACAATCTTAAAAATAAAGGTCCTGAAAAAGTGTGTTTTCTCAGCAATGTCATAGAACCATTTTTGTATCCTCAAATAACCGTTTAGTGAACACTTTTTTTTAGAGAGAAAAACATTTTCAAAATTTACAGAATCTTTTTCCACTATAAATGCCATCAATGCCAATAAAGAACCTTAATTTTTAAGAGTGAGCTATTCAAAATTGTTTGCCATTTCAATAAGTCAGTTATTTTGTGTTAACAGAAAGTTGAAAGACCATAAAAATGAACTCATTTGATTTGACTCTGCAGATGATGTGCACATGATAGCTGTTTTCAATCTAGTCATCAATCTGGTGGATTTTGAGAAAACCCCTCTTTATTTCTTTTTTTAGAGTCATGACTGCCAGCACATTAAAAGAGAGCCTCTTATGTCAAAGATGTAAATGACTTTTGGAAATACTAAGTTGCTTACTGTCTGTTAAGGCCAAAATTGGCACAATGCTTTTCATTATGCGTCTAGTTCACATTTTGTACTTTCAGGCTCGTGGAAGAGAAAAACACATTTAAAATCGAGTTCGATGAGTAGCCTATGATGTGCAACCGCATCCGATGATGACCGCTGAATCATAGCGCAGTCTTACTAAATGTAGTGATATTGCTAATAGTGCTGATTTTGTGTCTCATGAGTGAATCTCTGTAATACTGACCAACAAGATTTGGTAATGACTCTGTGTCATTTCCTGCACAGCAATAAATACTGTTTTCTGCACTGCTATAATGATATGAATATGGTTCGAATTTAACGTTTAATTACGGAATAGTAAAGAATCAATCTTCAGCAGGTTATTTTTTTTTTAACAGGGGTCCATAACCCACATAAAGACACAAGAGGGTGCTATAGGTGGCCCATGGACAATTTGAGACAAAAATATTTTAGAAAATGCATTTCTAAGGGTTATTAAAGTCAGCATTTTATTTAAATATATAGTATCATTCCAATTTGGGGTTGTATTTAAAAAAAAAAGAAGTACATATCTTATGCTTAACAAGGCTGCATTTATTGGATCAAAAATACAGTAATAATGTGGCATATTAGTTTTAAATAACTTTTCTATTTTTAAATATTTTAATTTTTTATGTGATGGTAAAGCGCAATTTTCATTAGCTCATTCCTCCAGTCTTCAGCGTCACACACTTCTTCAGAAATCACTCTAATAGGCAATTTGTATTTTATAATGTTATGAACAGATGTGCGGCTAACTATTTTTTGGAAACTGTAATAGGCCTACATCTTGAATGTTATCCAAATGACATTAAGAAATAAAAAACAAATCTGCATATATTAAGTGTTCATGCCTTACACAGTAATATATATATATATATAGAATAAAGGCTCCTTACAATATCACCATACTTGTAGGGTTCTTGGCCTCAAAAGTTTGAAAACCACCAAAAGTGTACAAACTGTAACTTATTTTTCAGGTAAAAGCGGGCCTGGCCAATTTTAAAGTGTCTGGCTTCTGGTCTCAATTGCTTCCAGTTACAAAACAGTTTTGATATTACAAACTGGATGTTTTCAAAGAACATAATTTAGAAAGATTTATAAGCGGTTTTCCTCATGGGGAACACATTTTTCCCCCTGATATTACTATTCTTATGGGGACATTTTGTCTTCACAACGAAATATAACCTGAACCACACACATACACAAATTAAATTCTACAATGAAAATGAAGCAAAATCACACATTGAGGAATCCTGTAATAACCACTGTTTATTATTCAAATGTTACGCTCGAATTTACAGGCAAATGGGTAACAAGCAGAGGTGTGTCAGGTCCTGTGACTGTGTTTATGAATGCCTTGATTAAAACAGAGGGAAGGGAGTCTTTAAAAACCATTACACTCTCTAGAACCAAAGGATCACATAAAGACTTGTGCAGCAAACACATACTCTAACTGTAGAACAACAGATCACAAATACTTGATACATTATAAATTAAAAATACTGTTTATACATAAACGTGTACGTGTTGCACTTATGTCCGCAGTGGTAGAGTGGGGAGGTCTATAATATGTCTGATGTTTAATAGTGGCACTTTCCATAGTTGAATCTCGATGTGACATTATCGGCTGAGGAACTGCTAAACTCAGCAAACCTGTCAGAGTAAGACTGTAACTGAAGGAACTACGGATACGGTAACAGTAAGAAACAAACAGTGAAATGTACTAAATCATCATCATTTTGGACTTTAAAGACCTCTTTAACTTAAAATGCAACGTCCACATTTAGAGGATTATGTCCAAAAGTTTAGGCACTAAAATAGATGGTTAACTAGCAACACGTGATTAAGCTTACCATCTCAAGTAAAGCAAATCATTCCGATAAATATGAAATATTAGAGACATATGTGGATGTTCAGACATGATTGGGGGATGTACAAGTTAAAGGGTCAAGACATTACGCATCACCATCCGCTGAAAATTAACCACAAATAAAATAAATGATAGAGCTATGATGCAACACTGAGCCATGTATACAGGCAAGCGTATTATACCACAGAACATATATATATATATATATATATATATATATATATATTATGCAGAAGTTTTGGCTGATTTTTGATTATTTTTTTCATGAATGAACCGATGAGGTGGCTGGTTAGATCTTGGGTTTAAAATCAGCCGTTCCTGAATCATTTAAGCATATTTACACAAATAACAATTCCTCAACTCTATATTATAATAAAAAAGGAGAAAAAAAAAAAACATTCACACAAAAATATAACATTTGAAATAATTATTAGCACCAGTGTATTCAGATAAAAGTCTTGCTACGCCAATGTACAAAGTTGCATAGTGTTGAGTTTTGCTCATGTTAATGTGATTCGCAGGACACCTGTAATAAGCAGCAGCGTCTGAAAAAATAAAAAACACAAAACTGAAATGTCTCAACCATGAAATGTATGAAATCAGCTGAGCCATGCAGGGACTTCTAGTACTGAACAATTTATATACACACAAGCTGAAATACTGTATTTACGTGTACGACTCACTCTCGACGCACTTTGTCAGTACCAAATCTAGCACGAGGGGCGAAAGTAGATGCGCATTACGAACAAATTAAGATTCCTTCACTGTTAGCTTTGAGCTTTACCGATGATGATATACACTAGCTTAAGTAGCAAACTTCCCCTAACAAACGTCTTGGCGTCTGATTGAGTCATATAATTCTGTTTATGTGGTAAAGATCAGAGAGGTTTGAGAGGAAGAGCTGGAGGTGGTGCAGTCATGTGGGTTTAAGGTCTCTAAAAGCTGGCTATAACGCACACAAACACAAACACGCACACACACTCAAACACACACACACACACACACACACACACACACACACACACACACACACCGGCTGGTGAGCGCCATTGCTTGGAGTTCTCTTCACGTATCATTTCTGCATATCAAAAAAAAAAAAAAAAAAAAAAAAGCTGCTTGTCTTCCGTTTGTAAAACATGATCTTGAAGAAACGTGTAGAAATACAAACAAACAAGAACCTATTAAAAGGAAATAAAATGCAAATAAGAGATTTTGAAAGGAGACACAGCCTGTTTTGGTTGAGGGTGGTGTCTGATGAGGACATTGAAGAACACAGGGAGTGTAGCGTGTGGCGTAGAGGTTAAGGCCGCTCTAGAGACGGAGTGTTGAAGCAGCCTTCCGGCAAAGTGTTCTTGATGTCGTTGAGGTTAGCGATGTCCGCTCGAATCTCTCGGATCTGACGGTCGTAGTCGCTGATCATGTCCTCCTGGCTCTTGGCGACGTCATTCAGGTCCTTCAGCTTCCTGTCCAGCTCACTTCCTGCCATCTTGTCCTTGGCGTCTTTTAAGGCATTATCGATCTGATTCAGCTTGCTCAGATCCACTTTATCGATGTTGCCTGGAAGAGGATAAGGTACTG
Source organism: Chrosomus eos (assembly GCA_036326025.1). Lineage (NCBI taxonomy): Eukaryota > Metazoa > Chordata > Actinopteri > Cypriniformes > Leuciscidae > Chrosomus > Chrosomus eos. The sequence continues at coordinate 15,592,221 of CM070823.1, forward strand.
TTGTAATTATGTGTGCTAAGATGTCACTGGATTTCACAGAACTACATTCTTCTTGCACAATATAATGGGGAAAATAAATTTATTACTGATACCAAGTGGAATTATTAAGCTAAAAAAAAAAAAAAAAAAAAAAAAAAAAAAAAAGTTTTCTTTTCTTTGCGTTTTCGGTTAACAGCTAATAGCTTAGCCTATTAGCTTACCAGTGCTAGTTTAGTATTATGAATACACTATACACAATATTTTGAATAAGCATTTATTTTTATATTCTCAGTTTTTATTTTCATGTATTTTAGTTCTTTCTATTTAGTTTTAGTTAAATTCTTTCACTTTTAGTAATTTTTGTACTTCAAATTAAACCTATTTATTTCAGTATATATATATATATATATATATATATATATATATATATATATATATATAACACACATACTGAAATAAATAGGTTTAATTTAATTTAATTTAATAAATATATATACATATATATATATATAAATAAATAAATGTATAAAAGAATATAATATATTTTAAAAATAACACTCATGATAAATGGAAAAGCTCCCGATTTGCTAGAACAAAATATCATGATAACGATCTTGCATGACACAGGAAATACACAGTTAGGATTATTCCAAGCTAGTTGAAATGCTTAAAACGCAGAAATGAAAATGATTCGTTGTTGTCACAAAAATGTGGATTTTTGATCAGCAACTAGAAAGTCTTACCGAGCTGGCCTAATAAATCATTGATTGTGTTCAGCACTGTCCTGACAGCATTTTTGGCTTTTCTGGCATTGCCCTCAGCTTCTTTAGCATTATCAGATGCCTGTGAAGAACAGCAAAGTCAATCAAAATACAAAGTCTGCAATGAGGTATTATAACAAGTGGTCGACAAAAAGTCCAAAACGCACCATTGATGCCATCATCATGTCAGCGTCCGCCTCTGCTTTCTTCTTCTCTAGCTCTTTCTCAGCAGCTGTGAGCTGGTCCATCATATTGTTCACCTCTCCATCCAGTTTCATGGTGTCCTCAAAAGCTGTTTCTGCATCTGTCTTAGTCTTAGCCGAACCCTAAATCAGGAAAACGCAAATCACATAATAGTTTAGACTATATAGGCAACACTTTGATAAAGAGAAGCCATATGGCTTAAAACATCACATTTGGTAAGAACATGCAATACACAACTGTGCTGTGGCTATTTGATGAAGATACAGACGTCCCAGGACTTTATGCTTGTGATATTCTTAATCTGAAACGCAACATGTACCTTCTGTACGTCATTAGCAATTTTCTCCGCTTCCTCTGCCTTTGCCTTAGCCTCTTTAGCATCTGCGGCAGCGGAGCCTAAAGCCGCCTCTGCTCGTCGGGTCTTCTCATTGGCTTCATTGATTGTCGCATTGATTTCTGGGATTCGCCTCATAGCATCCTCAGCAGCAGTTTTGTTATCATTCACTCTCTTGTCGAAGTCTAAAAGTGAGATATTTTATTTATTATATATAATAAATAAAAATATATATTTATTTATTTTCTTTTTTAAAATCATTTTATAAAAAGAAAATATATATATATATATATATATATATATATATATATATATATATATATATATATATATTATAATATATATATATATATATATATATATATATATTGTGTGTATTATCTTGGTGTATATATATATATATAATATATATATATATATATATATATATATATATATATATATATATATATATATAATATATATATATACACACACCAAGAGCCCTCACCTCTGAGGTTGTTCAATATGTCCTGGGCCTCTTGGAAGGTAGATTTGCCTTTTTTTGCTGCCTCCTCAGCCAAAGCTTTCGCTGCGTCTGCACGTGCCAACAACTGATCAGCCGTCTGAAGAAGACAGGGGCAGAAAGAGAGTTGGACAACACAGTATATGTTGGTTTTTTGCACCACTCTCTTCAATGACTTGACTGGCTAACACCCTGTAAGTAAAGACATTCTGTACTGACAAGAAAAGTACTGTTTATCAGGAACATATTCACTTCTAAGAATGACAAGCGATACTGTGGGTGAACAAATACACAATCATGAAAGTGCTATTTATAAAATGCCAAACTTTATCAAACATCTCAAAAAGTTAACTTGCACTCTGAGCAGGTTTCATAAGCACAATGTCTGAGTTCATGGTTCAGCTCTTTCATTAAGAACATGACATTTAACTCAATCAGATTAGGATGAGACTATGGACTATGACCAGTGGTATCACTCGTCTCTCATCAGTATCATTTATGTGGCTCCTGGGCCTCATGGCATGAGCTCCACTCTTACATATTAACCATGTGAAACAGCATCTGAACTAAAAAAGCAACTGCAGATTCTAATCTTTTCTTATTTTAGACCACGGCTGCATTTTGAAAACTAATCTCATTCAGCCGAGACAAAACAAGTACATTAAAGTCAAATCTCATGTACCTGTTGCTCAGTCTTTCCTTTGTCCAGTAGTTTGCGGACCTCTGTCTCTTTGCCCCTCAGGTCCTCTCTCAGGTCGTTGTACTCCTTCTCGGTCTTGTCTATCAGTTTGTCCAGGTCTGATGCCTCCTTCTTAATCTTATTAGCCTCATCCTGAGGGAAACATAATTCAAGAGAATTTGATTATAGATGCATCCAAGATGATGGTGTAAATTCAGCAAGAATTAGAAAAAGTTCGGAAATCAGCACCTCTAAAGTTTTGGTGTCGACTGTAGGCAAGCTGGTCAGGTTAGCATAAATCTTCAGAGCTTTGTTTCCTGCTTCTTCTGCGTCAGCGTGTACTTTAGCAGCTTGTTTCTCCAGGTTCTTGGCCAGATCTTTTGCTTCAATATATCTGAGCACACAAGAGCAGCATCTTCATTGTAAAGCATGACCATCTGCATTTAAAATCTCTAAATATTTTTAACCACATTCTTAAAACCAGAATATAAAATAATTTATAATAAAATTTAATATATGGAGAATACACACATACATAAATAATATATATATAAATAATTTATAATAATGATATTTGAACCTCATTCTAATTTACTTTATATCCTCAACTACTGGCTGAACAGAAATTTGATCATTAGTAAGATGCTTTGGTAAGAAAGAAAGTCTTATAAAATGTGATGTCCGGAACGTACTTTCTGTTGAGATCGTCAATGTCGCTGCTTGTCTTGTTTTCACCATCGAGTGCCTTCTTTAACATATTATAAGCCTTCGTGGAAGTGTCATTTGCATCCTTTGCAATCTTTTCAATCTGATCGGCATCTGCTTTATGTCTGTGCAAAGAGCCACAGAAAAGATTATATAAAACTGTGTTGGGTGGAATGAAAGCGTCATATTAACACTGAAATACCGTAACTCACTTTTCTGACAGTTTACGGGCTTCCTCTGCCAGAAGTGTCATATTATTTGGATCTCCAGAGCTTGTGGGTATTTTAATGTCCTAAAAGTCAAATAGAATTTAAAAAATATTGGCAATTAAGATACATTTTAATGGACTCCACAATCATTAGCTCAAGTTGTTTGTGGAATATTACGCCATGCTCTCTTGGCATCTCACCACTTTACTGATGGCCTCTTTGGCTTTGTCCAGCTCCTCTCTAGCAGTGTTGATCAGGTTCTCTGCATCACGGACTCGGTTACGTGCTCGGTCTGCCTGCGTTCCCGTGTTGTCCACCGTGTTCTTGATGTTCTGCAGTCTGTTCCACTGGTTGTTCAGGGTCTTGTTGATGTTGTTTAGACGGTCCAAAAGGCCTTTATCCACTTCTGTATGATAATAGTGAAAGATAACAGAATAATTAGGAATAAAATGAAATATATCTGCTCTACTTAAACTTTCTTATTTTATGCAGTTAATCAACATGATGTCCAATTAAATGGCTCAGATTTTTTAAACAACTGATTGAAATATTTTGAAAATTACCACATTTATCAGACAATACCTTTGCTAGCCTGAGCCTCTTCAAGTAAGTCCATTATTGTTTTCTCTGCCTCCTTAAGTCTGTCCTCAAAGGCCTTGTCACTCACTGTATTTTCACTGTTGTCCAGATTATCGATCAAATTCTGAAGTTCAAGAAGCTTCTGTCTCTGCTGGTTCACCTGCACAGAAAGAAAACAGACGTATTAGAAGTTGTCTCTTCTGTTATAAAACAAATAGTCCTGGTGGATTCATAAGACAACCTCATACCTTGTCTCTGACCAGGCTGTAACAGTTGGGACACTGCTGACAGCCAGGAGTGGAGCGGTTGTAGAAGTAGTTCTCCTCACACATGTCGCAGCGACTTCCCACAAAGCCTGGGCGACACTGACAACGGCCATCTTCCTTGCACTGTGCGGACTGAGAGCCTTCTGGGTCACAGTCACAAGCTGCAAAAACAAACCAATGGTAAATGGTTTTAAACAAACAAATCAGTAATATTGCATTTAGTAGAACTGCTGACAAGGCAAAACAGCAGGAAACCGTACGTTTGCAACCCGATGAACTGAATCCGAAGAAGTTGACCTCACAGCGCTCACAGTGTTGACCTGTGACCCCAGGCTGACACTCACATTGGCCACTTCCGATATCACACTGGCCATTTGTGGAGCCAATAGGGTTGCAGTTGCATCTGAGGAAACAAAATGTTAAAGGTTTCAAAAACATCCAGGTATGTTCAACATCCTGTTTGCAATATGGTATAAATAAGAGAGTTAGATTGAATACCTTTCACAGCCTTTGCCGCTCTGTAGGTTGTAGAATCCAGGCTCGCATGCACCACAGTCTCTGTTAATGACATGTGGAAGACACTGACACTGGCCCGTCACCTGAGAGCAGGTCGTCTGCCTGTCCACTGTACCGTACGGGGAACACGAACACGCTGCAGAGGTGGTCAAATAAATGTGTTATATAATAATATTATACACTAACATTCAAAAGTTTGGGGTTGGTAAGAAAATGCTCTTATGCTAACCAAGGCCACATTTGATAAAAAAATGCAGTAAAAACAGTAACATTATTACAATTTAAAAAAAAAGAAATTCTATTTTAATTTTGATAAATACTTTCTTTATTCATGTGAAGACAAAGCTGAATTTTCAGACTAATTAATCCAGTCACATAATCCTTCAAAAATCATACTAATATGCTCAAGAATAATTTCTTATGTTGATTTTTTAAAAATATTTTTGTGGAAACTGATACACATTTTTTTCCAGTATTTTTTGGTGAATAGAAACTTCAAAATAACAGTATTTATTTGAAATAGAAATATGCATACTTGCGGAATTAAAAGTTACCATTTTTAAAATGGTAGTGTATCTACAATATATATATACAAAAAAACAAGACTATTCCTTTTTGGCTGGCACAACATGTTTTTTCTAGCTCTGAGAAAGGAAAGAAACAAATAAAATAACAATTTGGTTCCCGTTTTGACTCACATTTGCATTTGTCAGCTACATTTGCGGCACGGGCATCGCCGTAGAAACCCTCTTTGCAACGGTCGCAGAAGACGCCGGCGGTGTTGTAGATGCACTTGAGGCATTCGCCCGACTCTCGGTTACAGTTGCCCACAGCGTTGGGGTCGATGTTGTTATTGCAACTGCAGGCCTGGCATGTCCTGGATCGACCTTTTTCACCAAGAGGGTCCCCAAAGAAACCGTCGTCACATAGTTCACATCGTTTACCTGGAGACAGTTAAAGGTTTGGATGATTATATGCTGTGATACTATATTTATTTAAGTTGTATACTGTATAAGCTCTAAACTCATTGAATGCTCTGAGCCTGTACCTGTGGTTCCAGTTGGGCAGTTTGTACAGACCACCTCTTTGGTCTTGGGCACCACAGCACACGTGGCACCCTCTGGGCAGGGACAGAGTTTACAGTCTGAAGAAGTGCCAACCGTAGAATCACCGTAGAATCCATCCTTACACCTCTCGCAGCTCATGCCGGCCGTGTTGTGCTGGCAGTTACACATTCCTGGAAGTACAAAACAAAGACGCTTTGTAATACCACACATCACCACAAGATGGCAACATTATATTAACACAAAGCCAAAAGTAGCACTAGTATTACTCGGATTATTGCTGCAGTTTAGTATGTTTATAATGATTTTTGGGTAAACATGGAATACCTAGAAAAGTCTCAAAATCTATATTCTGTATTCAGCCTCTGAGTACTGAATCTTCAGTCTTTCTGGTGTATCTTCATTATAGATTAAGATCTTTGTACCAACTTTCTGGGTAAAATAACAGTTCAAGTAGTGACACTATATAATTAAATTCACATGTAGTATATTTCAATGGCTTTTATGTTGCATGCATCCAGAGCACATGTCCTTACGTAATGCCCTCATCTAGATAATAAGTGGTGAAACCAATATCCAGCCTATAGGCTTGAGTCTCGTGAGAGGAGATAAGTAAATGATATATCAACACTGAGGCAATGCAATCCAAAGAAGTCAGTTGTGATGACAAACCTGTCACAGGGTCACAGGTGTCACTGTGTCTGTTGCAGTTGCATGGCTCGCAAGAGCTAAAACGGCCCAGCTCAGGTTGGCTCCTCCTATACCCCAAATCACACTTCTCACAATGCTGCCCCACGTAACCCTGTGGACACGTACACATCTCAACCCAACGAGCTGGAGTTCCAGCGCCACGGCGGGCCGTCACAAGGGACACGTTGTCTAAATAACCAGCACCTACAGAAGAAATATTACTAAGTTAGATCAAGTACCAGTTAAAATGACCTTAAGAGTCTCGGCAACAGAACTCAAGGTCATCATAATCAAACAGAAATCAAAACGCATACATATTTTGTCTTCATAGAGCGACTAAAAACAAAAGCTTTTCTTCAGTGAATTAGTAGACGTACTTCTTGCGCTGTAGGTTCCACGAATCATAACAGAAGTCAGATTGTGCAGGAGTTTCTGGAAGTCGGCGTGTTTCATTGTGGGTCTCCAAGGGTAGTCAGTGGTGTCATGGAGTCTGCATGAAAAAATAGATGATATTTAACATTTCAAGCAAATGGACAGTAGATAAGCTACATATGTGCACAACTCAATTATTTAAAACAGTTATTTTAATAACTTATTTATATTTTTATTTACTTAACTGTAGTAATAATAATATTATTTTTTTTTTTATTAATTTAACTGAGAATACAGAATGTAGAATATTTTAATGTGTTGATGTTAATGACGAAAACAAATTTAGATTCATCACAATTAAATAATTGAATAGAATACCGGCCCTAGTTGAAATAAAAATAAAATTAAATGCATTACCTGAACACGAAAGTTTGTGTCTCCTCTCCTGGGTAGGAATTGCCCTGGGCAATAAGCGGCACAGCAACATGAAGCCCCGCCCCCTCCAGCACAACATCCTCCGCTGACAGTCGAGCATCATGTCTCTGAATCCTGAAGTTCAGTGTGAGGTTCTGACCATAGCTCAGCAGCTGATTACCAAGAAATTTCTCTATAGAAACAAAAAAGAAAACATCCCAGGTGGTCAGATAACACGTCTTGCTGTCATTCAATGCTCAGCCACTTTGACACAGAGGAAATTGCATCTGTTACTATACCTGGAGCTACAAAGTAGATGGGAAAGTAGTCTTCTGAGATGAGCGAGATCTCTCCAGAGCTGGGTGACCACTGCACGGGAACGCTGGAACCATCTCTCTGCTGTCCTTTCCAGCTCTCATCGTCTATTCAATGACATATATAACATTTTATTCATTCCCCATGTTACAATCCTTTGGTTGGTTTTACATTGGCACATTTGTTGAAAACCACATTCAAGAAATGAGTATTAAAGGGCACCTATTATGGAATTTTGAAAATTAACTTTCATGTAGTGTGTAACATAGATCTAAGTGAACAAAAACATCCTGCAAAGTTTTAAATATGAAAGTTCACCGTATACAAAGTTATTGTCTCTCAAAAGTAAGAGTCGACTCTGAGTCGCTGATATGAATCGATAGACGAACGATACTTTTTCTCTATCTAGATGACGTCAATTTCACAAGTTATTTGAATAAGATACACCCACTCATTGCGCGCGCAGACACCAGTGAAACTTGAAAACAACATGTCGACGAGATGCTGTTCTGAAGTGCGAATCAAAAGCGAACTTTTCTTTCACTGCCCAGGGACGAGCATGTGAAGAATCAGTGGCTAGAGTTTATATTTACAACTATACCACACATGTATAGCCAGGCCTTGTGCTGTGTTCACGTCATTTTAATGACAATTCCTTTACAAACATAAATGCTTTCAAGTGTGGATTCGCGGGGGACAGGTTTGGAACCCCAAAGGAGGGTTTGGAAAAATGAGTCGTCAAATGAATCATTTGGGAGTCGCTGAGCAAATCAGGTAAAAATAAATGCATATTATAAGACAACAAAAGTGTTTTTTGTCATTGCATGCATGTAAAACTGTTGTTGGGGACTCCCAGAACAATATTAGGCACATTTTAAATGCCATAATAGGTGCCCTTTAACAGGGTGTTGACTATTAGATGGATGCTTAGTGCTCACCCTGGTCGAAGTTGGAGGTTATTTTGTGTACGCTGTAGCCCTCGGCACTGTCACACACAGTGGAATGCTGGAAGCAGAAGCATGGAGTACATCCCTGAGGATTTTGGGGGTCCAGATTGAAGTAGCCCAGTTTACACCTGAGAGGAAGATGCAAACGTTTATTAGCAATGACGCAGGATGGCTGACCTGCAGAGGTCAGCTTTAACCCAAATTAAACACACTTGAGTTAGATAATCAAGGTATAAGTGTTCTAGAAACTTCTAGGCAGGTATGTGGAGGCAAACTGAAAATTTGTGATTATTTTAGTTTTATTTAATATTTGACAAAATATTACTGATTAGGGACATTTCAGTTGTTTTAATTATAGCCATACCAATTATTTGAAATGCAATTACTATTACAGTATTTCATCTACATTTTTTATCTAGATTTTGCTTCATATGTAAAAACCTTCTCACAAAAGGTCTTGTGAAATGTTGTGCAATGTGATTTATTCCGTGTTAAATTGAGAAATACTGTTTTTGGATTTGCATGCAAGTCCCACATGTTAAGACATAACACATGGAGTGAGTAAAGTAAACGGATCATCAGTTAACATCAGTGAGATCATCGTTGAGCCTCTAAAAACAAGCCACACATTAATCAAGAGCTGGAGCTTCAGCCACACTCTCTTTAGCCCTTCTTAAACCTGTCGTTCCATTTCTCCCCCTCTGTCTGTTTCATGAGTATATACTGCAGGGATTATCCTGTCCATGTGTGGCCAAACTCGGTGGCTCTGAGGAATGTCACAGCTGACATGTGAGTGAAAGTTTAGAGGTTTTTTTTTATGCAAAGTGCAAAACGAAGACAGACAGGAAAGCTGGGATTATGCAAAAGCAAAATGGAAATGGAAAATAGTTAGGATGATTGTTTAAATTAGGGTTTGGCAATTAAAAAAAATCATGATATACTGTTTAATCAAACAACTAAAAACAAAAAGTAATAATGAATTGTTTTAATTACTGTACTTTATTCTAACGTTCTTATCATCAAATATTAAAAAGTTTGGGGTTAGAAAGATTTTTGAGAGAAAATTATTATTATTCATCAAGGATGCATTAAATTAATCTTTTAAAATTTAAAAAAAAGATTTCTATTTTAAGTAAATGCTGCTCTTTCGGTCTTTCTATTAATCAAAGAATTAAAAAATGTATTCTGGTTTACACAGAAATATTAAGCAGCACAACTGTTTTCAACACTGATAAGAAGAAATGTTTTTTGAGCACCAAATCATCATATTAGAATGATTTATGAAGGATCATGTGACACTAAAGACTGGAGTAATGATGCTGAAATTTCAGCGTTGCCATCACAGGAATAAATGACATTTTAAAATATATTAACATAGTAATACTGTGAAATATTATTACCATTTAATATAACTGTTTTTCTGTTTTACTGTATTTTTGATCAAACAAATGCAGCATTTGTGAGCATAGGAGACTTACTTAAAAACATGTAAAATTCAAGAATTTAATGATATGTTGTTTTATGATTAATACATTCGTTTTTAAACTTATAATCAATTTATTAAAGACTCACAATGAAATATGTAGAGATGGCCACTCACAGTCACCAAGCTAGTTAAACTTTGGTGACTGCAAGTCTGGAGGCCCTAAATGGTCTGGCTGAGGGCTCTCAGCTGGGAAACCTTTGCCATCCCGGAGCTATTTTCTCTTCCATCTGACACTGAGAGTCCTAATTCTGTTTCTCAGACACACACATGGCCTCATATCCTCTGTGTGTCACCCACATAGGGACTTTCCATAAGAAAAAGGTGTAGACGTCAGACGGCCCTTTTAAACTTCTGTTAATAAAAGCTTTGACAGACAGAGCAGGAGCTGAAAGGTGGGCCATCTTTATGGGGCTTCCGAAGCGTTGATGTTAGAGTTAATTCTGTTGATGACTATCTTCTAATTTGAGAACATATTAAACAAACCTAGTAATTATAACTTTTGTCCTTGTGAACAAGTCAAGTATGGACAATGCTAACAGCGCAGGGGTGTTTAAAAAGCCAAAACAGTTGTCATTGTGTGTGGGTGAACATGTGCTGTGGATGGAGGTTTTGTAAAGTAAAGAGTCTGACCTGTCACAGCTGAATCCATCAACATTTTCCTTGCACTGGCAGCGTCCAGTCTGGACATCACACTCCTGCGTGCTTCCAGCGGGATTACAAGAGCAGGGTCTGTAGAGGGAAAAGAGGGAGCAATAAAGTCAAGGAGAAAGAATCAACTTTAAAGACACTGATTGTTGAGTCTGCATTCTAATATGACCTTCTAGATAAGAATGACAGCTTCTGGTGAAGTGTGTTGGTTCAGTTGGTGGTTTAAACCATGCCAGCAGGGCCTAAAATTAACACTTGCCAAGCGCCAAATGAGAGTAAAAATCGCCAGCATTGTCAAGTATATGAAAAAGTGTAAATCGCCAGTTGGCCTGTAGCATTTTTATGAATCCTAATGAGTCTTTCACACAAAATGTGTTTTACATTCCACTGCGCTACTTTGCCATTATTTTTCAATGTAAACATGCTAGACGGACGTGTATGTCAATTGCGCTCGCGTCTTTTGCAGCGTCTCGCGCATGATACTGCGGTCAAATTAAAAGCAGTTAAACTTTTAAAAAATGCATTTCGAGGCATAGCATTTTTTCTCCATTCCACTACCCGAGTTTTTCAAAGCAAAAACGCTTTCTGTGTGAATGGCCCTTAACAATGCAATGTTTCGAGAAAATTAACGTGAATGGCACTCGGGACAGTTGATCAGCCATTGTTGCCAGTGCCGCTGCTAGCCATTTTGGTGCCCTTAGCATAATTTCTTTATGATGCCGCCCCCCCTGGATTTTCAATGAGGGTATGATTTATATATATAAAAAAAGTAAAAAGTAACACTCTAGTTTGGGGTCTAATGCTTAATATTAACTAGTTTCATTAAACAGGTTGAACGTAAACAGGTTTTATAATCACTGTGTTCCCGAATTTGAGGCAGGTTAGTTTAGTTAGGGGGGTTCGGGTTTCCCCGAGAAAATATTGGATTTCTCTGAACTACAGATGTGCATTTTAAGATGTTGTGAAGGAAAAAAAAAACCGATAACAACAGCTTTAAAACCATGTCAGTGGGCAGCTGATTATTTTTCTCTCCTCATCAGCATCACATTCTTTTTCTCTTTGTTTTTATCTTGCCCTGTCTGTTCCCCTCCTAAAGTTGGCATTTTTAATTTACTAAAGGCTACAATTTGTATTTTATTCTCAATATGTACACATTCATTATTAATCCTGTGCCTAACATGATGAAATGAAAATGGCTTTGTTCATGTTTCTTGTCCCCTCACAATGACAGAAGCCTAAACTATTACACTACATGTTACATAGGCCTATTTTCAGTTCAAAATGGCGAAAATAGACAAAACTAATAGTTTGCCTAATTATTTTTTGTCATTAGTTTAACATTTATGATCTAAAAAAACTGTCAAATATATAAAGTTAAGTTTAGCTACTTACATCTCGCACTTGACCGTACACTGAAGTGTCGAGTTGCACTGTTAAAATTCGCGCTCAGCGTCTGTGAACATAAAGCCCGCCTACTACTTTGATTTGACTGGTCATCTCAAATCACACACACACACACACACACACACCCTGTCCTCTGTTTCTGACGTGCTCTGCTCTCTGCTCGGCGCCGCTGCGGATTGAAGATGAAGAACGCGCTGAATCTGATTATAACAAGAAGTTTGATGATTGATTTTTCATTAGGCTATTTTTGGTGCCCCCTCAGCACTTGGTGCCCTACGCACAGCGCGTGGTGGGAGCGGTGGCGCTGATTGTTGCATCGCCTCGAAAGTGTCGCATCGTCACAATTTAATTATTCAAGCGCAATTCATTACTCGTGTGCGGTATGGGAAGTTTTTTGTGCACAAACGTCCGAAGCTCCGGTCCAGAAAGCGGCGACAAATTCACAGGAAATTATGTTAAAAAAATGTCCATCTCGGCAAGTAAATATAGTTGGTTATGTCTTAAGTGAACGTAAACAGTCGAGCAAGACAGCGCATGTGTACAGTGTCATATATTGTATTCTTGCACTGTTTAACATTTAAAACACAGACAGCAGCAGCAGGAGGAATATTAGGCTGCTGTCACTTTAAGACAAACAACAAAAGACAAAGAAAAATAAAATCACTCAGCTCTTGACTGATAACTTTTATAACTTTCTTTATTAAGGATCAATCAATATTTAATTTATACAAAGAAGACTATGCAGTGTTATTTTACATTGGATTACTTTATTCAATTTCTATACCTGAAAACTACTGTTAGACAAACTTGAAAAACACTGTTCATTTCAATTGTATTTTTGTTCGACTTATGTAATTCTTTGTGCCATTGCTTTTAATTTGATTATTTGTTTTAAATTATTTTTACTGACCATTTCATTGTCCGTAATAATGTTTTACATTTATATTGGTTAGGTCAGTAGTTTCAACTGTGGTGTCAATTGGAAAAGAGAATTGTGAATTTTTACTGGTATCTAAAATGTTGGTGTCATTACTGCCTGTTTTTGCAAAAACAATTTCATGGCCGGGAAAATATATTTATGGCCGGTACATTTTCTGAAGTCAAAAATGAGTTTTTCAGGCCCTGCATGCCAGCGTGGATGAGTTAAAGCACTTTACCTGCAGCCTGCCTCAGTCAGTGTGTGGTAGCCAGGCTGGCATCTGTCACACTTATCTCCCATCACTCCCGGCTTACAGCTACACCTGCCAGTGTTGTCACACTGAGTACTGAGAGAACCTGCAAATGAAGAAACCAATCAAATAAATGGTAATGGTTACAAACTCAAGCTCTGAAGGCCTATTCAAATTTTACACCCCAGAACAAGACGTTAAAATCACATATACTATAAATGTGGTTATCTTTATTGAATTTTAATGATCAGTGTTGTATTTTTCTGTCAGTTTTTGGAGTTTTGTGAGATCCCTTGTGATTTTAGCTCCTTGAGTGAAAAAAAAAACCCAAAGAAAAAAAATAAAACCGAAGAAAAGAAAAAAAAAAAATAATATGCTTGGCTTTTAATGCATCTTCCACCTTGGTCCTGCAGTATGGCTGTTACCCACCGATAGGATTGCAGCTGCAGGAAAGACAGCGCTGGCCAGAAGGATCTCTGTAGTAGTTGTCCAAGCATCGCTCACAGTTCGGCCCATCTGTATTTTCGGCACAATTGCGGCAGTGACCTCCATGTCCAGTGGCACGATACAGCTCGGTGTCAAAGTAACATTCCGCGCTTTTTCCGTTACAATTACATGCTGAAACAGAGACAATCTCAAGTCAGAAATTTTATGTAAAAACTCCCAGGGGCGGCATTAATGTGCCTATTATGCAGACACTCACATTTGCAAATAAGATAAATGCTGGAAAAATCTGGAGTGATAACAGAGGAACTAGTTTAAACTACACAGATGCGGTTTGGCAATCATCAGGATTTCGAGTAGGACTTCTGCCTGAGTACTCGGTGGACACAAAACACACTTAGTGGAAAGGAGATGATGGAGGAGCAGGAGCTGTGTGGGTGTGAGAACACACTGAGCCTCAGGCTGCGGTACATCATATGTCAACATTAGTCATGCATTTCTAATAAATGCGTGGATGCATGTGTCCAGATGAGGGAATGAAGGACACCAGAAACCCTTTCCACAAACAATATGACTCCAGTTTAAAGAAAACAAAAATTACTCCATAAGGAGGAGGACAGTCTGTGAGGAAAGACTGTAGTTATGCATGTACTCATGAGAGAGGAAATCAAACAGGTGGGATTTTATATCTTTCTAAGCATTACAGAAAAAGAGGCAGAAATGATCTAAGGCAGGATATCTGAGCTTGTTTTCCATACATGGAAAGTAGATTTATTTTACATGGAAATATGATTATACTGCTAGCTTCCAAAAGGTCAAAAAAGCACCATAAAAATATGCCATATACAAGAATATGATTAAATGTTATAACGATTTAAAATAACTGTTTTCTGTATGAAAATATTTAAAAATGTAATTTGTTCCTGCAATGACAAAGCAGTATTTTCATCATCATCACTCTAGTCTTCAGTGTCACATGATCCTTCAGAAATCATTCTTATAAGCCGATTTAGTGCTTAAGAAATATTTCTTATTATTAAAAATCACAGTTAAAACGATTGTGCTGCTAAATATTGTATATATTTGATAAATTGTTTTTGTTAAACAAAAAGTTCAGCATTTACGAATTGAATGCAACCTTGCTGAATAAAAGTAACCATTTCTTTAAAAATTTTACTAAAATATATGATATTCTTAAATATTGGTTAAAGTGTGGAGGTATAAAAAGGTCATTTTTATTTATACAGGTTTGGAATGATATGATTGTGAGTAAACAATCACATTTTAATTGTTAGATGAACTATTCCTTTATATGAGGAAAAACCATTGGAACAGAAATCTGTTTTTTTTTTTTTTTTAATAGGAAGATTCGACCAAACACAGAAAACTTACGCAGGCACTCGTTGGGGTTTTCAGCGGTGGCTCTCCTCCAGGGACGGTCATTGTAGAAGGGCTTGCACTTGCTGCAGTCTGCTCCCTCTGTGTTGTGTTTGCAGTTACAAACCAGCTTGCTGCGCTCGTTCTTCACACACTCGCTGGCATGGCCATTACACTTGCACCTGGGTGGGGAGGAGGAAGGTAACAGACCGGTCAGGTGCAAAGGGCCACCACACAATGATAGGGCACACTTACTATATGTGTACACATCCTGCTGCTGTTGTGCGGAACAAAACCAAGCAGGCACAAACGTGCCGCAAAGCTGTTCAAACACAGAACTCTGACGATGTTTGTTGAGCCTATCACTGAAACGTCACTGCACCTTTGTTGTCAGATTGAGTGGCTGATGTCTGTGTTTTTATCCTGCCTGTCCTTTGATAGAAGAGTATGCAGTAGTAGTACAGTACAGTAATACTACGTACGGTATGCAGTGCTTTTGAACAGACTGTTGTTCATCCCAGTCTTTTAACCAGCAGTGAATATTGCATATTCAAGGGTTTCAAGCTGGAAATGTATTTAATTTTTATTTGTATATGCAATGCCAAAACAGAGGGAATAAAAGCATCTTAAACGCAGTCCATATGACTATATTTCAAGTCATACAATAGTTTTGTGTGAGGAACAGACTGAAATTTTAATTCTTTACTGACAATTGTAAAGACATGCATATATACATACACATAATTATTTATTTATCAGTTTTGGAGCTTGACCGTTCCATTCCAGTATTTTTATGCAAATTTAGGGATAAAATTAAATAATATATATTTTAAATAAATGCAATGAATAAATGCACAAGCACATGTATAAGACTGCTTGAGATAAAAAAAAAATGATCCGTTGAGACGACAAACTACAATGGAAAAACTACAAAGCATAAATTACAATATGTGCATCAAACAAAGTCCTCATGTGATTGTATAATTTGCTCCAATGATTTGCTACTATTACTTCCATGAAAGTGTCAGTGGCTTCATCTTAGACTTTTTTTCTCCTTTTTTTTGTGCGGGTAGTGACAATTTTGTTCGCTTTAACACATTGGAAGGAAACTTGCTTTTATTTGCATGATATTCCAATTGTTTGCATAATATTAAATTTGCAACCTGGACAGAAAGCTACACAAAGTAACACCACAACATTTTTAATTGTTTAAAGTTTAAAGCTCTTTTGCCAGATTCAAAATCAATTGAACATCCATGTGCATCCATATGCTCACTGCTGCATGTTTCTTTGACAGAGGCCTCAGAACAAGAGAGGGCTTGTGCAGCTGAAGCCACCTCGCACACAGTGTTTCAGGTGTTCTTTGGCAAAGCCTTATGGAAAAGGTGATGAGGAATAATAACTTGGTGGAGGATATGCACTCATCGGACATGCATTCTTCCCTAATATAAACTTATCAGGAATGTATTAAATCTCCCAAGATGCTACATTTCTGGTTATCAGACCACACGAGGAACATCCGGCTGCCACTCGGCGCTGATGTGTCTGCTGGACAGAAGCACTGAGGCCGTGAGACAGCAGGTGTAAATTATTCCCTTCTGCCTCGACCTTGTTCCCTTTCCAGACTCTCTGTCCGCCCCATTCCAGTACCTCTGTGCTCTGTAATTCAGTACTCCCAGGCAGGAATGTAGGGAATGTGGGCTGTGTAATGGAAATCTGCTCCACATTTCAAACACATTAAGGTGAAAAGACATGCAATGGAGCACCAGGAGATGTTTCACACTTACTCGACAACGGTCTGATCCTGTATAAGGGCTTCTTCTGCATGTCCTTCATCTTAAAAGCTTACGGTCATAGTTCACAGATTCCACAGACAGGAAATAAAGAGGTAATACTTTCACTGTTGTACCTATAGTTCAGATAATTCCTTTTGGTCCTTTTATACATACACAATGGAACAAAAAAATGGTTTAAAACATTGAAGTTTTGTGCCATTTTTAAGTTCAGAAAAGCTTGTTCCCACATAGAGTGAATTTTCCTTGCAAAAAGATTTTAAAAAGAAACTACATCCCAAACCAACCCATTTCTCTCAAAGTGCGAAACTCACACTGCAATGATCTAATCTTTCAGAGCGTTGGTTCATTTCTTTTGTTTGCACACTGAAAAAAACTCATATCATCTTTCAGGTCACATGTGCAGCATTACAGATGGAGCTAATGACATCCTTGGTCTGAGTACAAGGCAGATATGTGAATGTCTCATTAAACTATATATTGACATATTTACATTGGAGAGTGAAGCAACAGAAAGAACCACAGAGAGCAGATGTTGAAACTAAAAAAACGTACCTTCCTCCCACAGCAAAGTCTGAGATAGCGTAGTAGTAGGATTTGAGAACTTTGGGATCGTTGAAAACTTCATCTCCAAAAGTGTTTAATCTGTTCAGGCTCACTCTGATGTCTGTGGCAGTCACCCAATCCTGATAGAGAGAAAACAACAGTTGTGTTACAAATTAGGCCTTATTAACAAAAAAAAACAAAACATTGGAAACAAAAGCAAGAATGTAGATAGAGAAAGGTCAGTCATAGATGAGCATGTAACGATTTTGTTTCCATTTTTTCTGGAACAGATATTGGATAGATTTTAGCAGGGAAGGATTCTTCCCATCTGTTCTGTGTGCAGATGTTTAAAGAAAATAAATCCTCCGGCCTCTAATCTAAACCAAACCTGCTGGAGTCACGATGAGGCACTGTAATGTATGCAGATAGGCTCCGTGGGAAGAGAAAAACACCAGTGTGACGTTTAGCATGTAAATGTCATTTAGAATGATGTTGCACATTACTTGCAGTTGAACTTTGCCTGCTTTGGCCACATGTTGGGAGTGCCAATCTCAGAAACCAAAGAAAACATGACTCAGACCAAGACATTAGTCCTTTCCTGAAAGTTTTGCAAGCATTACCTCCAGCTTTGCTATAAACCATGTGAGCTATTATTTTAAACATGGGATGACAGAATAGCACAAGAGTTTAAAGTGGAGCCAGGCAACGGTGTAACAATGATGAACCTCTTCAGTCCACTAAAGCCCTGCTGGAACTGAGGAGGAAACTTCCTTAAGTCAAGTTCCTTCCTTAAGTTCCATTAAAATATATATATATATATATATATATATAATATATATATATATATATATATATATATATATATATATATATATATATATATATATATATATATATATATATATATATATAAAATATATCTCTTAGACATTGTAAACAGTCTGTGTGGTCACAATTATGAATTTGGGACTTTTGATATTAGCTTTTTGCATTTTAGATGTACAGCAGAATTGCAACAAAAAGAAAAAAGCAGAGATGCGGTTAGAAAGCAAAGTAGGAAGCTTGCGGTGTCAGAATTCCAGTTTGTCAGTCAAGTCCGAAGCAAGACGCAACCCAAAGCAAAGAGTTATGGCAACGACATCTATATTCATAAGACAGTCTGATGGGAGATTGACTCGCTACAAAATGTGCATTAAACGTGCTAAACACGGAGGCTCGAATGTGTGTGATATGCGCTAGAACAAACCTCATTGGTTCTCTGGCTTTATGCAAGCACATTTGAGCTTCTTTTCCTTTTAATGGATGTTGGCAAACCCACTTGAAGGCGCATACCGCCAACTACTTCGGAACATATAAAACATAAAAAGTAACGCCTAATTATTAACTAATGTTAATAATGACAGATGATGAGTGAAGAAACTTGTTGTTGATCATTTCCAAAAGTCCACAAACAAACCTTCACTCATCACACGCTTCTATATTGGAGCAGGCATGACAGCCACATAAACCCACAGAAACAGATCCATTCCTATAAAAAGAGTTCGGGGCTTTGACATTAATAGTTTTACGCCACATGAGATGTCTGATATGGAAGCATCTGGTGACAGGGCTAAAATTGTACATTTGGTTAACATTACATTTGAAAATTAATACTAAAAAATACAATTACAACACATAAACACACAAAGCACTTATTTGGTGATGCATAATTATATTATGAAAACCATTTAAGTGAAATGTGAATACTAATCAAGTGACGCATAGCATACTCGTTACACTAAAGAAGAGCTCCCAAAATAAGTGAAAAAATACATCATGACTAGAAACATTCTGACCTCAGGTGCCATCCTACAAGAATATATACTATCTATTTTAGATTCTCTTTTGTGAAGTAGAAACTATAATAGACTTGAATGTTCAACATATGAAAGTACATGGTGAAATGAAACCGATAAAAATGTTTAAAAAAGACACAAATCAACCCAAATCAGATCGCAGTGTTCCAGCTCCTGCATGTACACACCAACACATGCACACGCACTCTTTTCCAGCTGTGTCTGTGCTCTGCCAAGCACAAGCAGAACAGGGTGGGAAATCTGGGGGCGTCACTAGTAACATGTTGCAACTGCTGGCTGTGCTGAGCGAGCGGGAGGCGACGTACCACCTGGACATCACACCACGGGTCTCACAAACACACACCAACCAGACTGCCTGCCAGCTTCCATACATGGATTCAGCCATACATTATCTGCTGTCCACCCAATCCCGCTCATATCTCACACAGTTAACCTCTTCTCACTTCCCCGTAACCACAGCAGCATCTTGTTTTAACTCGACGGGCAGGCCGTTTTCCCTGCCTCACAACAAATTCCATAGTCAGCACACGGAAGGACTGACTCAGCTCTGAACGTCTGTCTCTTATTCAGCTAATTAATCTGAAAACTGTTTTTTTGTGTGGTTGTGGTCTCTGGA
Source organism: Chrosomus eos (assembly GCA_036326025.1). Classification (NCBI taxonomy): domain Eukaryota; kingdom Metazoa; phylum Chordata; class Actinopteri; order Cypriniformes; family Leuciscidae; genus Chrosomus; species Chrosomus eos. The sequence continues at coordinate 15,612,099 of CM070823.1, forward strand.
AATATATCAAGTTCTGGTGAACTGAAAAAATGTAACAGTAGTATTTCTGCCTAACAGTATTTCTGTGGCGTGCAACGGGCTGAAACATGTTGAAAACACACCGTAAACCTATTTAACAAAATAATGGAAACTACTCATCCACTGAAAATAATAATAATTAAAAAAAACTTAAAAAAAAAGCGAAATAAAATACACCAGATAAAAAGTATAATAACATTAAAAAGTTTGGGGTAATTAAGAGTTTTTTTTTATTAAGCAAGGATGCATTGAATTTATCAAAATATTCAATAATACTACTGCATTTTTATGCATTTTTGATAAAATAAATAGAAAAAATAAATTCTCTACCACGCATTAAATTATTATATTGTTGACAAAATAATTACCATTTAAACCTAAATGTGATCCACCTTCTAAAATGTACTCAATGTGGCAAGCCTACTACTATTTTACTATTACTTTATATTTTTACTATTACTTGGTACAACGTATTTTCCAGAAAATATGGTAAATGGAAAGTATTATTGTATTGTTATATTTTGCAAATAAAATACCAATATCTCTCTCACACATGTCAACAGTTCTAAATTACGAGTTGTTTGTTTTAGGCTGCAGAAAGTTGCTCAATCTGAAATCTTGGAAAAGTAACTTGGCTGCAATCACACATGACTGCACAACCGCACATCTGGAAATAGAGATTCCCACCAATATCTTTGTTATGTCTGAGACTGCGAATGATGTGATCGCTTTTGACTTGAGTGAGTTAGGGAGATCAAAGAACAGCGAGCGATCAAGGGGGAGATCACAAAATGAGAGATAGAAGACTCTTTTACCTGCAGTACAGGGCTGTTGTCGAAGTTATATGCGCTGGGTCGGCCCTCGAGCGTGGAAAAGGCCACGTTTCCTCCGGTGAGGGGTGAGATGTCGCTAAACTCATCTGTGCACAGAGCCTGCTGCTCGTCCTCGCTCGTGCGGATAAAGCCGCGGTTGATCTTGCTGTAGGTCTTCTCGCAGGAGCCGCTGTAGTACTGGTAGGGAACCCAGGGCCCGTCCTCACTGGTGCGCTTGTAGATGGCAAAGCTCTCAGGACGGCTGGTGTGGAACTTCAGGCGCACGTAGGTGATGTCGAAAGCCTTGCCTGGAAGAAGAGAGAAGGCAATATGAGGCAATGAATTCTTCATTCTTTTTCAGGGTACCCCCAGGATCCTCCAACTTAAATTCAAGGCTTTTTAAGACCTTTTTAATACCATTTCAAGTGAAATTCAATGCCAACTTCGTACCCATTCCGACAGAAGTATGAGGGGAAAATGTCAAATCTGTATACATTTTAAACCCTAGAAAATAATTATGTACAAGGAGGCTACTTGAATTAAATAAAACATTTTACTTAAATTATATTAAATTATGTATTAAATTTACTTAATATTTAATACATACGCAACAGCATTGTAGCGCGCACGTGTATGTAGGCCAGTGTTAATTTTGGCAGCCATTTTTGATTTAGTCTTAGTCTTCAGATGAAAATGCTTATTGGTCTTAATCACATTTGAGTCATCCTGTTTTTTATAGTTGTAGTTGACGAAAAGTCTTTGCATTTTTGCACATCAGAAAATGTCATAATTATTCTCTCTAGGCCAATTCAATTAAGCTTATGAGAAATTATTGACATAGCACTCTTAAGCAGTAGCATTTGTGCAGTTCTACATAATTATCCCTTTTCCTAAGTTCAGTGGTTCTCCAGTGTTTTAGAGTGCTGTACCCCTGGACCCCCTCTCTTCCACTTAGACGGCACTCACACCTTTTCCATTAAGGGACAAGATTTGCCCACTTAAATAATTTTTTCCATTTCATTTTTTACCTTTGTAATAACTTTTAAAAAAAATGCTTTAAATAAAACAATGTTCATTAAATTGGCAATGTTAAAATCGCCAGTAGGTGGCGGTAACTCACTATCTTTATGAGTGAGTCTGAGTCATTCATTCATTGAATCTCACAAATCGTTCAAAGCCACATATTTCGTTATAGAGCAAGCATGATAATGCTGTTTTAAATGTAGTACATGATTTAATGTTACCCTTTTTTCTTTTCTTTTTTACTGTTGTATAAAATCAATGTCACATTTGAAATCGTGTGGATATTCGGGAAACATTGCATTCTTGCTCGTATGAACACTGCTGGATATATCAGCCTGCATTTTGATCACAGATTTAGTCGCACAAACAGCGCAAGCGGCTCGTGACAGAACACAGACCAACTGAATGACACTTTAATTTAAGTAGAAAATCTTAAATAAAGATCGCTGAACTCCAGCTTGTCTGTGTTTTCAGATCATCCGCGCTTCTTCAGCAGTGTAGAGAGAGAGCGCGCGCGCATGGTTGCCAGATACTATTGAAAAGACCGGGTAGAAAATATGTTCTTTTAACAGAAAAGCTCTTATTTGGGGTTGAAATTTTGTCATTTGTGGCCACAGCGGGTTAAACTAGGCTAGGTACTATCTTGTTCGGTACCTCACTTGCCTAGTAACCATAGTAACGGGTGCGCACGCGATCGCTTTTTCGCGAGGTGCACTCAACCAAAGAGTATACGTTCTTTGACTCAATGCTGCGTGCATATATTTTGAATTAGCCCACAATAGTAACAGTTAATTTTGTTACGGTATGAACTTAATCCTAGCAAAGGCAAAAAAAAAAAAAAAAAAAAAGACCTTTGTAACGAAATCCAAGACTTTGTATACTAAATTCAAGGCTTTTAAGGCCTTAATTTGAGATGATCAAATTCAAGACTTTTTCAAGGCTTTTAAGACCCGCGGGTACCCTGTTTTTGTTTCATAAAACACATTGAAAACACTAAATGTAACACCATAAAGCACTGAAACTGAAATGGATGGATCATTAACGGAGTAGAAAGTCCTAATATTCAAATGGAAAATCCAACCAAATCAGCATGGGAAAGTCACAGATAATCATATGTTGCATATCCTCAGCATATCTGATCATATATTTAGGTAAACATAGAAGAGGAGATCAGTGAGACATGTTCTATAACGTAGAGGGAATGCAAGGCAGATTTCACACAGATCTGCTGGCAGTAGTGTCCTCAAGCTAAAGGTAGAATGGGGTTCAGATAAAGCTGGAAGATGACTGGATGGATACCATTCGCTGCCTTTACTAAACAATCGGTGCTTTTGGTACAGCCCACAAAAAAGATAGAGCTGGATTCAAGGACTGGATAAGACACTAAATCAGCACTGCAGGTGTCAAACATACACACATCTCTGAAAGATTGCACAGAGAAATGAATCAAGGTTAAGCAGACAAGCCTGATATTGCACACAGCTGGCATAATGCCATGCAAACATAACCTTGTTCCACTCAAAATACCTCAGCGCTCCTTCCTGTCTGATAAGATCTGCAAATCCTGTCCTCAAATTTCTATTGTTCAGCTCATTTTTTCGCCTTCTAACCCTGCATGAATCATGGTCATAACCACTTTAGAAATTGAGAGGGACACCCTTGGTTTCAAATGATTGTTTACACATATTTGTTGTTGTTTTATTTATTCAAAAATACAACAGAATAGAATTTATACATACAATTACTTGAACAAATTCTATGACGAGCATGTTTTCAGTTTCTGAATAAAAATGTATCTTGATATTTTTTTGGGGTAGTTTCGGTTATCAGATGGTGTAACTTCCCAGAAATGTAATAACTATGAATTAATCATTTATAATATATAAAAAATACCTTTACCTTGAAAAATCAATTAAAAAAATATATATTTTTAAGAAAATAAAATACACATTCAAAATGTAAAGAAAAAATGATGGCTACGGCATATACACTAATGCCCAGTAAGACTTTTTTTAATGTTGTCAAATATTACTACAATTTAAAATAACAGTTTTTCATTTGCCACATTTTTAACTGTTATTGTTAAATAATAAATAGGAGTATTTTCAGCATCGTTACTCCACTCTTTAGCGTCACATGATCCTTCAGAAATCATTCTAATATGCTGCTTTGGTACTCATTAATTGTAAACTTCTTGTGAAAATGGCATAATTATTTTTTCAAAACCATATGGTTATAAAACTTTGGTACATGTGTTTAAACTAGTCTTCCTTTTCAAGGTTGTTCACTTTTCTTTATTGTGGACAATCATCTCTCTGCCATGATTGGAATAATTTCACCGTTGTCAACTAGCCTGAAACTATTTTTTCCACTCTTTAACACATAACATGCAATCAAACCTTGTCTCGTAAAATGACAAGACAAGAGCATAATCACATGCTTTTTTTTTTTTTTTTTTTTTACAAGCAGCTTAGTTTTTTGTGCTAGTCTGGATTTCAGCAGCTTTGCGAGGTCCTCCAGCGATTATATAGAGCGTGTAAAAACATATTTTTTGCATGTCTGCGCAAGCTATGGGTGTTTGGGAGAGACTGTAACCAGGGGCCAATGGAAATGGCATGGAGAGACATCATTTATTTAGTGCGAAGAAAATGACACCATCTTTCAGGCAGGGCCATGGGGGGGGGGGACCAATCTTTGCTTAAGCAAAGAATTTGCTCTCCAAACAAATCTGCAAAAACTAGGGACAACTGTGTGTTAAGTAAATAGACAGAGATTGCATCAAAAAGTTTAACTACAACTAAACCAGGGACTGGTTTAAAGCAATGACAAAAAGACTCATTCCTTGCAGCAGTCTCTGAGGGCATTTAGGCTGTTAACATGAAAATGAACTTGCTGACTTTTAGGAGCCCCTGCACACAAGGTCAAAGTTCGACAGAAGTGGGAGAGATTTTTACAATGGGGCGTGGGTTTTCTGCTTTTTCATTAGTGAATGAGCTGCAAATACCAAACATAGCTCTGAAAAAAAGCTTACAATTACTCAAAGGTGAATCAAAGTATCGCTAGCTATCATCCAAAAATTACACAAAAAAGTATATTACAAAAACACTCAGAGAACTATACTTCTTTTTCCTGTCTTTTCCTTACATAAGCTAGTGTGTGGTGTCAGAAGACCAGAATATACAAAAAAAATCATATTGCTTTTAAATCATTTTTTGAAATGTTCTTTTCTCAATGGACAATGATAGTGACTACCTCATCACTTTCTGCTACACAATTTCTTTCAAGTTCCACAGAAACAAAACCTAGTTTCCCCCCCTATGGAACTCAAACTCATGATGTTCAAGTTTAAGTGAACTTGCACTTGAAATAAGCACAGGTACAAAAAGAAACGGTGCTTAAAGAATCACTCTAAACTGAAAATTCTGTCATAATTTAATAACCCTCATGTTGTTCCAAACCTGCATGACTTCTTCAGCAGAAAACAAAATATTTAGAAAAATATCTCTGTTTTTGTCAATACAATAGACAATGTTGTTTTGGACCCCATTGACATTTGTATGGGCAAAAACCGCTAAAACATTCTTCAAAACATCTTTGTTTGTGTTCTACAAAAGAAATAGTCAAATTGGTTTGGATGAGGGATTATAACATTGGAACAGAATATAACATTTTAGATAAATTGTCCATTTTAAGAGTGACCAGAAACAACGAAAGAGAGAATTAAAAAAAAGTGCTGGAATCACAGCACAAGCTCTTGCAAAAGACTGAAAATGATGACCGTCATGTTCATGAAATAAGACAATACTCCCATGCATGTACAAATTCAGACATAATCAGAATCACAACAGTGAGTCCAAAGATTTTTCCAGCAACAGTTTTATCCAATAGTTGTCCACATTTCTTATGGGCCCGGCCTTTTAAATTCTACTCTATTTTCGGCATATCGGATGACTCACTCTCACTCACAATCCAGATGTTTTCAAGCACAATTTTACTTTGTCTCTTGATCGTACTGTAATTCATTGCAGTTCAGGTGCACTGAAACAAAGGCTGGGAACAATTGTGGTACAGAACATTGTGAACAAATAGGGTAATTTCCTAATCAAGTCCTGCTTTGAACCCAGGAACAATCCAAGGCATCCACATTTTACACAGCTACGCAATGGATCCGACAACAGCAGGCTGACTTTTAAAACCTAATACCCAAAACAAAGCAATGCTTTAAAGCATTCGCACACAAGTTGTGCATGCACTTCACTGACTGGTCTGGCGCTGAGGCGAACAGTGCCATCATTGATGTCTCACCTCTGAAGTCTCCCCAGCATCCTTGCAAAACAAGACGAACCAAATCTGTTGGCAAAGCAGTGAAGAATCAAGCCAGAAGCTGGCTGAGAGGGAAACAAAAAAGCCCCTTCACGTAGCCAACGCACTTCAGAAAGACAGACAAAGCGCACTTGAGCACTGACTCGTAGTGCTCACTGGAGCATTGCTGGAGCTCAAAGGCATGACTGAAGCAAGGGTGCACATGAAGAGGAAAGGGTCAGGCCGTGGGGGACGTCGCACTGGACTGTCTTTGAACTTATACCTGATGACATCTCATCTTTGTGACAAAGCCTTTTGAGACTGAGAGGGTGTGATTTCAGGGTCTGCATACTGAGAGAATTAAGGTGGAGGCCTGTTTCAAACATCTGCAAACAATGTGCCAGAAAGATAATAATAATAAAAACACATATTGTCCAATTACATTACACCCCTGCAGCAAAGGTGGCACACAGCAGTTTGATCAGAGTCCTAATAAGACATATGCAGACACTCTACAAATGGGAACCTGATGTTCTCGTGATCTCAAAAATATTGCACATCCTATGGGCAATTAATCATTTCCTTTGGGTCAACAAAGCAAACATTACACAGACCTAAACCATCATCGGCTGCAGCTGTGTGGGAAGTAGCCACAGGTGTCTCCTGAAGCTGAGAGAAAAAGAAAAAAGAATCCCAATGATGAGCAGAAGGAGTCTCTTTCTCAGAGTGTGCGCCAGCTGGGAGACTGTGCGCACTATGGAAAACATACTAGATCATATGAAACATACAAAATATATTACACTATACTTCAGAATTTCAGAGATTTGTGGAAGTAAACTTAATTTAGTATTTTTATTATTTACTGTTATTGTGTGATTGCTGGTTTTATTTTATATAATCCTCATGGGAAAAGTCGCTTTCGCTGCTCATGAACTAACGCTGGCTGGTGTGAAGTCGACTGATGTATTGAGGTTTACACCAGGAGTTAAAGCTTTTCACAAACTCTAATTAGGCTCATATGGAGGCAAATTGAAGGGCTCTTTTATCCCAGCATTAATGGGAAATTCCTCTACTTAATCACCTATTACTGCTGCCACTGAATGCAGATATGAAGTAGGGCTGCACGATTTGGGGAAAATGTCATATAGCGATTATCGCAATATTGCGATATCGATATAATAAACAAATGGTTTCATGAGTCAACTTGTTTGGTCCTAAAGCAAAATGCACACACAGATTAGTGCTAATTCTGAAATGTGTATTTCTCAACTCAAACTAGCAACAACTACTAAATGATTGATAACACCTATAATGATCAATAAGCCATTTTTCATCATTACAATTGAAAGCTATCTTTTTTTAAAAAAACATTTATTAGGCTTCAAAAAATATAACCGCTTTTAATTTAAGTGAACTTCAAACAATCCTCACATAAACCGCATAATAAATGTCATACACTGCATAAATTATATATAGACTACCGTAAAACTTCAAATAATAGCCCAGGCTTTTATTTTCCCAAATCTTCGAACTGCACCAGCTTGTATTTGATACAGGCGTCTATATGAGACAGGCCTTTATAATTTAGTGTTGCGAAGTTGTTCATTGAGATGTTGTTCCTTGAGTCTCTAATCTCTAAAAATCTCCAAATGCTCCACGTGAAACTGCGGTCTTCCGACCTTTTACTATTGTGTCAATTGATTTTGATTAATATGCACGAGGGAGAGAGAGGAAGACAGCGCTCGTGTTGTTTGAATACGTGAACACGTAAAGCCAGGGCGCTCTCTCTCTCTCTGCTTGTTTGCGTCCTGTCAAGCGCACCAGTTCTACATCACTCAACGATCAAAAAAGGCTTTGGCGGCACAAAAATTTGCTTTGGCGGCAGCCAAAAAGCAGACGATCTGACGGGTTTTAGAAGATTAAATAGGCTACAACCCGAAACTAAAAAACAGACCCGGCCTCTATTTGAGACCGGCCTTTATTTACCCAAACCTGTCGCCACACCAGGCGTGTATAAGAGACAGGCGTCTATTTGGGACTCGGCTATTATTTTAAGTTTTACGGTAATCCTTATTAAAGCTACAAAAGTTCTTTAGTCAAGAGCAGTGAGTCATTTTCTGTGTTCCCTTTGTTCTTTGATTAACTTTACTGACAGAAAGCTTTATTGGCTGCTGGCCCTTTAAGAGCAGCCGCTGCTGACAGAGACCCGAATCTCACACGCGCCTCATTCTCTCACAACTCTTTACGTCCATCATAAGACTGCTCTTATGTTATGAAGATACTCTATAAAACAACATTTTGGCATAATTGTGTGTGTTACTGTTCGTTCAAGCGCGAAAGAGAACTGCATTCTGGCACGCGGTCAGTGCATGCTTATGATACTGGCGTGCGTCTTTCTGTGAGTCACAGTCAGGACATTCACAGGCAGCGCACTCTCTTTTGACTTGTCGCGCATGAATGGTTTAAAGGCATTTGCACGAATAAGAGTGGGATTATGTAACACTAGCCAAAGGATGACAAAAAAATAACAGATGCTGCGTTAATTGCTTTAACAGCCCTGATTTGTTTATTTCATATAAAATCGTAGCATTTGCGATTTCGATATGATTAATCGTGCAGCACTAATATGAAGTAGACTTAAATCCAGAATGGGGTCCAAAGGTCTGTGACCCCAAGTGAACAAGGTAAAAAAATTTTTTTTAAATGCAATAAAACACATTTATAACACACAAATTTCTGGAAAATTCTGAAAAAACCTAGAAAAATCTGGATGTACTAGGCCAAAAAAAACCCAATGCATTTTCAAATTATTTTTTTTCTTAATTTAAATAAGCTTTTTTGTATAATTGTATTAATATTAGACTTTTTAAATGGAATTCAATTATTTTGGCATTTCCGGACGATAATTTTCTTCAGACAAAATTTCGGTCTAGTAACTTTTTAAAAATCTTACATTTTTTGTGTGTTTTTTACCAGGTATAAATGCAAAGCAGCAATATTTTCCTAAACATCTCAGATTGTTGGATACCACAATATTTTCCTATTTAAAGTCTGTATAAAATAAAATGAATAAATAAATATTGGCAAATTATTTCACTCTTGATGAGGCTGCAAGAAGTCCATGAAGAATGTTATGCATTTTGTGGCACAATCATGACTACATGGTTTTACCCAGCCCTTCAAGTTCAAGACCGCCCTGAGCAGAAGAACAAGAGGAATTCCACCATTCAATCCAGAACAATCAGGGTATTGATGATAAAAACTGTGTGGCTCCCCATTGTGAGACTGAATAGATAGAGGACGGATATAACAAAAAAACAAACTCAGCTCAGATTAAACGGTCTCAGACATATCCACCATCAAGATCTCTGGAAATGTCAAGCACAGCTTTATCAGTTATCAGACAGGGACCTTCCACTTCATTTCCGGTCTTTCACAATGTGTTCTCACTCACACAGACATATGCAGTCATATATTTTTCCTTACAAAGTGTCCTTACCAGCTGTAGCTTTGTGTAGAACCCTCCCACTGCAAATTCCAATTTCATTGGTCTAAAATCATTTTCCACAACTACAAAATATCAAATAACTTCTGATTTTGTGCTAAGTATGGACAACTGGTCACATTGGGCTGAGTTAGAACCCTTTATCAGAGAGACAACACCCTTGAGAAAACCTTGGTTTATGTGCCTTGCTCAAGGACACAATATCTCTGGTTATCAGCCTTGGGTATTGAGCCTTTACTGTAAACAGACTCATTAAGATGCAATTTCTCTCAGTCTCATACATTTAACCAAAACTGAGACTGTGACAACTTAGGACAGAAGTCGTTGAGGTGGGATGAGGGCGAGAACATGCTGAACTGACTGGAATGTGCTTCCGCACATAGTGACGCCAATGTGGGGGGTCAAGCAGACCGAAAGAGAGATTGAAAAGAGAGAGGGAACATATGCAAATGATCAAAAGCAAGGGGACAATACAGACTAAAGAAAGAGGTAAAACACTGAAGATAAAGAACCATGGGGGAGAGACATATTTGATTCAAAGAATCAAAGAATGTAAGACAGACATGTTTAAATGAGAGAATAATCTTGGTTGAGCAAAAACTGCAAACAAATGTCAAATAAAATGCATTAAGCCGCATTAAAGGGGTCATACCATGAGGAATTTATCATGATCTTTTGTGATAAAAGAGGTTATTGTACTATATTGTACGAACTGCTTCTGTTATCAAAAGATCATTAAAAAGTTAATTAAGGTTTGGAGAGCAAAACACTGCCAATTTTATAAAAGGGAAGGGTAAAAGGATGTATGCCATTAAATTTAAGGCATTTTATGGAGGCGAGGAAGTTTGTGAAATGCCACTGTGCAGTTCAGTGTTGCTTAACTGGTCATTATGAAAGATGAGAGAGGGGCTCAGGCAACACGCTGAGGCTTGTGTGTCAACCATAAAAACTCCTATTCTATTCATAAGACTTTTTGAAAAGAAACAGCAAGGATGCATTAATTTGATCAAAATAGATAGTTAAGACTTTTACATTGTTTAAAAAAAAAGAGCAATAACAAAAAAATATTGGTTTCCACAAAAATATTAATTAGCACAGCACATGTTTCTTGAGCACCAAATCAGCTTTAGAATGATTTCTGAAGGATCATGTGTCGTGAAAATTCATGACAGGAAAAATTGCATTTTTTTATTATATTCAAACAAGAAAACAATCTGTTTTACTGTATTTTTAATCAAATAAATGCAGCTCCGTTGAGCTTCAAACTTTTAAAATATCTTACAGACCCCAATGACAGTAGTTATATACAAACTAGTATACAACAATAATGTTCCTTATAATAAAAAAATAAAAACTTTACTAAACTTGAACTATTATGATTAACTCTGTGCATTTCAGTTAATTTTTTACTCCATTAAACCATTACAGCTACTGCAACACTGCATTAAAAAGTTTGCCGTACATTATGTCCTTCTAAATATTTGCAAATCCAAGCTGAATCACTTTCTTGTTTTAGACCTATCATAGCTTGAATTTTAAACCAGCACCACAGACAGATGTGCGCATTGTGCTTGGGGCACCATATATCAATATTTCAGAATGAGTCCAACACTGAAAAGTGAGTGAAGAAAAGCAGCAGCTGTCTAAAGACACTGCCATAAATCCACTTCAAACCAAGCGTGAGAGGACACAGTGACCGTAGTGGGGGAACGATGGAGCCTTGAGACGGAAACACATCAGCCATGAGAGAGAAACTCAATTCAGGAACTGAGAGTAAAGAAAATAACAAATCAGTCAGGAGATACTCTACATCCTTGAGTTTTCACTCCCACTAGAGTTCTCAATGGCCGTTTACCAGTTCCTCCCTTAAACACGGTGGCCAGACTCTGATTAGGGTGAGTGAAAAGAAAACACAAAAACTAAAACAAATGTCTTTGTTAGGAATGTCTGTCTAATGAAGAAGAGGGGCTTGTTCTCAAAAAAAACTTGTGCATGCTTGCTTGGCAAGGGGAGAGCAAAAGATTTAGCCTTTAAAAGTGTCAAACACATTTGTGAGCTGAAGTTAAATCCAAGTTTTATGGGGGAAATGACTAAACTGAAAAGACCTTTGAAATGGAGAGGCCGTCCACTAGTCTTCTTTCAAAAGGAGGCGCTGCCAAGAGGCCCGGCTCAGAAAATCACATCACAATAACATGGTCAGTCTTGTTGGTATGCAACTGTCACATGGCCACAATTAAATCCTCTTAAAACAAACACCAAATAACCACCAATCACAAATAAAACACTAATTCACAGGTCTCATTGTGTGGAGGGGTTCTGCCCATTCACAAGTTTCAAAGGTGAGATCAGATCTTTGCAATCAGGGATTCCATTCATTATTGACATTCCGGGGTTTGGGAGGGAAAAAAAAGGTGGAGCGCTTTGCCAAAGGCCATGCTATGAATTTACACCTTTCAGCTAACCTTCAAGCCCTACTGGAGATGTTTGAGGTGATAAAACCTACGACAATTGAGCTACAGCTCTGTTAAAACAAAAGAAAGATGCATCCATTCAACAAGGCAGCAAATGGAGTCTCGGGCCCCAGGCTGACTGGCTCGCAGGGGACGACAGTAATTCACAAAGCTGTTTACAGGAGGACGGGGTAAAGCTCTGAATAAGTGGCTGCGTTATCTAAACAACTCTGAAAGCTTTACTGTTGTGGGTTTACTGCTGTGTGAATGTTTTAATCGTGGTTAAATTGATTATAAGCCATTCTAAAATGTCATGTGGTGGACAGATTTCTCAGAGATAAATTTATGGTGCGGAAAACCATTTGCTCTGTTTGGCGTTCCTCGTGAGAACAAGGAGTTGGGTTGGAGCTACACCCTGTATGTTCAGACCTGCCTCTCTTGGCATGGCTGACGGGAGGCGTTGGTCAGTTCACAACAGTCCTCTGTCATTTCTCAATAGTTGACCTTTGCACATCATTCATCTCTCAAAAAATATATATTTATTTTAAATATGAAAAAAAATCACTAGACTTGGTTAAAGCATTTATCTGTCAAAGTTATGTGGCAAAAAAGGCAAATTCAGCTACAGGTAGCTGTAAAAAATGCATATAAAAAGAAAAAGTGCAACATAATCAGTTATTAATATTTTGTTCTCTCTTGTTTTTGCTCGCGTTCATAATTTCTATGTATAGCAGGCTGGGCAATTTTTTTTGCATGTGTGCACAATCTGTTCACGAATTGACTCCAAGCACAACATCTATTTTCAGTTGCAACTGAAATGTAAAAAAAAGGTGCTCTTGTGAAATGGACCTAGAAAGAACCTGGATTGTCTGCACAAAAAAAGACAATATACAAACATATGCAGGTTTTAAAAAATCAATTTAATCATAGCAATGACAATTTCCACCATTTGTACTCAACCATTTCAAATATGACTAACTCAAGGTGTGCCTGTTTGCTCCAGGAGGAAGACGGTCTATGTATGGGGTGAGGTAACTAAGCTTGAGTTGGACCTCTCTCTGCATTCCTTCAGCACTCTTCCAAGCCTCTCGAACACAGCCGGAGGAGCAGGAGAGAGAGAGAGAGAGAGAGAGAGAGAGAGAGAGAGAGAGAGACAGAGAGAGAGAGAGACCCTCAGGGAACTAGAAGGATTAGGGGTTGCTGTATGAGTACATGAGTGGGGGGCTGTCCGGAGGGAAAGCCTCAGCCCAAAGCTACAGTCCAATTAAACATCATCTCATGACCTCACTGCATTCTTCCGTGGTGGGATGAACAATGACGGCTTTGACTTTTTAAACATGTGGGCATGACAGTTTTTTCCTGTACATCATTTTTCACCATCTGCCCATCGGCCTGCTGGGAGATACACGTCGAGCATCTGTTCCCGTCCACACTTTCGCAAAACACTATCAGCCTGTACAGTGTGACCAGAGAGAATGTTCACCGTACACAATTGAAATTCATTTCACAAAGCTATAAAGAATTATTTATATTATTTGAACCAACCATACATTTAACCTTAAAAAAATGTGGCACTGTAGCACAATCACATGCTCAGATTGACAGAAGAAACAAAATGCTTGTGTCATTCACCAACTTTTCACTCATTGCACCCTACACACACAAAAAAGGGAAAGAAATAAACGTTCTGTATTTTTACAGGCTTTCAAGCCTCATTTAACAGCTGTCTGTAGTACACACAACTGATATTTGAACCGACAAATTATTTGACCTCTAGTTGGACCTTTAGTCTAATCTTGTTAAATATCTGTTTTGTTTTGATAACTTTAACACTTGTCGATCTAACATTTATTGCTCAATCTTCTAATTAACCTTTGAGTAACTCCCAAGGCTTTAGAAAGGCCATTGCACATTAGTTATATAAAAACATGGCTTCCCAGCAACAGTCAAGCTCAATTTAACATGTAACCCAAGCAACACAGTTTCTGTTACTGATGCAAAATAGTTACTACGACAGCTCATCTGGACAAAAACAGTGAGAGAACGAGATTGTGAGGAAGGAATAAAGAGAATTTACATTAAAACCAATCTACACTCAGAAGTGGAACTGACCATTTTACACTATTGATTTTACAGCGGGTAGGTGGAGTGAAGGAGGGTGGCATGCATTGCATTACAATAGAGGAATCCGAGGAATGCAGTAGAATACATAGTCAGAGATGAGCAGAGAGCCCTTTACTAAACAAATCGGAGAGCATTGAATTTGATAAGGTCTGCATACTGGACAAGTGAATTTGCGGCAATCAAACTACACTTTGACAACAAGTTGACCAAGCCAGAACTTTACAACTCGGTTGATAACTAACTTCTTTGCATGATCTTGCTTTTCCACTATTTCATTTCCATGGGTACAAATAGACATGAATGGAGCACCAAGCACATATTCACCTAAACTTCACCTCATTGATCCATCTTCACCTAAACTCAAGCACCTATACAGGACCTGCTTGCTACTTGCTCTTTAGTGAGAAGTCAACAGCGTCACAGTGTTGTTGAGCTCTGGGAGTGCTGAGCTCAGAGAGTAGCGGGATGGACCCCCTAGGGTGGCTCTCTGGACAGGGTGGACATGAATGGAGCACCAAGCACATATTCACACCTTCAATCCTTATAACTGGTAGATAGCTGATATTTGAAATGTTTTAAATTATTGACATTGGCTGATAAGTGTAATAGGGCCCGTTCACATATCGCGCCTAAAAACGCGTAGAAAACGCTAGGTACGCCGCATTCTCCTTTTTCTAAAGCGCTAGGCTAGGGCGGTTGCGCTCCGGAGGCGCTGTCGTTGCTAAGCAACCATCAGCTGCGCTCTCCATTGTTCTTGTCACGTGACCTACGGTGCGCTTGCGGCATTTGAAAAGTTGAGATGTTTTTATCTCGATGCGGCGCGGACACGCTTGGAAAAAACGATTTGAAAAAACAAAATTGAGCGCGCAAAAGATGCGATATGTGAACAGGCCCATAAGCAAGCAGAACTTTTATTTTGACAGTGCTGAGAGAACAGTGCCTGAGTTCAGATGCACAGAAGACATACTTCATTTTATTCATGCTTTTAATAATATTTTTATTTTTGAAAATGCCATAATAGGGTTACAAAAACAAGTTGTTGCTATCCAAAATATGAATCTGTTTATATTAGATTATTTTTTATCAAGATCCGTTTAAAACGTACTTGTTAAATGATTTCTTATTTTAGCAAATATTATGTAAAATAACAAACAGTTGTTTTGCTTGTTATTATTTAATAGTTTATAAAATAGATTTAAAAACCTGTTTATTTTATCAAGGAAAAAAAAATACTGTAAAAGGTGAGTTTACACTAATTTTCTTCTTCTTCTTCTTCTTCTTCTTATTATACTCTGAGAATGCAATTTGTGAAATTCAAAACTCCACAGCTAGAAATGTTAACAAATGTTTAGCTTAAGGCCATAATAATGTTATGGGTTATATTGCAACTACTGTAAATGCATATTATTTCCAGAGGTTTTTAATCAGACTAGATTAGACTGAGTAGATTAGTATTATTAATAGTAGATTAGACAGTAACATTTCACAACAGACTTCAAAAAATACATTTTGCATTCCCACGATGACAATATATTTTTCACATGATCCATTCAAGTTTATGGACTTTGGGTGTTACCATGTTAAAGTTAAACCCTCATGAATTAATTCTGATAAGGCCCTGAAATCATTGATCCATCTTCACCTAAACTCAAGCACCTATACAGGACCTGCTTGCTACTTGCTCTTTAGTGAGAAGTCAACAGCGTCACAGTGTTGTTGAGCTCTGGGAGTGCTGAGCTCAGAGAGTAGCGGGATGGACCCCCTAGAGTGGCTCTCTGGACAGGGTGGAGGAGCCAGGAAGAGGGGAGGATGAAAAACAGAAAGGAGGGTGGGAAGTAATGAGAGTTTAATGCCTGAGGCCCCCTGACTCGTTACGGAGCAGACAGACCATGGGACCACTGGTGTGAAAATCACTTATGGCTGGTGTTGACACAAAAAGCTGAGTTGGTGTTGCTGGTGGACAACAATACCCAAACATCTTTTAGGAGGGCATCTTCTAAGGAATGAAAGGTTAAACCAAGAGTCAGACTATAAAATCAATACATCACTACACAACTCAAGACTTAACATCAAGTGGTTTTGAAATGAATAAAACAAATAATTTGATTATCAAGAGATTTTCACACCAGCTAGAAGTAGTTGGCTTCACACTGTTCAAGGCAAACAGGAGAACCGAGGATGGGAAAACAAAATGAGCTATTGAGTTTTGACAGCGATGGCCACCTAGGATCACATAGGGCTACAAATGTGAGTTTTATTGTGGGAAACCAGAGCAAACACATAGTAAAACAGGGTCAATAGGCCCACCCTGACTGTGCAGCCTAGAAGTCAAAAGGCACAAACAACAAACATTTGCAATCTTGTTGCAATAGATCCATCCTATATCCTGTTTTTTGCACATCAACCAATATGGGTCTTTCATACCCCTTTTCCACCTACACGGTTCCGGTTCGTGTTCCCGGCCTTTGTCCGTTCTCAAACTCTGAAAACTCTGTTCTTTCCACTGCAGAAAAGGGGGTTCCGGGCCAAAAAGATTGGTTCAACTCAGACCCTAAAAACTTGCAATATAATAATGTTAAACTACACTGCTCTTTACATCTACATCTAAAGAGAGAAAATACATGGTTTCAGTTTATATCCGAAAAAGGACAAAAGATTAAAATGTAAAAATCATTTTAACTAAAAAAACCCCTACTTTTTTAAAAGAAAACTAATATGTGTGTTTTTTAACGATGATATTTTAATGAACTTGAATGAAAAATACATTCTATGATGATGAACAAATTTAATTAAAACAATCTATGACAATATGAATAAATAAGTCCAAGATAAGACCACCAACAATGCAATTACATTTGCAATAAAAATGAAGGTGAAGATTAACTAAATTAGTCAAGTCTGCTTTATAGAGCTTTATACAAACATTCAACTTTATTTAGTGATGCAAACAGAAATCAATTGTGCTGTAAAGCAGCTGTAAAAAGAAAATAGTGCCATTGTTCAGCTAAGGTCAGTTGAGTTTTGATTCCGTTCCGTTCTAAATGGTTTCTATTCAACTATAAAGCAGCTCGATAGAAAACAGTGATGTCACCACCGTATATTAAATCAATTATTGTTAATACGCATCATAATTAAAATTTCACCATTAATCATTGCAGAGTATTAATTAAAGTCAAAGATGTGGTTTACTTTGAATATTACCGCATGAAACCAAAAGCTGTCATCACCGGTTGAAGGAGAAGCTTTAAGCTTCAAGGCACTGATGCGTTTTAAACTACACTGCAGTGCAGACACACGCACAGTGACACTAGCCACACATCACAGCCTCTCGCGAACCACATCAGACAGCGTTTATAGACAAGACTTTGTGGTTGACTAGTCATAACAATGGGGATTTTCTTGTGCTGTAACTCCACACATGGTGGTAGCTTGTTGAATTCTAGACAGCCGGAGAAGCTAAGCACTAACTAGTCTGGTCTTGTTCAGTCTAGTGTTAAAAATAGAAAAAGCATGCCAGTCAGATTGTGAACTCATGAAATGCAATTAAAAGGTCACCAGCAAATCACAGAATATAACCTTGGAGGCATGTGAAATCAAATTTGCCATGATCTTTTTCTGCATATTTGCTTTTTTAAAAAGCAAAAATCAAATAAGTGAACCTCAAGCAACATATTAAAATAAAAAAAACATCACGGCCGCTTTAAACGTCATGTCGATCAGTCAATCAGCATTTCAACATCCCAAACTTATTGGAATATTCTAGGTTGAATACAGGTTAAGCTCAATCAATTCACAGAACTTGTGGCATAACATTGATTACCACGAAATAATAATTGGCTTCTCTTTTCTTAAAAAAATATGGGTTATAGTAAGGCACCTACAATGAAAGTGAATGAGGTCAGTCCTTAAATGTTAGAATACTTACTGCTTGCTATATGTTATGTTACTCTTATATGGCTATTATGTTAACATGACTTTGGTGTCAAAATCTTTTACAGTGTAAAGTTATATTGAATTTTAAAACTTTTGTTTCCATGACAATGTACAAAAGCCCTAAAACAACGGTATAATCCAAGACCACACAGCTCAAATAATATTTTAATATTTTTTTAATTGATAGACCTTATGTATAAACCCCGCCCCTTTTCAGTGCTGTGCTGTTTTGTCTCTGTCTTTTGTCTTCTGGTCCTCATCATAACTTTCGTTAACTTTACATTAAGTAAATCCACTTCAAAAGATAGATAATTACTCCTGGACAGCAATGCCATAGAAATATACAGAGCGACCGCAAAAATGGAAGTTCAAAGACAATATTCTAAAGATGGCTGTGCCCTCGTTTCTCTGACGCATAAGGTTATAATGAAGTTCGCATTTATGCTTTCAAATCCTCCAAAAAAATAGGCCCCATTTACTTTCATTGCAAGCGTCACCGCCACATCATAACCTTGATTTTTATTTTTAAGTAGAGACTATGACAAAATTATTGTTGTGATCAACAATAGCATCATGCAACAAATATTTTTGATTGAGCTTAACTTGTATTGAATATTCATTTAATAGAAAAGGATAATGTGAAGGCCAAATATGGAAACGCCTCTTCTCGTTCTTTCAGGTCTGCACATGCATACAGAAGAGTTCATGATAAACACCCATAACTTTACATTGACAAATCTATTCCACAGGATGCCTTGGCTCAACACAACACATTCATTAACTTCAGGGCTTTAAGGCATGCGACAGCCTCGTTTCAAACTAAAAAAAAAATCTCAAACCTTTCTAGGGAGTTGAACTTGGGAAACGGGAGGAGGCAGTTTTAACCTATTCAAGATAATGCACGGATAAAGCGGACACTGTTAAACTTTGGTCTGAGGATGCATGTTTAAACATGGATGCAGGACATGCAACAGCTGCATAAACAATTACTGAAGAGCTGCCAAGCTCCTCGTTCGGCCCTCCTCCTCAAATAACCATCCCTGTGCTGGGGTATACATGATATTTTAAGGACTTTCTCAAGCAATGAAGTGAAGGGTCAAAGAAATAACAATCCATGATATTATTTACTACATCCTTTATTTAAACTTCCGACTTCTCAGGGTTACATCATCATCAGGGTCAATCAGCCAACTCTGAAACCTTGAAATATTTCGGCCGTTCATTTAACAACTGTGCCTGATGGGCGTTGAGGGCCTTTTATCTACTCAAGAACTCAAAAAAAAAGAAGAAGAAGTTTTTGATATATTAGTCCAGTTAGTTCTTGATGAGACTAAATGCTCTGGTTTTGGGGTTCCCAAACTTTCTGACTAATACATTTCCATGATGCTCTTATTACTTTGTAATCGTTTATGATGACTAGATAAAGATAAAGAATTGTAATTTTTTGTTAGTGTGATCTATATATAAAACAATGTCTAGGTGAAAAAAGGAGCATGACAAAATAATACGGCTAACGGGCTATATATAATATTAGTTATCAGTTATGCAACTAAAAAAGTTGGATTGGCTAGAGAAATTTAAAACACCAAAAATGATCTAACCAATCACGAAATAAACAAAATTAAACTGTTCCTCGTGTAATTATAACTGAACTTTGTTGACAAAAAAAAAAAAAAAAACACTGATCATTGCAGTCATGGAGTATTTAGGTACTCATGTGCATCAGTTAAACTAACAGAAAATAAGTCAAGAGCACGGTGACGAACAAGTATTCTGCGGCACAACAAATTTTCAAAACAAACATCCTGTTTGCATGATTAAAGCTCAAGGTCATAAGCGTCAAAAATATGTCTGGTGAATGGAACTTATCGAGAGCAGCTGCGGTAAAGGACTTCAGTGTAGAGTTTCAGTCTCCTGTGTGTAAAACACTCTGTGTGTCGGACACATTCCCCCTAAATTATTAGTTTATGTCTTCAACTTTTTCCTCTCTGCCTCCTTTACATCTACCATACGAGGATCATTCCTTACACAAAACAGAGTAAAATTAAACTGCAAGCATCTACATGCCTACGCAATGCATCTCTTTCCATCTTACCACATTCACACACACATAAACACATACAGACTGTGTCTATAATTAGGAGAAAGGTCTCCCTGAGGCATTTAATAATTTCCTGTGCAACACAAATCAGACAAAGAGGAAGACACCACACACACACACACACACACACACACACACACACACACACACACACACACACACACACACACACACACACACACACACACACACACACACACACACACACACACACACACACACACACACACACACACACACACACACACACACACACACACACACACACACACACACACACACAAGCCCCCCCACAGACAGTCCAGAGCACTTCCTTCAACGGTGCCTCCGGAGGTCAGGAGCCTAAAGCGCTCATTCAGTCCCATTCCCACAGCCCAGGGTTCGGCTATGGCTGGGATTGTGGTTTTATCAGGTCAGGGTTTACGAATGAGGAGGAATGAGATTATAAACCGATGACTTTTTTCTAATAATGTGTAAAAAACCCAGTACTATTGCTTTGAAATAACTCCAGGCGAATTGGATATAAGTATAGGTGATAGGTCAGGTGATGGGTGATATAACCTCAAACCTCACCATTATTACGTTGCAAATTTAATACAAAAACGACACTGGACCCCACTTACTTTCAATGGTCATGCAAACAAACAAACAAAAAGTTTTCAAAATATATTTTGTGTTCTACAAAAAAAAGTCATATAGGTTTAGAATGAACAAGAGGGTAAATGACAAAATTATTTTTTTTAGGTGAACTATCCCTTTAAAGTTC
This sequence comes from Chrosomus eos, assembly GCA_036326025.1. Taxonomy (NCBI): domain Eukaryota; kingdom Metazoa; phylum Chordata; class Actinopteri; order Cypriniformes; family Leuciscidae; genus Chrosomus; species Chrosomus eos. Next base: position 15,633,133 of record CM070823.1, read on the forward strand.
TATAACTTTTTTTAATTTCACTTTTCATTCAAGTGGAAATGTCATTTTGGGGACTGATAGTTAAGGAGTTAAGCAATAAGATGTCTATCAGACTATCAACATCGAAAGGCTTCAATATATTGCAGCTGACTGCCTGGGTGTGATATTAAAAACACCAGGACCATAACACCCTCTCGGAGTTCAACACTCAGCTGGCAACTTCCTGTCTGTCCCCCTCGGCTGTTCCCTTAATAAAGCACAGCGCAGAGACAGCCAGCAGCAGGACCGCTGATAACAGCCATTACAAGAACAAAAAAGATACAGCACAGATCCAAAGGGGATAATTGCTCTTTTCAAAGGGTCTTTTCTGAGATTGATAAGAGGAAGGAGACATCTCACTATCTTTCTACTTTAATATAGACAAAATCACCCATTCACCTCTCTCATCACAGCTGTACCTTTTGGCTGCATGATTTTGAAGATTTTCATCAAAGATTTTCTTGGGAGGATAGTGATGTTTAGACTGAACCAGCATGTTTAGACAACAGTCAACAGAGGTTTCAGATTTTAACCAATCATATTACAGTCATTTTTCTCAGATACAAATTCAAGGCCAAAATTTTAACATGAGCAACTGGATTTAGATTATTTAGTCTGTTTAATAACAGACGAGCTTGGCTCATCCATTCTCAAATTTCCAACTGAATGTGAAAATTTACATAAAATATTTTATAAAAGTACATATATCTTCTGTGGAAGTCTCAAGACCAAAAAAAATATTTTTCCAAATATTCGGACAAATCGGACCGAATGCAATGATAGGATGTCGTACCTGACTGTCAACCCATTTATTTCCATACCTTCCTGCACCCGTCATCACCCGTCATCAGCGCGTTCCATGAGGCTATGCAGAGTTGTAGACAGTCAGTCACAGAGTGCCATAAACAAACAGCAGCCACCGCCTTTTACTGTTTTTCCTGAACCAAAACAACAAGCTTATGCTGCGTTAACGCCATATTGTAACCGTTAGAAGACGGCAAACCTTGACGTTCTGGTAAGTCAGAGCTCTCCAAGTTAAGTTTTATAATTATTGTAAATGGTATGTGCTTTGAGACATGAGGTTTTAACGCTATCTCTCGTGACGCTTTGCTAGCCACTCTGAAATTGCCTACCCTTTTTGTGTCAAAATAACATTACTTTGAAACAAAGCTAAGACAGATAGATAGACAGACAGACACACTTTCTCCCATTCATTTTTCTATTTTCTATGAGTGGTCAGTCTCCTCCTCATACTGTCTTTGGCTGTGTGAAGGCTCAGGAGAGTATGCTAGGCATGCTAATGAGCACAATACTTGTTTGGTGCCAGGCAGATCGTCAAACACATGCTATGCTAGCAAACTCTCAGGGCAAAAAAAGAATGGAAGTCAGGTTAGATCAGTCTGCCAGGGCTAAATTTAGCCCCGAAAACTAACTGAACGTAGACAGCTACAAGACAGCTGCTACGGCTAAAACAAGGCTGCAGGAATGCACAGAGAAAGTACCCAGAGTTTTAGGTATAGAAAATTGCTAAAAGGCACGCAGATAGTGACAACAAGTCATACTTTATGTCTCAGTGCCACAACATACATGAATAACAGTTCTTTCAATCCGCTTCAGCAGACACATTCTTTTTAACTTTGCAATGTCTTGAATTGTAAATGACATCTCTCAGTGTCTGTCTTCTGGAAGAGACTTCCTGTATCTCCAGCAACAGAAACATACAGCTGTACCGAGATATTATTTGGTGACATCTGGGTCTGGGAGACAGTCAACACTGTAATATATTGCTCTTGCTCCTCATATTTTCAATGGACAATGAGAAAAACCCCTTCCAAACTGAATAGAGTAAATCACATGGCCAGACATCTGACGGACAGAAGAGAAGAGCTTCAGCAGACGCTGAATGTTAATTACTAAACTCTGACGCTATCATCTGACAGCTACAAGATCCTTAACGCTACCGGTGCCTCGTCTGTGCTCAGCTTATCTGAGTACAAGATACTGACCAAAGGCCAACTGTTTCTCACACCACAACATGGCATGACTTTATTAGGAAAATGTACACTAACGTTTTTTTTTTAAGAAATTAACACTTTCATTCAGCAAGGATGCATGCAATTGTAAAAAACAAATACCCTAAAAAGGCATGTATATGTTATATAAATAAAAATAATAATCATGGTTTCCATAAAAATATTAGGCAGCACAACTAGCATTGACAATAATAAGCATGATTCTAGAGCACCACATCATCATATTGGAATGATTTCTGAGGGATCATGTGACACTGAAAACTGGAATAATGATGGCTAGTAAAATAATGGCTGATGTTTACTCAAATACAGTGGGGTTTAAACTGTACATTACACAGGAAATCTGAGATTAAATTTTAATTTAGACCTGGAAATAAATTAAGTTTTAGAATTTTGAAAAATGAACAAAGACATTCTGAAATGTCAAATGTCTGAAAAACGCAAATTTTTCATTCAAATTTTTATGCTAATCTATAAAAAAAAATACCTCTAAACATGAAACAATAAATATATGGAAAAGGCCTGATTTTCAGGTCTAGCATTACACAGGCTGGCACTGTGTTTAAATATTTGTTTCTGCAGGAACTCACAGCGTTTTATGAGGTCAAAGAGGCATACTGTACAAAACCTTTAAATCCATCTTGAACTGATGCATGTAATTATGAGAAAGGAGGACTACAGAGAGCTGAACTTCATTTCCACATGACGAGTGATCACTGATATTAACAGTAACAAAATGCCCAACAGGAGCATATGGAAAATCTGGCCTTGGATTAATTTCCTCTTACTTCAATTACAAATAGCCAGGGCTTTTCTGCAAAAGCAATTAAATCCTGCCAATACCATACAATGCCAATACTGCTCTGTGATCTCACTAGTGAAATAAGGAGGGTGTTTTTGGAGTTCAAAGGGGTCAGGAGTCAATAATGGGCCAGTGAAAAAGGGAGTATGGGCGTAGGGGTACAAGTCAAGTGTGTCCTGAGGGCACCATATCCTAAAGTGTAGCATGTTTCAGCACGAAAACCATCTATCAGATACAAAGGCAATGACTAAATCAAATCTCATGGCTCACATTATGGTCAGTGACATTCCAGTGGACTCATCCCTAACTGTAGGTAATGTATAACTGGAAAGTGTTCAGGGACACATGTAAAAACAATAAAACATGACGCTACGAAGAAAGCAAATTTAATCAAACCTTCTGTATTACGGGTCCAAAATTAACTTTTTTGCCAATAGTCAGTGATTTAGCAAGTAAAAAATGTTTTACTTGCCATTAAACTATTTTTTTGTCAACAAAATGTTTATATATAAAATTTGATATACAAATATATTGTTATATTTCTATTTATTACATATTACAAATATTAGTGCATTTTTGACAACCCAATTCATGGTGTCAAAAAAATGTTCAGACAGATCATGATTTTGTTTCTCATATTTTGATATCGGTGGCATAATGACAAATTGTTGTTGCTCCACATTTATAAGTCGCTTTGTTTGGATAAAAACGTCTGCTAACTGCATAAATGTAAATAATGATAGAAATATTCACAAAAACTTTTACTAAATAACACTGTTATGAAGCTTACTTTAGAAGACCGTTTTGTCTCTTGTTTTGAATCGCTTGTCAATTACACCATGAACGTCAGATTATCATTCTTACAATTTGGCAATTGCATTATTTATTAAAAAAAGTTAGCATCCTGTAAAAAGCATCCTGAGTTTCCTGCCAGTCGCCAAAGCCAACTTTGTACTTTGCGAGTGTTAGTTTATAACCCTGCTTGTGGAGAGATTCGAAATCGTTTCAGGCTTCTCGTGCTTCCCCTCCCTCGGGGACAACAGCGAGAGATGGACACAACGCCCTGGTGACATCCATTGACACCGAAGAAACGGTGCTCTAATTTGCTGAGACGGAGCACTTTGCCCCCCTTCAAGCCGCTCCCGGCCCTTCAATTTACTCTCTAAAGCAGGAATGTAAAGTTTCAACTTCAAAGTAAACAGTGATGAATGGACTACAAACACAGGCCGTGGTTAAGCTTTTAGAGTGTAAATTTGGTGTTTAACATCTCATCCAGATGAAGACTTCTCTAAGATGGGGCAATGAAGTTGAGAGTGAGTTCTAATTAAGAATTTTCAGTTTGAAAAAGAAAGCCAGGAAGAGAAGAAAGAGGGAAAATGAGGGGATGGAGGGGAAAAACAAGCAGACTGAAAGGTGGGGGGTGTATGAACAGACAAGTAGGAATAACCAAACAAAAAGACTAATCCAGTTACTGGATAACCCTTCCCCCATGTAAAGAAAAGAAGACAAAGGGGTTTTGTGAAGTAGAACTTGAAGAGGGTGGGTTAGAGATAGAGGGGGAGCACTGGCCCATGCCTCAGATCTAAAGATAGGACCCTGACATCCACTCACACACCACACACACGCACGGCTGAGGCTTCTCCGGTGGGACGGTGCTTCATTCAAGAGGCTTAAGGAGAGAGCAGCCATTCAAGACATTCCTTAAGCAGCTATACTTTTTAACTTTAATAAGCTCCTTGGTGGAGTTCCCTTCATTCTTACTGCTCTCAAATTTGCTGAAGACAATTCTATGCCATCTTACGATTGAAGCAGAAACGACATACACAGCGTGGAGTTCAGTGGTCGTTTTAAGATAAAAAAAAAATCTCTGATATTCAAGCAGTCAAAAATCAAAAGAGGGCCATGAAGGTAATAAGCTTTCAAGATTCTCAGATTGTGCACAAACAACTTTCCCAGACAGACAACGGCCAACTCGGCTGCATATTACAAACAAATCAGCACTTAATCTTAATGTGAATGTAAACAAGAGCACAGATACTGTAACAAGAAACTGTATATGTACCTGCTAAACAATGAACTGCATCAAGCCAATGAGGATCAAAGAAGTATTCCAAAGAATTTCATCAAATCAAATAAAAAATATTCAATTAAAATATAAAAAATTGAATTATATAAAAAGAAATAGAGAGAAAGAATATGCAACTACAATAAACAGAAATTGCAGGTTACAAAGAGTGCTAGTATATTAATATAGCACCATGATCAACCAACAAACAATGTATTTATTTACTTTACCCTAAAATACGTCAAAAGTAAAACCCATATGTTCTAATCACATAGCAACAGCTGTGAGCAATAATGCATTCTCTCTTAAAAATCAACTGTCTCAGCAGTCACTTCAGCAGTTTAGAGTGTAAAATAATAAATGAAAATGAAACGGAGATAAGAGTGCAGTACAGCAGACGTGATCTATGGACTATAGAAATGCGTGAGTGCATCTTCTGATAAGACTGAAATGACTAGTAATTGAACAATGGTCAATCACTAACTTAGCATTTCTCTAGAGTCTGGACTACCACACCAGCCCAGCAAACTAGCATTCGGGCCAATTATCCAACACAAAGGCAGGAGGAATGTCACAACAAAGTGCAGAATTTGCTTTGTTATTCCTCAGGAGGAGATCGTGTTTGGACAGGGGAGACAAAAGGAAGTGACTGCTGAGACTCCGATTACAATCGTGGCTTGATGTATTTCTGGGTTCCGGAAACCAAAGTGACATCAACAGTGTGCACGAGAAATCTTTACGAGACCTGTTTAAATAAAGTTTCATTTTAATGGAATATTCTAAATGTACAACATAGATGGGTAATCTTTATAAAGCAGCTCTTAACAAAAGTGTAAACTGTGTAAACAAAAGATAAATTGAGTTAAATGCTATGTGACGTATTACTGATTCATGGGTTGGAATCAGAGGCCTTTCCTTACACCGGATATATGCCAAGACTCCACCTGTTCATCTGACTCTATATGTTACGCATTTATTTTCTCTCGTAATCTATTTCTGGATGCAGTAAACTCTTCCTTTGACAGGTAAGTGTTGCTGAACAAAATGATCTTTGAGTCTGATGAATGAGTTTTATGCAAGGTTGGCATGACAAATAATCTGAAAGGAATGTGTGAAGGAACTGTCTAAAATCTGACTCATGCAATGCACTGTGAGGTCATGAAGTAGTCTCGAAATCCAGCCTGCACTGAAGGGTAAAAAAGTTGGTAAGCCACATAAAACTGCTACATAATTCATACAGTTCTCTCACAGTGAAAAATAAATGAAAACCATCTCTGAATGTAGAATTGATTACAATAAAACGATCGGAATAAAAGCCAAATAGTTCAAAAGTCAAACAATAAACTACTTTGCCAAATAACATTCTTTTTCTCACATGGAATAAACCGCCAGAAGATCGTTTGTTTAATATTGTGTTAAAAAAGGGTTGAGTTCGTTTTTCAGGCACTTCAGGAAAAACACAACACAGGAAACCATAGGACCTAAGGTACGACGGACTAAAACAACTATTTGCCCAACCACAAGAGGAAAAAAAGCACTATGGTGTTGTTTCTAGAACATGATATTTCCCAACATAACATGCTAATGGAGGCCAGATTTAACTATGGAAAATATGATGAAAACACAGTGAATTCCCTACCATATTAATCTTATATTGGACCTTTAGCAAATTTTAATATCAGCTTTGTGCAATAACATTTATTAAAGTACTGATGAATAGCTTGGGAATTAAATTAGCATTAAGAATTTGTGAAAGCATGCAATATGTGGACTACTGTACCAACATGTCCAAGAAAACCATATCTACATGTACAGTATGTGCATTTCCATTGAGGCAATTTACATGCACAATCTTACACTAGTTAAAACCCGACCACAATGTGTAAAAAAAATGCTATTTTATCAGGAAAAAACAGTCTCATATTTCCCAAATAAACTAGGGTAATAGGCAATCATCTAGGTTTGTCAAAAAGGTTTCAATTTGTACACCTGGATTTAACTTTTACTCGGATTTCATGTCACATTTACTGGTCTTCATGCTTACATTCTGAAAACAAAGGTATGTTAAATTGTTGTGTGTAATCAAACTCACTGACTGTAACAAATCAACTTGAACATCTTCTTGTACAATATACATTATGTAGCATGCACTGGAAAAAGAACAGTTTGTCTCCAAAAGTAGGAAGCAAGGGTTTCTCTCTCCGATTGTAAACCTCATATTTTACTCTACTTTCAAATCAAGCTTCACTGTAAAAGCATGTGCTATCGCCGATGCCTGAGGGAGGGTATTTTCATAAAGTATGAACCAGCTGTGAAGCATACACTGCCAGCTCTTTCAAGCACGGAGCATGATGGTGCTGGAAGAACTAAAGTACAATAAATAGACTTTTGTGTATACACCATTGTATTGGGACAACATTTCTCTTCCCATCTGGCTTGTGAAGCTCTGTTTATGTGTGAAAACAGCTGTATTTGGCAACTGACAATCTGCAAGGAAGCCGAGAGATCAGATTCCCACTTCAATACCTGGATGCAGCGCTTTGAAGCTTCTGAAGAACGTTTTGTTAGAAATAACAGTCAAGAGCCTGACATTGGATTGTGTTTGAAGAGCATGTTTTACGTTGAGGTATCAGTAAACTACACAGCTGCTTAGTGTCCTATTTGTGGGAAATTTAAAGTTAAATATTGTCTAAACTTGAATGAATGATTCCATAAAAATACTTATGTTATATAGCGATGTGCAAAATACTACCCAATGATGAAATGACATATATAATTGTAAAATAAATGCTAGATGAACTGGCTGACATATGGCATATCAGAGCTGTCAAATAACTTTTTTTCCTGCAACTTCACAACAGGTTGCAATGTTGGCATCAACCCAAAGGCCATCTGCTGCGCGTCTTGTTAATGGGAGTATTTTCCTGCTTCTGATATCATTCTGTGAATGACAGGATTGGGGAATAATCACCACACACTTATTCCACTCATACATTAGCACATGTTTGAGCGGTCACATTCTCAGCATGAACCACATTTCCATACAAGTCTAGACTCCAGATCAAACGAAGAAGGGGCAAAACAATGTCGAATGACATGCATGATTGATTCAGACAATATAGCGCCTGGCAGAAAGGAAACAAAGTCTTCTGCATACATATGCGGTCACTGAACTGGAGGTTAATGCATGTTATCACCTGTAAAGACTTAAATAGGGTGGCCTAGTCTTACCTTAGTGCCTGCCTGCTACTTGCCCAATCACAGACATTTGAGAAGAGCTGAATCCAAACAAGATGAACGCTGCTTGCAGGTGGAGCTGAGAGCATTGAGGGCACTAAGCCTCAAGGTATTGAAAGACCAAGGACAAATAATGTACATCAAGGGTGTACATAAAAAAAAGGTAAGAACTAAGCACAGGGAAGTCAACTGTGGGAAAGTTTCCATTCCTTCTTGAAAACACAACACCACACACCACACACACACACACACAACACACACACACCACACACACACACACACACACACACACACACACACACACACCAAAGCAGCAGTACTACAAATCACTAAGTCTTTCCTCTCTGTATGGGAAAAACAAACAAACAAAAGAGGCATACAGATTTTCCATAGGCACCATTTTGGTTGATATTACTAATTGTTTTACATTTCCGGTACCGTTCGATATAGAATACCACTCAAAGAATTCCACTCTTTTTACACTTAAAATATTTTGTCATCATCTAGCGTCCCTCAAATTGTTTAAAAAGATTTATTTTAGTTTGGGATTTAAATTTATTTAGACAAAATAGTAAAAAAAATTTACAGTAGTTTTTTACAATAGTTTACATATTTTATATCGGTCAATAAAAAGTATTCCAATTACAATGAATCTTTTAAAGGTGAACTATGCAGGTTTTTTACCTCAACCTAACAGCTTCGGAGTCATTGGAATGGTTATATTACTCTTTTCGGGTTGAATGGTGGTCGTTTCGCACCCCCCATCACATGGGAGCAGAGAAAACAACCTTGCAACTTTGAGCCGGCGGGCCGCCGGTCGCAGCATCAGGAAGTGTCGCGTGATATCAGGTCTCGCGATGTAACGAATTGCTTTACAGCAAAAAAGATCTGATAAAATTCAGCTAAAATGATCATCAAACAGAAATAACCCCGCACTGTATACATGTGGTGTTCGAGGCGCACATACAATACAGACTGCCGACAGTTAAACAGGGCGCACGCAGCTCTTAAAGGGGCCACACCTTATTTCCACTCGTCACAGCTTCCATCCTGTACAGGTACCGGTGTACAGGGGGAGGGGATCCGGCCGTGAGTGCAGAGCCATCTCTGCGTGAGTGCTATTTACGACATTACAAGTACTCCACAGCGACTCTAGGGGTCGCTGTTTGACAAAAACGGAATTCCTGCATAGTGCACCTTTAAATTGCAAACATACGCATTACGTAAAAAAATTAATCAAATCAGTAAATAACTGTGGTGCGTAAAACTATGTAAACGCACCATAGTACGATGCATAGTTGGAGAAATTAACCAACTAGTCACGACATGTCAGTCAGAGTTCTTTTTCACTTTTTATTGTGCTTTACACTTTTTAACATCAAGCACAACCAAAATTTGCAATCGCCTTCTAAGAGAGGCAGCTTTCCATGCGCACACTTTTGCAGTGTACCAGACAGCACAAGAACCGCACCGAGTACCTGCGCTTATAACTCTTTTTAACATCAAGCACGTCCCGCTCTTTATATTCTCATTCATGCATTTCATCACTCTGAAGTGTCAATTGTGCTGTGAGATACACGTATATATTTACATCGCAATATACACGATACAGCAAAATCTCGAACTATAGGCTAGACATTTTATACCGTGGTAACAATATATATCGTCATACCGCCCAGCCCTACGTTGAACTTGTAATGCTGGAACATGCGACCATACATAGTTGGCTAACAATGCTTTCGGGAATCGAACTCTGGTTATCGGTCAAAAAACAAAAAATAATTGTTTGTAGGCTAATCATTTGCCAAAATGTTTGGTTTTACAGAAAACAATTGAATTTGAATAAAATAATCAGCATGATCTACAATCATTGTGTGGATACCCAATATCTAGAATTTACAGAATTTTACTTCATCCCAAAGATTAACATGTTCTCAAATATTTTGAAGGATCTCTCTTAATTTGGGGAATTCTCTGTAAAAACTAAATTAACTTTAACTTTTCTGAAGCAGCTAACTCAAAGAAAATCAGTACAGTGAAATAGAAAGTATCACCCATTATGAGGACAGGCTGATTTATGCCAAACTAGCGTTAAATCTCCAGAGCTTAACTTTTAACGGGGTCCAGTCATTTGTTACAAGCACTAATCAGTGATGGCAAGGGCAGCAAACAGTGGCCCCCCGAGGGCTTATTCCACTATTTGGCAGTCAAATGGGCCCACAGGACAACGCTCTTTAAGTGACACCATAACCACACCAAACCCCCACCACCCCCCACCCCCTTCTGACGGGTCCAATGGCTGGCACCACAGACCCAGTGTGGGATCTTTCATTACACTTCTGCACAATCTGGAAAGGACTAGTGGCTCACAATGGCTTTATCACCAGGAAATGAGGGAGATTCTGCACTTTGTCCATCCTGGGTGGTCCGAATCACAAACCCTGCCCCTGGCTGTACAATTAGAGCCAACAAATAGTTTTAAGTCATTGCCTTCTAAGAGTGGTGGCATTGTAAATGTGGAAACATCAAATTAGCTTGGATTGAATTTACTATAGGGATAGAATTCCAAACAAATTCAACATCAATTGCCAAATTTGTCGCTAAGGAAAAAAGCAGCAACAGGCCCGATGACAACATGAATAAAACAAAATCATGCAGTTACATGAACAGCTCGACTACAAAGGTTTCATAAACACAAGTTTCCCACACTGAGATCATACCTTCCAGAGAATAACAATAGGTTCAAACCAGATAGCGCGCCCGTTCTTTCCAACCCCCTACACTCAGATTGGTATAATTTGGACCATCTGGTCCTTCAGAAATGACAAGTTCTTTGATGGAGTTTGGGGGGAAAAAAGCGCCTCTAAGGGATGAGAGACGAGGACCTCAGAGCCCAGGAAACTTTCTGCTGTTCAGTTTCCCACACTGCTAACACTCATCGTCCCCTCTCAGTTGAGAAAGAGAGAGAGAGAGAGAGAGGATGAGACAGGAAAAAAAACAAGGAGAGGAGGAAAACAAGAACTGAGGAGTTCTTCTCCCAAGAGTTTGGCTCTTGTCAAGTAAACCAGGGTCAAACTTCTTAACATACTGTAAATGCGCATTAGTTCCAAGTAAAACAAGCTTTTTCCTGGCACATAAATAACCATCTACACAAAAATCTTAAAGGAAGACAGCATTAAGGGCCACATTGTATTCCAGATAGGTTGTACCAGAATTTTCCCAGATTTAAACAATTAGAAGGCAGAAGTAATTATTCCCAAAAAACAGAAGTTAAAACAAGGACAGCTCCTGACAAAGCACACTGAGTACAACATATGAGTTCAGTGCAGTTACAAACTCAAAGTATATGAAATTGAAAATGGCATTGAAAACAATCTGATGCAGAGTAAAATGCAAGGCACGGACTGACAGTTTGCAGTAAGCACTGTGGACTTCTTTCTATCAGTGAGGGAGGAAATAGGCACGATAAGGGCCATTCACAAGCTCAAGTTAATGAATCACTGACTGTTGCAGTTTATCAGATGAAAGGAAATTCTCACCCTCCACAAATGCTCCCAATGGTGTTTTGGAGAAAAACTTCTTCAATTGGCAAAGTGCGTTTGAGATGAAGTTTTGAAGATAAACTTGCTATAATAAAGGCAACTGGAAGTAACAGACTAGTACAATTATGAGCTCTCTTAAATACAGACCTTTGACAAAAACTAATTCTGACCAAGATCACACTTCTACAATACATTTTTCAATCTACTTGGATGTCTACAGAGCCTTCTATAGCTCCCTAGTCATTGTTTTAGTCTTGATCCTTAAATATAACATTGAAGCCAATGACAATTCTGGAAAAAAAAACAATGTCCTTAAAGAAAAATGATCTGACATTTCTAGCAAGGTATGACACAACATAATTAAATTTGTGTTTAAAATCCCTCTAGGCTCTGTCTGACAAGTAGACCAATTTAAAACAGGCAGCATCAACTATCTTCCATTAACCTGACCATTCTTCAAACCACCCCATTATATCTATTTGCCTGTACAAGTACAGATACAGTCTTCATTAGCCATGTGTCTGGATGATGATTCACATTTCTTAGTCTCATCACATTCTTGGAGTGTGACAGACCAGCCAGAACTGGTTAATAAAGTACGAGTGTGGGACATACAGAAGTGTTCAATAGTAAATCTACCCTCCTCATCTCTCCGCGCCCCCCTGAATCTACTAGACCAGGCCAAATCTCCACGCTCTCACAGGACTCAGCAGTGTCAAGTTAAGACATGCCTGTTTCCGCCTCGAACATCCCCAAACGAAGGCAGAATAAACATAAAAGCAATCAAAGGCAAAGCACATAAAATAAAAGCTTATGGCTGGGACCAGGACTTCTTTGGGGTTCCCACCTACAGAGTCGCTTTAAAAAAAAAGAGGGAGAGAGAGGAGAGAGAGAGAGAGAGAGAGAAGAGAGAGAGAGAGAGAGAGAGAGAGAGAGAGAGAGAGAGAAGAGAGAGAGAGAGAGAGAGAGAGAGAGAGAGAGGAGAGAGAGAGAGAGAGAGGAGAGAAGAGAGAGAGGGGAGAGATTCTCTGAGACTTGAGCTTCAGTTCTCAGTAAGACGTACATTTACATTTAGCAAACATTTTTATCCAAAGCAACTTAAAAATAAGCGAGGTGGAAAAAAAGAGGTGCGGATGCACTGCAGGCCATCAAAGACGACCGATTACAGATTTTGGAGGTGTATCTGTCACTATCCACATATTTTTAAGCAAATTCTGCGATACTGCATTTAAACATGATGCATGGAAAAATGGCCCAAATTGCATATAAAAAAGTGCTTAATATTTTATTCAGATAGAAGACTAGAGAAACAAATTTACTGAGCATATTTCTACATGCATAAAACCCCCCACTTTGCCTCAATTTAGTCAATTTATTCACTTAATTTCAGCACATAATTAAGATGAAAAGCATCAAATATTAAGACTGTCAGTTTCACACTGTTTTAATGACACGATTCAAATGCAAAATGCCTAAATTATCAAGAACTAAAGTGAATTAGAAGAAAAGGCGTCTGACTGAACTGGCCCGTTATAGTCCACGTGCTAACAAATGGCTGCTAATTAACCAAGTGTCTGAGAGGAACATTAAAAGCAAAATCACTTCCTCTTCCATTACCTAAATGCAAATGTCTTGACACGCTGATTACAGCTCATTAGACATGCTTATTACTTACTTTGGTTATAGGCCTACTGATATAGCAGCATCTACCTGGGAATGAGATGATACAGAGGCCATGGCTTGCTGGTACTCTACTAATTGGGTATGTTAGTGCTCTTTTCCCACAGTCAGAACAACCTCCTCCTGCAACCCAATCGTTTTGCTTAGGCTGGCAGAAATTCAATGATTCGTGTAATGCGCACAACTTCACTGCCTAGTAGAGAGGCCACTCCATGCCAAGTCTAACAGAGGGTCTATATGGTCTAAAACAGTATAAAAGCCAGATTCTCAACCCAGAGTATCTCATGTGAGCTTCTTATCATCAGAACTGTCAGCGATTCTGGTTTAGGGCTGTCACTCACGATTAATCGTCGACTATTTTGATGATTAATCGAGTAATCTGATATTTTTTTGTGGTAATAAAAAAATAGAACAATTAACATTAAAATGACTTAAAATACAGAGATATAATAACAATGAGGCAATAATAATTGGTTCAAATAAAGTATCAAAAGCAAGAAATGATATGGTTTTACTGAACAACACTGTTAAAATACATAATGTAATATAAACAATCAACTTTGTACACACATTATAACAAATAACTGTATGCCATAGGCCGGGTTATTGTTGCCATTACACATACTACATGACCCTTGTTTAATATTGACCAAATATTTATTTAAAATGTCCACTTAATCTTTAATATTTGGCCACTTCTTTATGATAGAAATGCTACAGCCACTGTAATTTCTTGGACAAGGAACATGTGGACATCAAAACTTGCAAACTCAAGCGAGGGTTTAAACTTTTAATTTTGAAATCGAGATGATCAATAGTCCCCATATTTAGAAACATATTGATGTATTCTCCTGTGTTGGAGACACATTATACGTTCCCAAAAGCACATTATTGTAAACCCACACAAACAGCACATGCAGAGACTGAGTCTGTGTGGAGCAGCATTTACTGTGAACGGAGCCGCTCTGAGACAGAAGAAACTCATAACTTGCACGCATATAAATAAATATTAGTAGTAGAGAGTGTCGCGCTTCACCCTGAAACCTGAAGCGCATATATTTTTTTAAACTGAATCACAGCCTTTATGATTTCATAATAGCAGCACTATGCTAAATTATGATTTTAAATGGTTTTAATTCATATAATTTGGATAATTTGGCAGGGGTCAGAATTCAGTACAACCAATTTGGACAATCAACACATGTGCAAATTGCAATTAAAAAAAAAAAAAAAAATCTTGTACTCAAATTTAATCAAGTAATTGTGACAGCCCTATTGTGGTTAGACAATCAAACTTGAGTCTTATGCAAGAGATAATGCACCTTCCTAAATGACATGCATTATACAATATAGAAAAAAAGCAATTTTGAATAATGTCAATTAGAAACATTCAGATTTTAACAACCTAAAGCTATCAAATAATATCACTATTTCATAATGCATTTCTGAAACAGGATTAGGTGATCAAATGACTGTTAGGCTATAATGCAGAAAACTACAATTGCCAGATGTTTCAGATCTGAGATGACCACGATTCTGGTTTACTAAACCTTATTTATTAGTCAGTAATAAATATGTATGAGACACCAGCATCTATTGTTAGATACCGTCTCATTATTTACAATTGCTTATGGCAACACTATGTAAGGCCCCATTTGTGCCAACATTAATGCATTAGATAAACTAAACTAACAATAAACAATATTTTTACAGCATTTATTAATCTTTGTTACTCTTAATTTACAGATAGCATAATTTTAATATTAAAAATGTATTCGTAAAATTTTATTAAAAAAATTCTGCAGAAGCACTGTCCATTGTTAGTTCAAAAAAAGAGACATTATTGAAAGTGTTAGACTATCTTGCTTTTTTTTTTTTTTTACTTACATGGACTACAAAGAATGGCCACTTAATAGTTCATTTAAGAAAAATCTTACTATTAAGATTAAAAACACACACCAGTGTCTAATAAAAAAGATAGCCTAGGCTATAGTGTCTATTAATTTAATACTAGGAAAACTGGATTAGATGGATACAAGCAACTAAACCGAAAACGTACAAGTGTCAAATGAATAAATAGGCTACTAAACAATGGATAGTTAACGTTACTTTACTAATAGTCAGAAGTGAATAGTTAACATCTGAATCTTAGACCTCAGATTTCAATGAAAAAAATGCAATTTGTTACCAGTCACATTAAAGTAGCCTAGTTACTTGTCAATATCCATAGCGACCAGTAGCAAAGGGAAATAAAATCTACAAAGGAAGTTATAGTATGCTATGAATGCATACTAACGACTAATAGAGAATAGTAGGCTATAGCTACTAGATGCTAGTCATTCATGTCACTTACAAAAATCAGTTGGTTAACTTTTAAGCAACACATGTTAAATGGACTTGTTATAACTTTAGAACAATTCTTCTTCACGGCTCAGGAAAACAACAGATTTGACGAGGATGCAAGTGAAAGCTGCTTACCCAGGTGAAGGGTCAGGTTGATAACGTTCGGGTACTGGATGCCCGCTAACATAGTCTGACTTTGCCACCAGGTGGTATCCGCTTGGTTGTTGTAATCGGTGAGATACACAGCGCTGTGGTGCTGTCTGGGGTCCCCGGCATCGCAAATGTGGCATGATTTAGTGACTCCCGTAACCCCGGTCTGTACACAATATTCTTCAGGCGGCGAACCGCAAGTGTTGGTGGACACCACGGTTACATTGAAAGCGGCGTTAACAAACTCTGGCATGCAGCGCTGAGGCCGATTGGATTCGTCTATACATTCATCCATTGCTCCATGACTACACGCTGCCCACAAAGTCCATAATAACAAATAACTAAAAAGCAGCATTGTGTCCTTTAGTTTATGCGACCTCACGTAGCTACCGTCACTGTCTTGATCCCTTAAAATCCTCAGTCTTTAAAAAGTTTGCGGTAACTCGCCAGCTACCGAGTTTGTGGTTTAATAAATAAACTCATGCGGAAAATGGTGGTGCTCGCTTCACCTCCAGAAAAGCAATAGTTGTGGCTTAATCTCCTCGCGACTTCTCTCTTGCAGACCTTCACTTTATTGGTGCTTAGTAACCACCGCCATGGAAAAAAAAACTTTTGGAGAAATGGAACTATATCCGACTACACCCTGGCAGCTAGTGCGCAAGTCAAAGTACTTCCAAAAAAATCCCTACGTCTACTTCCGCCTGAAGGATGCTTTGATGGACCGCCGACCCGCTAAACAAGGCAAGTCCGAATGGACAGGGAGACATGCGTGGGCGTGGCGAAAGGGCTATGGGCGTGGCTTACACTTTCCCAATTGGTCAGTTTTGAGAGTCATGTTCAGGAGTGGTTGGGGACAGAATTTCATAGGCTACCTCACAGATTCTCATGGGAGCGATGAACTGACCACTAACTACCCGTACATTTTTAAACAAATATCCCTGTTAAACCAAGGCATAATCCCAGGGGGAAAAAATCGTTCAAATATGTCAGTCCACATGCGGGTATGGTTAATAGTAGACCTTTTTTTTTTTTTTAAACTTTTATTAATTAAAAAACTTTTCTGAGATGTTTACCTTCACATTTATCTTGTGGTATCTTCAGAGACATACTTTCTGGATGAATCCCCCGTGCTATGAATAACTAGGGGATGATAGCTGTTGCTTGCCGAGAGCAGTGGAGTCAAAGAGCAAGGTTATATATACCTACTCTACCAGGCAAGGGTGTATCCGAAAACTTTAAATAGCTGAGTGTTACGTTTTGTGAGCTGTTTATTAATATGTTACCAGCATTCAGTGGCGGTTCTAGGGGGAGGCCAGGGGGGGCCAGTGCCCCTGTGACAAAAAGCTTGGCCACCCTTGTGGCCCCCCTAAATGTGGAGTTTGAAATAATTTTTACAAAACTATTTGTTAAATTGCTATCGTTGTTATCCTTGTATGCATATTATTTTTTATTCTATCTCTGTGGATTTGCATTTTCACGTGACAATTCGCATCACATTCGCGGGAATCGCGGCAGAATAACGTCTGTCTCCTGCACGCGAGAGAGCACAGCAAAATCCCCAGTGTTAAATGAACTCTCCTGGTGTACATATAGGAACACGGATTTTTGCTGTGAGGAAAGAAAATGTCAGTTCAGTCGTAAGTTCATTCTTTATGTGCGTATGGGGTGTGCGATCATGCGATGTGTATTGTCTATTATGATATTGTAATCGTTGTTTTAACTATGTATGAGGCACTGTGAGCTGACATCGCATTTGTCTATCGTCCTTTCACTGCTGTGTGCAGTTCATAGGTAGGCTATGTCCCAAATTAGTTTTTGTCTTATATTTATATCATATTATGTTCTTATATTAGAATATCACATCAGCAAGAGTGCCGTTTTCCCGTGCACAATTGCAACTGTGATAGCTATGTACAGCAGTTAAATTAACAATAAGTTAACATTGGGAGTTACTTTTTAGACACAATATTGTCAATATTGTTTGTTTTCCCTTTATTTCGCCGACTAGAATTTCATAATGAAACCGTAGCAGAGTCTCAATGCAACACAGCGATGATTTATTGACTGAAATCCGCGATTTGAACGAATCGCTTCTTTCCCGAATGAATCAGCCGTTTGAACGAATCGGTGAATGAATGAATCCCTCTTACAGGGACTTGCCCGCCTACTGGTATATTTAGTTTAAAGTATCCTTTAATTAAAACGTTAAAACAATTAGAAATCATTTCATATTTAAATATTGATTTAAAAAAAATCTCATAGCTTTATGCAATTGTAAATGGAGTGTAAATATAGTAATGCCACTACTGTGTCACCTCTGCACTGCAAAGATGGATTTTGATTGAATGAATTTGCTGGTAACAGTGGTACTGTTTAATTATTGTATAAGTACTATTGTATAAATAAGTATAATTATAGTATAATTTGAATGTTAGTATTTGACATAAAAGGTGATGCATAACTCTAAATAAGTTTAGAAAAAATGTCCATATATAGGTGAAAATGCCCCTGGAAATCAATTTAAGGTGGCAAATATTGCCCCTTAATTAAAAAATGTATTTCTGTCACTGCTGTGAACTGACCACTGCATAGAATATGAAAAATCTTAATATCTTCGTGAGTCGGCTGTCAACAACAGGCCTAAACCAGCCATGACACCAGCACAAAAACACAATCAGTAAAATATCATCTAATTATTATCAACAAAACGTTGAAAATATTGAAATATATTTTTGTCAATATTACACACCACTAATGCACGGTATTAATTTTGATTTCTTTAGGTCTTAAAAAGCCTTAAATTTGACTTTAAAAAGTGTGCAGGAACCCTGTAAACGGTTAGACGTAGCTAGAAAGTCAGTTATTTCCAGTAGCTAAATGAATTACCGTAATAAGCTTCTTGGTCCCCATTGCTTTTGCTCTATAGTTCTCAAAATGAAGAGAAAGAAGGACACCATGTCTATTACAGTTACTGTGACTAATACTGAATATGTAATGCAAATGTAAAAATATAATGGAAATGCAAATACATTGTTGAATAATTATAAACATGGTATTTTGTAATGCCTGCAGCAGTGCAGAAAATGATATGACAACAATAAGGTCTAAATGTAACTGGCCCCTCTAACAGTACATCTGGCCCCAGCTTGGCCCCCCCAGTTGAAATGGGCTAGAACCGCCACTGCCAGCATTGTTTCAAAGATGTAATAGAGAACCAACTAAAAGTTCCTCCCCCTCATTCTATCAAGTTTTAGATGAATCCTTGATACTTCAAACAAAAATAAAATGGTTCTCTCTCAGGTAGGCCTATGTGCATTTCAAGAAAGCAAATGCCTTGTAAATAAGAAAGAAAATTTTAAAACATTTTAAATTTATGTTAGGCTATATTGCCTTTGTGTTTTTTTATGCAGATAAGCATAGATTCTATAACCCCTGTATGCATATTCAAAGGCTTCACAGAACTAACTACAGTACACATAGCCTACACACTGTCCAGTAAAAATAAATAAATTGCTGTTTGGATTTAAATAGGCAAATGCTTAAGAGTCTATGGTTGGATCTTTATTGCAGTAACAATTATGTTTCTATCACATTATATGTTTGCCAACAGTTCTTCAAACCCTAAGAGTGTGTACCAAAAATGGATGCCCCTCTTGATGGAAGTAAATGTTGTGATGTCATTTCCAACAAGAGGTGCTTCAATTTTTGTCCAAGATCTAGTAATGACAATGGAAGAGTCGAGCACTCTGTAAAGTCTACTCCAGCACACCCCAACGACTGTCAATGAATTTAAGGTCTGACTCAAGAGGTGCCAATTCATGTCCGAAAATAATTCTTCATGCTCCCTCACAACCATTCTTTGACAATCTGAGCCTGATGCATCTTGACATCGTCATCCGGGAATATGGCCATGATGTGTCTTCCTACAAAATGAAAAGCTACACACTCTATCAATTAGGGTTAGAACAACGGTTGCCAAACATATAACATACTAAAAACATAATAATCAATGAAATAATGATCCAATCACACTTAAGCATTTGCCTATTTAAATCAAAACATCAACTTTTTCTTTCTTGACTGGGCAGTAATAAAATTATAATAAAAATAAATAGGACTTAATAAATAACAAAAGATAGGACTGGCTATTCTGATAATTTTTTTTTAAATATTTCTTTTTGCATGGGATTTTCACAAATAAAGTATGCTCTAGGGTTTGATTGGAAAGCGAGAGCTGGAGTACTTATCAGCAAAGGTATGTGTACCATAGATAAGATTTAGGCGGCCATAGCAGATAGGCCTATACTGTACCTGATATTCAGCATGAGCCTCTCAGATTGCTAGCGAGCTGACTCTTCTGAGACATTCTTTAGATGCTATACGATTTAATCAAATGGTGATCAAAGAATAAAACATCTCTGGTGTTAAAAAAAGGCAATCAATCAGTTCCCATCAGATGTGGAGATTAATTGGTCAAATTAGCATATCTAAATAGGATAAAATCAGCTCTGTTGGAAATAAATAAATAGAAATCATGATATACCTATTTAAAAAGCAAATAAACAAAGAGACGCTTATATGTTTTTGAGTCAAGAATCTTGATATCTACCTGAGCTTATACCCTACATCTCTGACCGTATGCAATGATCTCTCTACTAGACTTCTGTCCATCCATCAATCACTAGACTTACTTCATCCAGAACAGGGGAAATGAGAGCTAGATCTGTCAAAATGAGAAAAGACTGTCAACACTTTGTCAAAAACTCACTGGAGTCCCCCATTCTGAGACAGTGCCCTGCTGCATCAAGCTCAGGCATGCCCAGGATGTGCATTGTCTCACTACCTTGAAACCTTAAACAAATTCACCAGCAATTGTTCTCTAAGGGGACTTAGAGAGGATACAAAAGGTATGTAGGCTATGCTCATCTTACCCAGAGGCTATATCTATTTTCTTCCTAAGATATTCAAAGCATCCTCTTAAATATATATATATTTTTTGCTGTGGTGCCAGATTTGCTTTATTGAGTAAATCTTATTTGAGAACCAAGTAAAAATATTAAAGGAACAAAAATACACTGTATTTAGATATATTTAGTTACACAATGAGAAACAATTATATTTGCAGTTTAGGCAAGTCATTCAGAGCTAAAATAAATAGCCATTAAATACTTTAAATAATTTATTTAAGTTAACATTCATAGGCTAACATCTAAATTTAAGCACCATCTGCTGCGGGTTTAAAGCGCCCTCTATCTGTAATAATTAGCAAACTCCTCTGCCCTGAGCAAAAAAACGATTAAAGTCAAGATATGAGGTAATGATTTAAATAGATAAACAAAATAAAGAAAGGTTTTGACATTTTAATCTTATCCACCAAACACCTACATTAGATAAAAGTAAAGGTAAATATAAAGGGTTAAACTTGGTTTGCTATTTAATTATACACATTAAATGATTTCAAGGCACTCTGGTCTAACTGTTTAGCTAACGGTGCACATGGGGACAAAAAGAAGATAAAACTGATTAATGTCAACACACTTTAGGTCTCAGTGTTCCAAAGCTCTTGCATGTACACAGCTTAATATGCACATGCTTTTTTCCAGCTGGAAAATGTCCTTAGTATTTTGTGGTCTCTGGAAAGACACTGGGTTCTAATAAACTAATATTGTACTCTAATAATTACATTATGTCATTGCATTTATCAATCAGCAATCCATTATTGTGAAATGTAAATGTGTTACTTTATTGTGAAATTTCACACGCATTAATGTCTGAAAATGCATACTTCTAAAATATGAGCTGTTTTAGGGAACAAAATGTTGCTCAATCTGGATAGAAAAACAACTTGGCTGGAGTTACACATTGCTGCAAAACCACACATCTGGAAACTTTCTGATTCCCACCAGCAACTTTTTGGTAGGATTGTCAATGAACTAATTTCTTAGAGGGCATAAGAGAGATCAATACCCATAACTTAAGTAGTACCCAAACTTATAATAAAGAAATGACACAAAAGATGGATACAAAAGAAATTATTTAATAGAATGCAACACTTACTTAACGTGTATTTGCCATCTATTAAAAATGATTATTACATTGTTGGTCAAAAATTAGCTATTAAAGGGATACCCCACCCAAAAATGAAAATTCTGTCATCATTTACTCACCCTCAAGTTGTTTGGCACCATTGACTTCCATAGTAGAAAAAAAAAAATACTATGGAAGTCAATGGTGCCAAAGTTCCAATCGTTCTTCAAAATATCTTGCTTTGTGTTCAGCAGAAGAAAGAAACTCATACATGTTTGCAACAACTTGAGGGCGAGTAATTATGACAGAATTTTCATTTTTGGGTGGAGTATCCCTTTAACTGTTATTATCTGCCAGTCAAAGTTTACATTTTTCATCCTTTTTATTTACATAAAACAAAATGAGAAAAGATTGAGAACCAACAAAAATGCAGTTATGTTTAGTTATTCAGCTTTAATAACCACCCCTGTTTCCACCCCACCCACCTGAGCCACCGCTGAATCCCCTCCCTCCATATCCTCCACCTCCTCTATATCCTCCACCCCCATTAGATCCTCTGTATCCACCAGATCCCCGGGACCCACCCCCACCAAACCCCCTGTATCCACCCCCACCCCCGCGATAACCTCCTGATCCTCTGAAGCCGCCTCCACCACCTTGGTATCCTCCACCTCCTCTGTATCCTCCACCAGACCAAGATCCACCGCCACCGCCACCTCTGTATCCTCCTCGGCCCCTGAACTCTTCACCACCTCCAAAATCAGTACGGGCCATCTTGGGTGGACGTGGACCATCTCCAAAGCTGAAAAACCAAAGATTAGATTAAAGGGACCTTCCGCTTAATTGGTCACTTAAATGTATGGGTTCAATTATCTCACCGTGGGTTAGAGGCCATGAGGTTGATGCCTGCTGACGATGGTCTAGACACAAGTCGAATGACGTTCAACAAGTGCTCGTTGGTGGGATCCAAATTTCTGATGTATTCTGGGTCTTTGGTCACCTCCACCACCAGGCCTTCCATTGCTGCCCTCAGAGCAGCCACACCAGCAGCTACATCATGGGGAATCTGCAATTTGAGCCTACAGAAGGAAGGAATATTCTTGATAATCAAGGAACACTTTTCTTTTGTTGATTTCCTTGCAAATATTTGGTTTGCTCCCAGGATTCCCGTCTCAAGAATCAAGGAGCGCTTTTTTGGGGGGTTCAGCTTCATGAGAAACATACCAATCATCAAGCTCAACAACCTCTCCATTGGATGTGATCTTCTTTGAGCCGAACAGAATGAGCTGAAGAGGACTGACAAGAGTCATTCCTTTGGCTGAGATGGCTCGAGTTCGGATCTGTAATTACAAAGTACAAGTATATTAGTATATTACAATATTACAAACTATACTTGTGTACTTCTATTTTTTCTTTAGACGATTTAAACTACTGTTCACAAGTTTGGGGTATGCTGATTTGGTGCTCAAGAAACATTTCACATTATTTATGCTATTATATACATTGAAAACAGTTGTGCTGGCTTCATATTTTTGTGGAAACTATTGTTAAAAACATAATGGATGTTAAAAACAATTTCATTTTTTCTAACAATATTATATAAGTATTTGTCACTTTTGATCAATTTAATCCATCTTCCTTGCTGATCAAATGTTAATGAAATCTAGAAGTGAAAAAAATTTTTTGAACTAGTGTGCAAATTTAAAAGTCTTGCATACTAAACATACTCGTCTGATGACTCATCTTGCACTACACAGTAGTTTGTCCAATCAAATGCTCTCTACAATAAGAATGCCCCACCCCTTAATATCACCAGCAGCTGACTAGCAAGTAGAAAATTATTCCTCAAGTCTTGAGTCTAAATGAAGTAGAAACGTAAAAAAAGAGAGAGAAGTAGTTTCAAGCTAGACTTAAAAACCAACCTTTTCCCCAAAGACAAAAAAGGGAGATGGATACGTCATATCGTGGTTGCTGAAAGGACAGTTGACTGAGGATTTGTGAATGAGAGCATTTCGCCCCTCTGTGGTCAGGATCTTCCTTTTCTCTTTGTGGTAGCACACGTTGGGGTAAGAGCCAAACGTCAACAGAGAGATCACCACATCCAAGTTATTGTCTGGTCCCACGTTGTTAAACATCTGATTTAGGAGGCACTCTACAAGAAAGGGAGAAAAAAATCTGTTTCAGAAACTCAAACAACATCTGTGAACTGTAATAAACAGCAGCACAACACAGAAGTGCATTTAGAAGCATGGTTTAACCTTCAGGGAAGCCAACGTTAATGAGGATCTCCTTTAGCTGGACCTTGGCCTCCCAGGTCATCCTCAAAGTGGGCATGTTCAGCCTCTTGTGCTCACAAAACCTGATCTCTGCATCCTCACCTCCCATCCTGATAAAATAGAATCTATTTCAATTGCAAATCCCTCAAGAAAAAAGAAAAAGGAAAAAAACAACACAACACAATACTACATTTAGTACAATGCCCTCTGGACCCACCGGACTTCATCCCAGGCCTGGAAGACAGAGAGTAAAGCCACGTGATCTGAGAAACGTGTGCCCGCAAAGTTCCTATGAACAAAGCCGAGACGTTTTCCCTCGTTGATGAAGGGCTCTTGGAAACAGGTCGCTGCTGAGATGGTGCACACTGCATCTCCAACGCTACAGCACAAGCACACACATAAATGCAAGTAAATACAACAGGTGATTGGGGAAAAACAGCTAATTAAAAAGTATAACACAAAATTTAATTAATACATTCATTCAGCACACAGTAAACAAAAGTTAGAAAAGCTTTCTATTTTAAATAAATGCTTTTTTTAAACTTTCTAATCAGAATCCTAGTTTTTTTTATATCACGTTTCCATTTAGCCGTTTTCAACATTGATTATAATAAGACTTTTATTTTTATTTTATTGAGCTGCAAATCAGCATATTAGATTGATTTCTGAAGGATCATGGAAAATAATTTTCAGAATCATTAGTCCAGTCTTCAGAGTCACATCAAAGAATAAATAATATTTTAAAATATATTTAAGTAGAAAACTATTTTAAAAGGTGCTCTAAGCGATGTCACACATTTTTAAGACCAAAATTTTTTTTGTCACATACCGCAAACATCTCCTCACTATCCGCTAGCTGCCTGTCCCCTGAACACACTGTAAAAAAAACGCGGTCTCTGCAGACACTCCAGGCTCCACAAACGGCTACAAAAACAAACTCTAGCGACCCGCTCTAGGAAACATAACAAACTGTTCCAGCCAATAACCGACAAGAAGTGTTTGGGGGTGGGTTTGAGGGGTTAGTGCGCGGATGAGGAGGAGGGAGGGTCTAGCTAGCCTCCGTTTGTTTGACAATAGTTCGAACGTCAAAAAGAAGTGATGTCACCCAGGATCGCTTAGAGAACCTTTAAATAATATTTCACAATATTACTATTTTTACTGTATTTTTGATCAAATAAAGCAAGCCTTGGTGAACAAAGAGACTTATTTCAAAAACTTTATTGACCCCAAACTTTTGAACAGTAGTGTAAATGCAGGTGTAATTTTTTTTTATCTTTTTCATTTTACTTTTCATTTTGGGGTTAAATGTGACCTGACAGGTTTGTGAGAATCACCGATTTGATAAACAGCCAATGTTGGATGAATAAACTTACTTAAAGATGCATCCCATGATCATCATCTTGCCCAGACGTGGTTCAATGGGCAGTTTGGCCAGAACGCGTCCCAGTGGAGTCAGCTCATCATTACAGTCTAGAGCATCCAGCTCTGGGAAACAACAGAGGCTTGTTGGATTTGGTTCACTTCAACATAATTACCATAAAGACACTGAAGCTGTACCTCTCAGTGTATGTTCAGCTTCAATAACGGCATCCAATGGAGGCGGCTCAATGGCTTTAGACAAGAAATTCCCGATGGCACCCAGTCTGAGTAGCTTAATGCTGAGGGCCACCTCATGCAGCGGCGTGCGGAAGATTTCTGGAGTCATATGGGTCTCCAGTCTGCATAACAATCATCATTTTATATACAGATTGATTTTGTTTGAGGTAGCATTACAACTGAAAAATGACATTTCATACTTATCAAAGCGAGCTCTGCTGCACAGGTGAAAGCAGAAGCCTGGTTTGACTCGGCCAGCTCGCCCCTTCCTCTGCTCAAGGTTGGTCTTGGAGGCCCACACTGTGGCGTAGTTTGTCATATTGTTGTGAGAAGTAAACAACTTCACTTTCTGCCTGAATGACACATATTTGGTATTTTAAAACCATTTGCAGACAAAACGAGCATATAGAGAAGATAAATGTACATAAAAGAAAAATAGATACCTAAAAATAAAAATCATTTTGTCCCAAAAATGTATGACTTTATATGTTCTGCATTACAGAAATTATAATAATGTTGGTAACCAAATAGTTTTGGTTATCATTGACTTCCATTTTATGGACAAAAAATATTGAGACATCTCCTAATATCTTAAGTCATACAGGTTTGGAATGACATGCAGGTGATTCAATTAGAGTTTTCATTTTTTTGGTGAACAATTTCTTTAATTAAAGGAGCTACTTACTTGCAAGAGTCAAGGACAAAGACCACATCATTGATGGTGATGCTGGTCTCAGCGATGTTTGTAGATAAAATGACCTGTGGTGTGATAGAAAAAAATTGTTTAATTTAAAAAAAAAAAAATTCCTATACTGAACAATAAAACCTCTACAGACCTTAGTCACACCATCAGGGACAGGCTCGAAGACTCGTCTCTGTTCTTCCCTGGGGATTTGAGAGTGAAGGGGCAGGATTCGGTATTGATGACCGCCTTAGAAGGACACAATATTGAAGGAATCGCTATTAGTCATTTTAAGAAATTAGAGGATACAAGTCAATTTATCAGAAGAAAAGATTTCACGTGAGTGTGAGCAGAATATCATTAAATTACAGACCGAAGTGTGGGTTCATCTCCAGGTGTTTTTGCATGGAATAGATAAGGTTCCAGCCTGGCAGGAAGACCAGCACAGCCCCTGGGACTTCCAGCGTTTCAATGTACTTCAGCAAAGCCTCAATCAGCTCAAATGGAGTTTCCTTCTCATTCAGCTGAGACATGGCACGCTTGGTCTCAGGACTATACTCAGGCCCACAGATGACATTGCAGTTCACCTGTAGAAAACAGAAATGGGCTCATTTAATTTATTGAAATCATTAAGGTCACCTAAACGCTGTTGTGGAGTCTTTAATGTTTAGTTAGTTAAATGTTTTTAAAATCAGTTTTAGTTGTATTTGTAAAATAATTAAATTCAAATAATTAAATTGTTTAGGATTCATTGATGAATATAAAGGTCAAAAGAACAGCATTAGAACAGGTATATTATGTTTCATCTGAATTAATACTTAATTTCCAGATACTATTTTAATAATTGGTCTTAATAACTTTAATCAATGATTGCATAAAAGCCATATTTAATATTGTCTTAATATATGTATTTTTCGCAGACAATATAATTGGGTAATAATATTTCAAAAAATTTTTTGCACCTAATCTAAAAAAACAAAACAAAAAGAAAACATACTTCTTCCTCTCCACCATCTTCATCTTTATCTTTTTTCTTCCGGTCCATTGGTGGTGGTACGAACTGAGTCATCTGAATGCAGTCTTCTAGGAAATACTCTGGAAATCGAAAAATACAAATTATAATCCATCAGGTTGTTGACATGACTTAAATAGTGTTTTACAGTCAACATATTCTAAATGAATGCTCTATTATTGAGCAATGGGTTTCCAAACAACTTACATAGGAATATTTAATCCAATATGTGAGATGTTAGTATTGAAGAATTAAAAATAAATAATAATACAATGCATTGAGAAAACCTGATCTGACCTTGTACAGGATGTGCACGTCCATGCACCTCGATGACAGGACAGTCGAAAAAGTATTCCTTAAACATGGTGGTGTCAATGGTGGCAGACATGAGTATGATGCGCACATCAGGGTAAGCCTGGACCACATCTCTCAACACTACCAACAGGAAATCAGTCTGGACAGAAAAACACACTTGTGAATATAGTGAGACAGGATACCTCTGTCTGATATGGCATGGTAACGATGGACTTACATTTAAGTCCCTCTCATGGATTTCATCCACAATCACATGACTGATGCCACGGATACCAGATTCCAGCTTCCTCAGCAAAACCCCTGTGAATAAGACATTTTTAGCTATATCGCCCAGCTCTACGCAGTGTGTCGCAGTCAGAGATTAAGAAGTGGAACTTACCAACTGTGCAGAAGAGGATGCTGGCATGAGGTCTGGGCAGGACAGACTCAAAACGCACACTGTAGCCACAGCTTTTCCCAACCTCCTCTGCTCTCTCAAAAGATACACGTTCTGACACTGACACAGCACTGATCCGTCTCGGCTAGGGGGATGAACGTCGCAGAAGCAAGTCACAAAACAGGTCCGTCTCCTCAAGGTGACCGAGCACACAAAATAATAAAGTATTTCAACACACTCACCTGTGTAACAACGATATTGCATTCAGATGCTCTGCCTCTTCGTATGAACTCATCTAAGATGTACTGAGGAACCTGAGTGGTCTTTCCACAGCCGGTGGCTCCACGAATGATGACCACTGGGTTATTGTGAATGGCAGACATGATTTGCTCCTCAAAGTTCTTGACTGGCAGGCGACTTCGTTCCGCTAGCATCTGTAAAAAGAACATGCTGCTAGTTGATTTTACAATACTAACTGCATAAGAACAACTCCAAAATTGTAATCTATGTCAAATATATTATATATATATTATATATATATATATATATATATATATATATATATATATATATACTTCTTTTGTATGACATAACGGGATAGGGGGGTTTAGTATGTTTGCTTTAAAAAAATCTTAAGTGCTTTTAAAGAAAATAATCAAAACAGGTAAATGCCCTCAAAGCTTATACCCAGACTACAAGTTAAACCCATAAAACTCCAAGTTTTATTTCATGCAGTCTTTAAAGGCTGTTTTTAGCTCACTGTCTGCAGATCTTTGTCCTGTTCAAGTTGAAAGTTGAGCTCCTGTAGCAGATCTGTGCCGATCTGTTCTGGGGTACACTGCAAACCAAAAAGAAGTACAATACGATTTCAGTTGGGTGATGTGTATAACACTAAATTCAATTGATATCATTCGATTAAAAAAATTCATTGCAGAACAGCAGACTAACAAATGCCAGCGGTCCTTCATCGATGTTGGAGCTGGTCCAGGGGTTCCAGTTGATCTGCGGTGGAGACCATGGCACCACCCCTGCCATGCTCTGCCTTTGTGAGGGCTCAAAGTGAGCCAATTTCCCTTGTACCAGAGATACTGGACTGCTGGGATCCTGAGGCTAAAACAGGACAAACAAAGTTGTTGGCACATACTCGTATGTCACAAGAAGTCATGCAGGTTTTCTGTCCAACACTTACAGGAGGAGGGATCTGGATGCCAAGTTCTTGCACAATACTGCGCAATTGCTGCTGCACATCATCACTGAGATTCACTTCATATACATCCACCTGTCATAGCAACCCAGACAGGAAGTCAGAGGATTCAATAAACACACAGACCTCAAAGATAGTTGAACTGGGGTGTTAAACTCACACTTTCTCCCTCTTTCTTCTTGGTCAGTCCTGTGTAAGCCTCTATAACCCCCAAATGGTAAAGCTGACGGACAAGAGAAAGTGCACAAGACTGGGCGGCCAGCTTCTTTGTTGAGCCATGCTCACGGGCAAACACCTCTAGAAAAGTAGGACATCATTAGCGAGGACACAACTGCTGATTGTTGATGTGAAACTATTTGCCCTTGATCCTTATAGTTTAGTATGTAGAAGGTTGCAAAGTATTCGGATACTTACTCCTACCAAGTTGTCTTACAAAGATTGTCATCTCAGCAATAAAACTCCTACAATAGAGCAAAATTTTAAATCAAGACATCCAAACATGACATTTACCCCAGATGTCTTTAACAATGCAGCAAAAACTTCACAAACTGACCTCTTAAATGGGCAGCACATGAGATCAACAGAGTGACATTTCAGCGCTGGGTCCGAACGACCCATCCTGAGCAGGTTTGTTTTTCTGCCAGACTTCTAAACAGGGAGTTATTCCTCTCAAGGTACTGGAGAACTCGACCCCTGATGGACGAGTGACATCAGATATCACAACCAGACATTACTTTGCTTTTCCCACCTCTAAACCCAATCATCGACATACATTACCATGTGACCTCTTAGTGTAGCCTAAGTCATGTCACATGTCTTCCCCCATGTAAGGTTGTGATTTCTGGCATCTCTATTGTCCTCCTTCAAGATTACATACTAGATGGGTGAATCTCACAAAAGCATGTCCAGGTCACATTTCACTTTAAAATCAGGTAAATATGATAATATAATAATAACTAGATACAAAATTGTCAAGACAAACTTGACAAATTCAAAGCAAATTGCTAACCTGTTGGGAGCATGATGATCATGTTTCTAGCATGATTTAACATGTAACATGCTGTTAGGATGATTTAACACATTGCTAGCGTGATTTAACATGATGTAACATGCTATTAGCATGATTTAACACGTTGCTAACATGATTTAATTCATTGCTAACATGTTGGTGACATTGATTAACATGTTCCTACCAGGTTTTATCATGTTGCTAAAACAGTTTAGCATTTTGCTAGCATGATTTTTAACATGTTGCTAACAAGACTTAACATATTACTAGTATGTTGCTAGCATGATGATCATGTTACTAACATGATTAACAGGTTAACATGATTTAACATCTAGCTAGCATGATTTAACATCTTTATTATTATACATTTAAATGGACACGGTCTTATTATTAACAATAATTGAGCCTGTTTTTAGACCCTTTTTTTTTTGGTATTGTGATATTATGGCAATTAAATGCATTATTCCTATACAACATTTCCATTACTGTCATTTTTTCTTTTGACTCTAAAGTGAAATATGACCTGGACATGTTCTTGACAAGTTTCGTGAGATTCACCCATATGACATTGTTGATTTTGTAAGATAACATCCAAGATGAAGAGATTGTCTCTTTGTTGTCTGAGATCTCCTTGAGGTTAGATGTACATCAAGGAGTTCTCTGTGATTGTTTCAGTCCAGCAGAAAAACAAACCCTTGATACATTACATTCAAAAGTATGCAAAGTATGATTTTTGAAGAGGCATTTCATCGAAAAACATTGTTACAAATTAATATCTTTCTTAAACAGCTGGTGGAATGGGTAAAAACTAAGCTGCAATAGCAAATGTCTGTATTTGATGGCAATGTTCTGACCTGTTGTGGTCAGGCCCCACTTGGCTGTACTTGTAGTCTGTTTGGTTTTTCTCCTTCTGAAAGAACTGGTTCAGACGGGCCTTCGCATTGTCCAGAGTCCAGTTCCCATGCAGGCCAGCGTTCAGATCAACTTCCTCTGACTCCAAGGTCTTGGGGAATAAGAAAAAAAACTTAATTCTCAGAAATGTTCTATAATGGTGGTCATTAGACAGAAAACAGCACTAAAAAAATGAAGAGCTACCGCTTTGTCATCCTGTTCCTGTCTCTTGGAGTAATACTCCTGCAGGTTGGCTCCTCGCTCCCATTGGGCATTCCCAAAACCAGAGTAGCCCAAACCGGTGACTCCAGGAACGGGTGCAGAAGCCGCAGAAGGTTCTGAGACACAGGAAGAATTCAGTGTTAGAAATGGTTTTAGTCAATGTTTAATATGGTTTAAATAAAACCAGTGTGTCAATGCAACTAGACAGTAAAGCCGCGTTTCCACCGCAGGAACTTTCCCCAGGAACTAGGAACTTTGGGGTGGTACTCGGTGTGTTTACACCGCGGGAATCAGGGTCTAAATGAAGTTCCGGGTAAAAATTTCCACCCCAGAAAGTCCCTGCTGGTGAGATTGTACTTTTTCAGAGTTCAGGAACTATCGGGGTGGGACTTGTGCGCTGAATATGCTGATTGTCACATTTGATGTAATCAATAATAAGATTATTCACAACTCTTGTTAATTTTGGTGGATTCATTTCTTACCAATCTTGTTCTTTCTGCCCGATGGCGCGCCTTCGTCCCATCCATTTCACGGTCAATGTCCGCTATAGCTGATAACAAACGTTGTCTACTTTTATATCTAGCATTACGAGCTTTCTGAATACGCTTTAGTATTAGTGCTCGTCTCTTTTTTGCCGTTTTGATAATTACCTCGTTAGTAAGCAATAGATCGCACACAAAAGCAGCACAGCTTGAATCTCCTCCATACTTAAAACTCAAAACAAACGCGCAGACTGGGAGGAGCAGTCGCACGGAGTTCAACGTCACCATAATCTTCCCGGTACTTTAGACTGCGGTGTAAACGCAGTAAGCAACCGGTCTGGGGCGAAAAAAGTTCCTGGGACAAATAGTTCCTGGTAATTGCGGTGGAAACGCGGCTTAAGTTAACTAGCCCATGCTGGTAGATAATTACACCAATCTGTGGGCAAAAAGCATTTTCTTCCATTGACAGGCATTTACATTTATAAATATTTAGAAAGCAAAACCTAAAGCTGATACTTCATTACCTTATAGCAGATGATGTTATGTTTTAGTAACCGATTATTGGATTAATTTAACGTCTCTCACCCGATTCCTTCTTCACAGCCAGATGTGGAGGTAGTGGACAGTTGGATGGGAGATTTCCAAACTCGACAACTTCTTCATTCCCTCCATTTCCTCCATCAGGTACACTGACCTGAAAATGATAAACTTAGTCCTTCCTCATAACACACAACAGATGAGCTGTGGTCAACATAGATAGTGATACTGACCCCTAGAGCAGGAACTTCACCAGGACTTATTTCTTTCATCCGAACAAGATAATTCACAAAGTCTCGGGCAGCATTGGACTGAGCATCCTTCTTGTTGGTGGAATTTCCCATGCCAATGTAATTGTAACCCTCCACACGCACCTTAGTGAAGAAACATGGTTTAAAACAGGTCTCCATATATATACATACACATATTATGGTATTAAATACACTTAGATGTGAATATGATTCATATATACAGTGTATATTTTATATAGAGGCCTCACCTCACACACGAATTTCTGTCTGTTTTTATTCCCAGCCGCTCGGATGTCATAGTTCGGAGTTATCTTCTTTTTTCCACACCAAGCATACAGAAAGTTCTTAATGTCCGCCATTGTGGACGGTCTGCGTATGAATTAGATTAATATTAATAATACTATTTATCTTTTAAATTCTCAAAGATAACTTAACTCTGAACTGAGTGGAAGAGCGAATGCCAGATGATATAACGTTACAGTAACATACGGCAAGAATAACTGTGTCTATCTATAGAAAACTCAATGTGATAATAAGAAGTTGAAACTGTAAGCATACGAGAAATAATAATACATTTAAAAGATACATCTAAACAGATTTCTTTGGTTATATGCTTGCAGGTAGTCTGCAGCAATGAATGGGCTAACATTAGGTAACGTTAGCCCACTAGCTACAGACATCTCCTCGCCAAATAAGAATATTACTATCAAATATAACTATTAAGTTAAGTAAAATAAAGATGAACTACTGTACGTTTGTAGCATACCAGAAAAAAACACAGCTCACCCAAATCCAAACAAGACGTACACGATGTTCAGAAAAGTACGTTACAGGACAATTAGCATTGCAGTAAACAACACAGAACAGGAACAGGAAGAACCGGAAGTGACGCACAACCCTGAGAGCGTAGAATAAAATCCTGCCCTACATCGCTCCTGTCCTTGCTATACAAATTCATAAAAATTTTAATCTAATGTTAGTTCCTATTTACTTGACCCAATAAAGGTTAATTGTAGGTTTGACACACAAAAATCCACGTTATGCATAATATAGATACTACTCCCGTAAAGTTAAAGGGATAGTTCACCCAAAAATGAAAATTCTTTCATCATTTACTCACCCTCAAGTTGTTTCCAAACCTCTATGTGTTTATTTGTTCTGCTGAACACAAAGGAAGATATTTGGAAGAAAACAGATCTCAATCCCCATTGACTTCCATAGTAGGAAAAAATACATACTATGGTAGTCAATGGGGATTGAGATCTGTTTTCTTCCAAATATCTTCCTTTGTGTTCAGCAGAACAAATAAACACATAGAGGTTTGGAACAACTTGAGGGTGAGTAAACGATGAAAGAATTTTATTTTTGGGTGAACTATCCCTTTAACTTCCCTGTAATGCGCACTATATTTATGCGTATTGTATATTCGTCGATTCTGCTGTCAGCACTGTTTTTTTTTGGTATATTGTTTATGTACATTTATGTATGTGTACATTGTATATGCGTGGGTATATTGGAGACCCACTGTATATTGTTTCTTGTGCAATGTCTGGACTGTAATGTGAGTTAACTTGATCTTTTTCATATAATTTAGAAGATATACATGTATATATTCTTATATTCACTAAATAATAACTTTAAGAATATGATAATCATTATAGTAATGAATATAAACAATGTTAATGTGCAATAATGCCAATAAGGCCGAATGAAATTAAGAGAGCAGAAATGATAAATCAATTTCAGGTCACACACAGACAAAATGATCAATGAGGCCACAATCATCTTTATTCAATGCTCAGCTTTCAACTTTGAGACTAGCCATCAAATACAATCGCTACGAGAACAGCAAACATTTAGGAGTTCTGTGCCACAAAAGGTTAAAGGCATTGATGATCATATGGACAGTGAGAACAAATTGGAAAAACAATGACTTTCAATAAAGGTAACTGAAAAACAATAGACAGGATCAGAAGGAGGGCAGTGAGGCTGTCTAGAACAAGAGGGCAGTGAGACTGAAGATTGGTGGTTTCACAGCACTCTGGTCAGATACACAGGGCAAAAACAACAAAAAAGTTAAGTTAGGTTGAGTGACTGTCATATCTGACAAAATAAAACGGTTAATTCAGAACAATATTTTATTTCATTAAACCCACCACTGCTTCAGTCGTCTTTTTAGTAACATTAATGAACACATACTTATCTTGAATTTTATCTTCAAAATTTTGTAACTTTGCAATTGAACTGTGACTGCCTTAACCATGTCCTTTCAGTTAGTCACCTAAAAATCAGCTGTAATAACCTTTTGCAAGATGATAACATAAAATAATGATAATAATAATAAAAAAAAAATAGAAAATTTGTGTTAGAAAACTGAGTGCATAAAATTGCCTTTCATCTATTTCTGCCTGTCAGATTCAGCAACTTCCATACATTTACATTTACGGCTGATACCTATGTGCTTTTCTTCATATTTTCTTTTAAAACAATTCTATTTTAAGATATGTACATCTCCTTCATATATTTTAGGCAATAATTAAAAATCTTTTTGCAATCTTAAATCAGCATTTATGCGTAAATCAGTATTTAAAAAAAAAAAAATACAAACTCACTGACTCAGATGCGACGCTACATTTAACTCTCCCACGCAATTTCAAAACACTCCCCTGCAGTAGCATTTCTGTACATAACCAATATTAGATAACGTTTATATACAATTATAACCAGACATTCCTTGTAATCGCATTTATACAGTAGTCAGTCAGTTTTTAGGCATGTAGTCTGGGTACTCTGTCCCTATTGAACTCGACCGATTGGTGCCGGTGATCTGTCTTGGAGCACCAATCGGCACGGATCATCAAGTCCATGAGCACCAATCAGCAGCTGCTGTTCTTAAACTCTCCGTTCTCAGTGATGGAGAGCTTGGTGGGGTTGGTGGGCGATAGACCATTGCGGAGGTTGTGCATGCTGTATCGCTCTTTCACCTGAGTGAGCGCACCCATCAGCCGAGAGTTAGCTGCATCCAGGGAGCTGATCCTCTTCTCCTACAAAAGAGAGAAAGAGAGAAGTACATCAATATCTGGAGGTCAGAGGCAACATAGGTGGTGATACAAGTAATCTTGTTTCTTAACATTACTTAAAGGAATATTCAAGGTTAAATAAAACAAACCACCCTATATATCCATATATATGCATCACATTCTACTACACTTTTCTATTATATATATTTTTCAAACTTTCAATTGTATTTAACCTTGAATATTCTTTAAAAAATATTAATTACAAATAAAATAATATAATAAAATTCTGAATGTGATATAGTGAAAATATTCAAAGTAAATATAGCGGGCATACATGGTGAAACTAAACATATATTTATTTAAGGGTGCTTTCACACATGAGTGTTTGATTCGGAACCTGGTGCGTTTTCTCTCTTGGTTCAGTTCGTTTAGGCGTATGTGAACACGGCAATTGCGCTTAGATCCGCACCAACATCATTGCTTGGGGATCGGCTTGACGAGGTGGTCCCGGCCCGATTGCAAACGAACTCGGGGGCGGTTCGGTTGTGGTGTGAACGCAATCCGACCCAACGGACCAAATGGTATTATAATTCATAACAGGAAATGTGCTATATAAATAGCAGTAGTATCTGATTCTGTGAGTGAGAAGTTTAGTTATCACAGCTGAAAACCTCGTCATCTTAAAATGTTGTGAAACTGCGCTTCTCCGCACAAGAATGCTGTCCCGATAAAGCTTTGATTCCTGCTTTAGCTGCATTATAACATTCATATAGTCACAGTTAACCTCTAGACAGCGCTGGGAGATTCAGAGAGAGCGTGTTTGAATGTGCTGTAGTATTAATACGAATGTAGTATATAATTTAACAACGGGAATGACGGCTACTTTCGTATAGTGTTTGCGTGTGTGTGTGTCTCGACAGTTACAAATAAAGCCACAATAAGATCATGGAGCAAACTTGTCAATCATCTTGATAGACACACAGAGGAAACTAATAAGAGGAGAGTTGTACTTGGCGCATGTGACTAGCATAAGCACATTTTGATACGTTTTAAAAGGTTGCCTTGTGAAAGCGAACCGAACCAAGAAGAAAATGGAACATTGGTCCCTGTTTTGGAACAAAACAAACAATATTTAAGTGTGAAAACACCCTAAAAGTATAACCAAATCAACTCCATTTTTATTTTAATATGAAGATAAATTTAATAAGGGAAATAATAGCTGACATAAATAGGGCCCGATCATGATCTGTACCAGTCTGACAAACGGCACAGAATCTGCCTTCAAAAGAACACACACACACACACACACACACACACACACACACACACACACACACACACACACACACACACACACACACACACACACACACACACACACACACACACACACACACACACACACACACACACAAAAGGGCAAGTTTGTGAGGGCAGCAAAAAGAGGACAACTCAAATCCTGCACAAACAACCAAAGAAGAGAAGTAAAAGCGAGACCATCCTTTCACTATGAAATTATTATCTGCAGAGGGCGTTGGCAATTTGTGTGGAGTGCACACACACCGACTAGGGTGTTGGGAGTGTGGCAGCATGGGCAATCAGGAAGTGACTAGGCAAAAATAAGAAGGGAAAACAAAAAAATAACAGCAGCCAAAGCTAGAGCTCACAGATACCAGGTACCGAATCTGCTACGAGCGATCCCTATTAACACACATTCCTCAACAGCACTAAACATCGGGAAGATGCTCCGGCAGCTTTGAAAAGTGGGAAAAGCATGAACGTTCACTAACCCCAAGGAGAATTTTGAAAGTGAAATGACAAAACAGACTACAACTAAAAAGTTGAAGTAGGCAAACATATTCAAGTATATATTTTAAAGGTCAAGTGTGCAATTTTGCCACTAATGTTTTCAACAATCCCAAAATGGCTGTAGTTCCTTATTAGAAATCCTACAAAACTGCTTTTTATGATTAACTGTTATTGCAGCCACAAATGTCTTTTAAATGTAATATACTATATAAAAGTTATTACTTAAAGGAGCTGTCCACCCAAAAATTCTCATTCTCATTATTATGATGTAACTTTAGTAGGACGTTTTGCAAGCTAACTGTTAGCCTGGTAGCTTAGCTTATACCCCATTCATTTTTGTTTGATTAGTCAAACAATGTTAAAAGCACAAACCCAGTGTTTACATTCTTCTTAAGTCAACCTACAAATGGCTGCACTTTAGTGGTCTCTACATGTTACATTTGGATTGAATATCTTATATCATAGAAAAACTACACACTTCACCTTTAATCCTTGTTTTATTATATTATCCGAAGTGGAGGGAAACAAAATGGCTTAGAGGAGTGTTGCACAGGTTCAGGCCAGGCATGGGTGTTGGATTGGGGTGCGCTTACACAGGCCTAGCAAAACTGTCTGCTTGTACTTGCCTGCTGGTATTACCTCAGTTCCATTAGCGACCTGGAATTCAGTAGGACACAGTAACAATGAGCCAGTCAGCAGCCTGCTTTAATACCATCTGAGGTTTAGCAGGGACTTCAAAGCATACCACTGTGCAGCACACACAGGCCAGCACCTCACAACCAGACAATAGACTAAGATGATCTCCAAACTCACGTTCCCTGGCATTTATCATGCTGGTTAATATGGTCATCTGCAGTACCTGTGCATCAATGATCTTCTGTTTGGCATCTATGACCGCCTGCATCTCTGCATGGTCTCTCTTCAGTTCTTCTTCCACGGCCATCAGCCTATGAACCACAAATGACAACACCCTGTCAGATTTCACATGGTTTTACCATTACCAATAATGTTTTCCATTGTAGGTTTTTGAAAAGTTCGATATTTTTGTTTAGATCAACTTTATTTTATATATTGTATTCAGGGTTCTAATTTAACTTTTTTGATCACCAGCCAATGTGGCTGGTAACTTTCTAAAGTTGTTGGCATGGAAAACACATAAAATACAATACAACACAGAAAGTGCAAACATTTCATTTCAAGTTTGGGATCTATCTATTAGGGATGTGCACGAATTTTCAAATTTTCGATCTGTAATTATTATTCAAAAAAATAAAATACTATTCGAATTTTTTTTTTTTTCAAAGTTATAATTAATTGCACTTGGTGGAGCTGTGTTTAACAAGTGGATTATTTGTATTTGATCACATAATGTTGTTGTCTGCCTCACGAAGTTTGCTTAGATGAAAATGATAGCCTATTAAAAAATGGAATTACTTTTAATCAATTATTAATTCAACTGAGTTATCATAATATCACCACCACAATGAGAAATCACATGAAATCCAAAGAAACAGCAGTCGATTGATTAAGCAGCTATCCATCACTGCATTAACGACTGCAGGTAAGCAGCTGAACCCCGATGGAATCGTGATACGAGATGATGATACCTTCTGGTAGCAAAATGATTTTGAGGGAGACAGGTTTAATCACAGAAAACACAAAAGTGCTGTCACTTTGCACACATACACACGCGCGCGTCTTTGCAACGTCTATCAGCGCAGCGCGTTTTCTCGCTCAAGCATGATATATTTTTTTCTCAACTTGAACGTGAAACAATATAAACACGATAATCATATACTGACTCGAGTATGTACGTTCTGTACGATAATTGCGCGTCTGCTTTTTTTTGTTGCGTTTTTTCCCCGTCCACGCTGCTTGAGCTTAAATGCTTTTGTTTATATTTTTTGTTTACACATATTGTTTAATGTTTTCAACTAAAAGAAAACCGTAAGATATATAGTAAGCTTGTTGTGTATATTGCCTAATGTATAAGCTTGTTCGGAAATAATGACAAAAACAAAAAAATAACGTATCCTATCTCTTGTTAAACAACATTTAAATTTAAACCCAGAAGTCTGTCCCAACCACTGCCGCATTTAGTTTAATCTCAACTTTTACTTTACTTTACTTGGTCCCTCCTCTTTCAGTCTATGCTCCCTGCTCTGGCTCCGTTCGTTCTTCGTCTTCCTTGTGTTTTCTGGTGGATGCTCCGTTCGTTTCCATGATCATTTTTCGCTCTGGTTTCACTGCAAACTGCGCGCAGCCAATGGGCGTATGAAACGTCATCACGTAGCATTACGGCACAGTGTTCATGGGAAATGTAGGAAGTACTGCCAGGGGGATAAATGACCGAGAACAGAACCTTATGCATCACCAGCCAAACTGGCTAGTAAGTTTTTATTAACACCCGCCAAAACGAATTTTTACCCGCATTTGGCGGGTGTTAATTTAGAACCCTGATTGTATTTATGAACAAGACAAATTAAAAGTCAAATGGAAAAAAATACTTAATCCTAAATACTTAATCCTAAATTAACAACTTTATTCAGCAAGGTTACACCTGGCCAAGCAGAGTCACAGCGTGATTCGCATCTCCCGTGGGTGATCGCCAAAGAGAACGGCGAAATAATCACTGCTCACTGCGACTGCAAAGCCGGGGAAGTCTTCATTAATCAGTGTTCTTTATTTATTTATTGAAAATGTAGTGACTGTTGTACAAATTCAATTGTGTTCAGTGTGAACTTTTAATGGCGTCTGTACTATAGTGAAAAATTGTATATCACAGCTTACACATTTCTCCTTCTTTAAAATCCAGTCTTGGAGAAACATGCAGTCATGTAGCAGCTTTAATGTTTAAAGTAGAAGCTTTCTTCGGAGCGTCCAGGTTCAATCGCCTAATTGCACGCAACCATTTCGTTCGTTTTTCGCGATCCTTTTCGGAGGGAATTTGAAAAAACTTTTTATCAGGCCCCCAACGAGCCGTACAATCGACCACACAGCAATAGTGAACCATCCTATTCTCTAGGCCTAAATTATCCTCCAAACGTGCAAAACAATCAAATTGCAGGTATCTAGCGGTGTTTCCTGCCACACGATTCCCATGATGCAACGCCACAAACATAAACAATGACGTCACAAAAGATCCGCCTATAGAGTAGGGTCTCCAGTCCACAGATTGAATGCTTAGATGGCTTAGATGACC
Organism: Chrosomus eos; assembly: GCA_036326025.1. Lineage (NCBI taxonomy): Eukaryota > Metazoa > Chordata > Actinopteri > Cypriniformes > Leuciscidae > Chrosomus > Chrosomus eos. The sequence continues at coordinate 15,673,914 of CM070823.1, forward strand.
TTTAAATTTTTAAAGGCCCACTGAAGTGCCCTGGAACGCACAACTTTGTATGTTACGTTGGCGTAATTTCCACTGACAAATTGAATGTCTCCTCCCCCTTTTTAAATAGCCAATAGCATGTAGTTTACCTCACCGACGGCAAGTCGTATTGGCAGCACCATGGAAGCGAATCCGAGCGCTGATGATACGTTGGATTTAAAAGTAGAGGTGTGAATAAATTCTAGCCATTTCATTCTTAACCAACGTAGTTAGAAAACGGAATAAATCTTGAGCGTTTGAGCAACCGAAGTTACCGAACACACCTCTCCAACCCATATTGCTCAGTGACGTCAACGGTATTTATAGCATAGGGGCGGGATGCTTTCGATTCTTTAGAGCATTTGATTGGACAGAAGATGTGATAAAAATCCGTGATCCATTTTAGCGGAAGTGAGAGACTAGGTTTTGAATGCTTTTATCTCTTAAATACTAATTTTGTCATTGTTTTGGAACACAACACCTTATTCATAACCTTAAGGCTAACATATTCATACTAAAAGCTAAAAAAAAAAAAACGTACATACGGATTTAAGCCTTTAACCTTTAAACATACAGATATCGGAGCATTTCACTTGATCATGACTAAACGTTTAGACTGTATTTTCAGGTAATACGTTCAGGTAACAAATGTAAGATTTCCGCTCCTTAATAAATAATGTAATTTTATTATTATATATAATATGCATTTTAATATAATCTTCCTGTTCATACACTCACCTGCAGATAATACTCTTCATCTGGCTGTCTTTCTCTTCCTGCTGTCTGCGCAGACGGTCCTCGCTGTCCTCCAATCGAGCCTTGTATTCTAAGAGCAGCTTCTGCATCTGCTGTTCCTGTGCCAGTAGCCGTCTCTCATACTCCTCTAGTCGCCGACTAGATGTCCGCAGACGCTCCTTCAGCTTTGAGATTTCCTGTTCGTACTTTATAGAAGAAGAGTAAAACATCTTAAAACCTTCTACAGAGTGCATCCAATGATTATTTGCAGGCAATTTTCTTTATCGCGTTTAGTACCTTCTCTACATGTTTGGAATCGTCTTTGCTCGGGGCTTCCTCTTCCTCATCTTCATACTGGCCGTTATTCAGGATCCATGCGGCAGTTCGCTCCACTGGAGACATGGTGACTGACTCTACAGGTGATTGGACCTTAGGGACACAAGCAAACAAAGCATTTTTGCAGTTGGGCTCAAACATTTACCAATAAAGCAAACTCTCTTTCCTCTTTCGGTCTTTACCTGTTTGTTGCCTCGCCTCCTGGTACCGAGCTTTCTTTGGAGCATGTGGACTGCTGTCTGGATCTCTCACCGCTCTGCTGCATGGGTTCTGTGTTGACGCTGCTGCTACTACGGAGGGAAGTACTGTGAGGGAGCGACCTTGGGGTTCGTGCCCCTGGGTTTACTGCCACCAGCCCCACTCCTCGACTCTGTTGCTCCACCTTCACGATATGCGCAGTACCCGCGCTGCTCTGCCTTGGTACAGCCACCACCTGTGCTCCCGAGTGCTGGTCTGCCAGGGGCGGGTGCCAGCGTGCTGTGGGAGGAGGTGTCTCCTGTCCCTGTATGCTTTTGCGGCTCAGTTCCTCCTCCACGCTGCTGGTGGAGGGGATCCGGGCTCTAGGGGTGGCTCCACGCACACCTGATGCGCTAGGGCTGGCGCTCCGAGAACTGCCCGTGCTCAGGTTCTCCGAGCTGGAGTCCGGCTGCCGGGACTGGACGGAGTGCGTGGACTGGGTCGAGTGTGTGGACTGTGCGTGCAGGTTGCTGAGGTGGTAAACAGGGTTTTGGAAAGACAAAGGTTGCAGGCTGCGCTGCTGGCTGAGGGAGGGATGAATAGGTCGACGCACCTGCGGGGCACTCTGGGGCAAATTGTCCCTCAACTGGGGAACTTTCGGATGGACGGGAGGCTGGTGGAGGTGTGGAGGGGGGACAGGGCCGATGGAAGCTTGAGAGCCCACTCGGCCTAATCTAGGAGGGGCTTCGGGAACCGGATGCCCCTGTGCCAGGTAAGAGTCCTGCAAGTCCATTAAAGATACGCTGCGTCCGTTCGGGAGAGGGCTGTCTCGCTCCTCTTTGTCTGAGAAGCTCATGCTGTGCGTGGAGGACTGCTGACCCAATAAAGGATGCTTCCCTCGGACTAAGGCCTCCATGTGCTCCTGGACAGGAGATTTGATGCTCCTCATTTCACTAGGGAACGAGATACGCAAAAATGAATATATGAGAATAATTGTGCCATACTATTGCACATGATTTAATAGTCAAATTCAGTCTAAGCGGTTTCTGAGAGTTACTTTGCATTGTGATCTTTCTTTGTCCTATACCCGTTGACCTTCTCAGAGAAGTATACGCAAGTCATATGTTATGAAGTCCTGATGAAACTGAATTTGTGACAGATCTTTTCTTCTGTATTTTGATGTACATCCAAGTAAAACGGATTATCAAAGAAGATAAAAAATATGGCAGGGACTTCAATCCTATTATCGGTTGTTGATTGGACAAAAGCAGACCTTTATGCGAGCTTGCAGTCAATTGTAAGGGGCTGGGGTTTAAAGTCAATTTTAATTAAAAATCACAGGATTAACAAAAATTAAACGAGCATTGATGAAGAGTTCACAGTACGATCAATAACATTAGAAGATAAATAGGGTGAATTTTCATTTCATTCCAACTTCAAAGTGATCTTTTCAGCAAAGGAAGTCTAAAGATATGTGAACCTCTATGATGCATCTTCCTTAAGTATGGCTTTAGAAGATATGGAATGTAGCACAAGAGACATAGATATCAAAATAGAAAATTATGTCCTACCTGTCTGCTGGGTCTTCAAATATTCTCTGCAGTCCTGAGGACACACTTCCACTGATGTCATGAGTGGAGCTATGGTCCTGGAAGCGCCTGAGCTGCTGCTGGATGGGGGTGGGACTGGACAGCGAGCGGGTAATATCGCCAAGGATTCGCGGCAGGGGCCCCAGTTTGGCCACCGTTGCCTGCAGGAAGGAATTGTCACCCTGGGTTGGTGCGTTACCATGGTAACCACATTACGGACCACAGAGGGCAACCACATGGAGCCCGAGAGTTTGAGGGTGCAGATGGCAGATTGGTGGGTTGGCAGGAGTTTTTTTTTTTGGTTGGTCGAGAGAGTAGGCACCATAATGCATTGGTGGTAGGACAGCGTTACCATGGAGACACAGTGTGTCGGACAGGAAAGGGTGGAATGTATAGTGGCATGGGTAAACAGAGGAGAAAACAAAAGGGAAAAAGTCAAATTAGGGATAAATAAAAGGAAAACCAAACATGCTTCTACAAAAATGACAAAAGCCATTCCAAAAATAACAAACCAGGTAAAATGGTCAAATGCAGGGCATGCATCAAACAACAACAGAAGGTTATGTCTGAGACGAGATAAAAGAAAGGTTGAGATGAATTAACTCATGACAGGAAACAAAAACATTGTGCAGGGAGGTTTTAATCGCAGACAAAACAAAACCATGCTCCAGATGCAACAGGTCAGCAAGAGTTAGGGGAAAGGGACGTGGGAATGCTTGAACGCGCTGTGTCCAATGCCATTAGACAGACTGTTCCAGTTTAAACAGGGACACTAACCTCGAGGATAACCTAGACAATGAGTTAATGTAGTAATAATAACACTGCAAGCACAAAGCTTTTTTTTTTGGCCACACACAGCCCTTTAACAGTACTGCATAGATAATATTTGAAATCAGCTAAAACCTTACAACGTTTAGTGGGGATCAAGCGTTACTGACATAAAGCACACAGCTCAAACATAAGACATTTGCGGCAATACCTCTGAGGTATGAAATGTGCTTCCTGATTTTGAGAAGTGGGCACTCTGAATTAATACTTAAATGTGCACTCAGTCATTTTTTTTATTTATATCAAGTAATATTCTTTTCGTTCATGTTGCATTTGTTTATGTGTAGGTACCATTAATTTCTGTCTAAAACTTTTTAATGAAGAAAAAATTACTGAGTGAAAACTAAGGTTTACATAACATCTCTGTGGTAGGCAGGTGCGTTTTTGTAAAATCAGACTTTAGCCTATGGTAGATTTCATTGTAAGAGGTATTGTTGCAGTACAATGGTTTGGAGGGATTGCAGTACCTTGTCCAGCTGAGACACCACCTCCCATAGTAGTGAGTGAAGCACTGACAGCTCGCGGCCGAGGTCGATGTAGCCCTCAAAGCCTGGGGTGTTGGAGATCGTCTCAAGATTCGAGATCTCAAGCAGAAAACGGGTCATACCAGCCCACTCGTGCTCCAGGAATTCATTCATGAAGGCCATATACTCCTCTTTGTTCCCAAATCTGATGTAACAGAGATCTTTTAGAATTTCTCATGCATTTCTTATTCTCTAAGGCAGACAGGCACTGAAGTTTCACAATGACTGCATTTACATGCACAAGAATTCTACAAAATTAATACATAATATTACATCAGAATTTGGCCATATTCTGAATATGCAAGTACCATGTAAACAGTTAACCTGATTGCTGAAACCAAAACTTGACTTAAGTTCCAATTTTCACATTCAAATTTGACTCAAATTGCTATTTGAGATACAGCGATAGATTTTTGTTTTGGCTAATACAGATTTTAACAAACTATGAACTTTTTGTCATTAAAATAGATAGTGTTTTGATCATGTTTTAAATTAGCAAAGTTAGTAAGGTAGTTGTTACGTTTAGGTATTGGGTAGCATTAAGGGATGTAGAATATGGTCATGCAGAATAAGGCATTAATATGTGCTTTATAAGTACTAATAAACAGCCAATATCCTAGTAATATGCATGTTAATATGCAATTAGTTAAAGGGTCACTTCACCCATTTGCATTAAGGTTTGTATTGTTAGAAACCCAGTCATATATTATAATGATGGTGGAATTTTGCTTGTTTTTTTTATGAGATGGGAGAAAAAAGGATTTAAGTGTTTTACTTCCGTCCTATCGTGACGTAAATATCGTCATTTTGCGTCACGATAGGACGGAAGATAAATTTCATTGAAAAGTGTATAGACTACAAACATTAGCTCATTATTATTCAAGGGTGTGGGACCCACTCACCCTACAGGCCTATTACAGATCAGTGGGTGGGACTTCACTTGCAGAAACCGAAATCAATATCCGCCATCTTGTTTTTGGAAGCTAAGCTAACGAGCGCTGTGGAGATAGGAAGTATGACAATGACTGAAGAAACTATACATGATATGGAAGAAGAGGATTTTGAAAGTCTGCTGCTCGAATCCGATGTTCGTGGCTATCTTTACGAGCCGCAATATAGTGAAGAGCAGCTGAGGCTGATGGAGGAACAGGAGGCGGCTGCCTGTCGCGGTCGAGGAGCCCGGACTGGCTCGAGCTGAGGCGGACTGCTGTGCCTGTGCTCTCGCTGTGCGCTACGGACACAGATAGAGTCCGTCTGCTGCAGAGAATTTCAACGAAGGGACGTTTGTGTTGTGATGTGAACCACCATAGTTTCGCCTGACTGAACATCCAGGTATCATGCAGTAATACACCATATTCAGAAAGAAATACAAACGAGGAGTAATTCACTAATGAATTTGCCAATGTAACTTAACGTTAACGGGGTTTGTTGTTGTGGGAAGAAGGAGGCTGGAATCGGCGACCATATAAACATTTTAATAGTAAAATGAACAAATACACAACGAAAGTATAAGCCAACAGCCCCTCATTGAAGACTGAAGTCCACACACAACATAAAATCAGGCCTGTTCCTCTCTCGATCTGCCGTTTATGCTTCCGCTCCTCTGTGAGAGATACGAGACCGGTCGGTGTGTCTCTTTACTTTCATTATCACTTACTAGAAATTTTGCGTGAAATGAATTTCAAACTCTGGTGGCAGCTAACGTTAGCCTTGTTGACGAAAGAATGATTTCTTTGATGTGCGCGCAGTTCCGGATTAGTGGGTGTGGCTTGCGGAGCTGTGCAATGTGGTGCATTGTGGGTGTTGTAGTCTTTCATACAAATGCACCCTTCGGTTATTTTCTGTCTTTTCTCGGTCAAGAGGGCAACAAATTCAAAAATTATTTTACATTTCGACTACATATATGATCCACTTTCAATAAAGATTCATGTTGAAATGGGTGAAATGCTCCTTTAATAGTGAGAATTGGACCCTAAAAGTGTTACCAACAGTGCTTTTCAGGTAGGTCTAACGGCAGTTTTCAGGTACATAAATTGAAAAGTAATCAAATGTAAGGTAACACTGCTGTATAAATGAAATATATTAATCCTTATTTAATTTACAAAAGTTATTTAGGCAAGAGGACTGAGCGACTTTTTTTTCTTTTGTTGTTTGATTAACATTAAAACACAGTAAGCAGCGCAGCAGGAATATTAGGCTGCTGTAACTTTAAGAGCAGCACAGATCCAATACACTGATACACACGTGCATTTTATTTCTCAGCTGTTTATGTTCACTTAAGACATAGCCGACTGTGTTTACTAGGATAACTGCCAATCCGTATTGACATTATACAACTTCAATGCCTTCACCACTTAATTAAATAAATCAAAACCATTAGGATCTGCTTTTTTTATACTAAAGCTGATATGCCAATGGTTTTAAATTGATCAAATGGGCGGCCGATACGTCAGTGCATCTCTACTATTTTCAAATTCAAAACCTTTAAAATCTATTTAATATTTAGAATTTTATCTAGTAAACATCTGAAAATCTAGTATTGTATGAGAAGTGTTCATGACATACTTGGCAAAGTTAGCGAGATTCTGGATGACTTTGGCGATGAGGGTGAGTGTTCGAGAGGTACGGTCGTCGGGGTATTCCTGCATGAGACTGAAGAGGGATGGAGACATGATGGCAGGACACAGGAAACGCAGGAAGAGTGATGCACTAATCAGACGCTGACTGATGTCCTGTTTCCCTCGAGCATGACACTGCTGCTTCCATGACGCAAACACCTCCTTCAGTTCCCGTGGAAACACACTGACCAGAGCACAGTAGCAGGTTAGGATGGAATTAATGCAATTGCAAGCATGTGCACATGAACAAACTATAAACAAGGACATCATAGTTGTATTTGTAGTTAGCAGTAGAAGCATTGTGAACTACATAATCATCCTGGCAAAAATCGTACATATTAAAAAGATCAAAAGTTTGGGATTGGCAAGATTTCTTTTTTTTTTTTTAAATGCTTAGAAAAACCGTGATACATTTTTTCAGGATTCTTTGATGAATAAAAAGTTCAAAAGAACTACATTTATTTCAAAGAAATCCTCTGTAACATTATAAATGTCTTTACTGGTTACTTTTAATCAACTTAATGCATCCTTGCAGAATAAAACAAATTAATGGACAATAGTGTAAATCTAAACTTTTAAAGTCTGGAAAAATAAATATATAAAGAATGCCACCAAGTTATTAAACAGGAAGGCTTATAATGATCTAATCTTGATTTATTTATTTTCTATGACTTTTCCAGTTGCTTTTGATTTCTGAAAAATATTTTTTAAAAACATTTTATGTAGATTATACTTAACAAATATTTTACTTCAAACATTTCAGGTGAGAATAACTAGGAAAATCCCCCATTTAACATTTATTCATTTCCATAACATGGAAATATATATTTTACACACACAAACTACCGTTCAAATGTTTTAGATCGGTAAGATTTGTTAATGTTTTTAAAAGAAGTCCTTATGCTCACCAAGGCTGCATTTATTTGATCAAAAATACAGCAAACACAATAATACTGTGAAATATTTTTACAATTGAAAATAACTGTTTTCTATTTTAATATTAAATTAATAAATTAATTTTCATCATCATTACTCCAGTCTTCAGTGTCACGTGATCCTTTAGAAATTGTTCTAAATATTATCACTGTTGAAAACAGTTTTTTTTCCCCAGGATTCTTTGATGAATAGAAAGTTCAACTGTATTTATCTGAAATATAAATCTTTTGTAACAATAAATGTATTTACTGTTACTTTTGATCAATTTAATGCATACTTGCAGAATAAAAGTATTATTTTTGTTTTGTTTTTTAAATTCTTACTGACTCCAAACTTTTGAACAGTAGTGTATAATGTTACAAAAGAAAAATTTAAATGATAAAATATTTCTCAACATTACTGTTTTTGCTATATATATATATATATATATATATATATATATATATATATATATATATATATATATATATATATATATATATATATATATTGTTTTCTTTGTTTTTGTTGTTATTTCATTTCCTGCTCAGCTACTAGTGAAAAGTTTATGCTTTATACAAACTCAGTCTTGTTTGTTATATTTTGGAATTGAAAGTAAGTTACCAGTAAGAGTTGATGATCTTGCAGAAGGCCAGCTCACAGCACATCTTCAGGTTACTTTGGTGCTCTGGAAGCTCATTGCCGGAGCACTTTGATGGGTCTACTTCACAATTTTCATCTGACTCATACAGGGCTTTAATAAACTCTCCTACAAAGCAGAACACAAACATACAGTACAGGGTTTTAGATATACAAGCTTTAATTAGCAACTTTTTCCCAAAAGAGAGAAGGCAAATAGCACAATCAACCTCCTTTTAACACACCAGGGTAATCCTTTAACTTACCTAGTGCATCATGTAGGTACTTCTGTCCCACCAATTTGAGGTATTCTTCAATGGCTTTGGTGGCTAGCGTGTTCTCTCTAAAGATCAGCACGTCATGGTCAGCGCAGCGATCCACCTCTGACATCACCAGATCCGTTAGGAAGTCCTAATACAGACAGTTTAGTCACCTTCAGTCAAATAATTGATTTATGGATAATTTAAGTTAATGAGAGCTTAACTAGTATCGTACCTTCGCCCGTCCGGTGCTCTGCAGTATGTGCACGAGCGCGCTGGCCATCTCCTCTTTGTTTTTCACCTGATGACTGGCTCCAACACAGAGCACAACATGGTATAGTTATTGGTCACAAACTCCGCAAACTCCTTGTACTGCTCCATGGGCAGGATAGAACCGTCTGGAAGCGAGATTTGATGCGGATGGAAGGGCCTCCACCTTTGGCTTTGCTGGTGGTGGGGGTGCTGATCGGATACCATTTCTCCACAAACTGCCTTCCCATCACTCCCTGCACGGGGATGTTCACCAGACCCACGTAGTTGTTTTTGTCCTTTTTCTTCTTCTTATCCACATCACGGTAGATGTGTACAGTGATGCTCTTCATGGCTGGAAGGCCGGAGAACTCAAAGTGTTCCCCCCAGAACAGGCAGTCGGAGCGGGTTTTGCTGGTGGTGCGGGCGTATAGCATGTCATCCAGACACAGCTCACAGAAATACTTCTTTTTCGGTGGCAGGTCTTTGGCCTCGATGATCCACAGGCGGAGGATGTTTTCCGCCCGCCGGCAGTTGTCCTGGTGATGGAATGACACTGATTGAATCACAGCAGCTCATTTTAGGTATAAATCAAGCATGCATGGTTTTGTCTTGATTAAAAATGATAAAAAACAAAGCATCTGATGGTCACCTTATTAGGCTGCACAGTTCTCTTGAGGTTCTCCATCCATTTGTCCCGTTCAGCAGCAGAGGAGCAGCTGAAGCACTTACTACCACCTGAGTACGCCACCTTCACGAGGAGGGGGAGACATTCAGAAATTCATTCATAAAGTAAATCATTCATTTAACCAATATGTTAATAAGTACTGAACTGCATCCACTATAGCCCTGTGGTTGTACCAAGGTACACTTTGATTTCATTTACATTAATTAATTTAGCAGATGCTTTTTGCTAAAGTGACTTACAAAAGATCAATGCAACACTGTTACATATTCGATATCATGGTATGTTAAACAGGGTTAACAAAATGTAAATGCATTAAAAGTTTGGGGTGAATAAGATACAAAAAATATATATCGGTGGGATCAGTAGTTTTTGAAAAACACTTTTGAAAACTGTGTTTGATAAATTACTACCAAAAACATTTGACGTGGATTACCATGGTAACACATCGCTTTCACTTATTGATGGAATCATACCCTCAGTCGACTTACGATCACGCACTTAAGTGTGTGGCGGAACTATTAAATTAGAGACGATATCCTTTTGGGGTAGGGACATGTTTGTTTTGCCGATTTCAAATATCAACAATGGCCAAAAGTGTTTTTCAAAAACTACTGATCCCACCTTTAATGAATGCATTAAAAGTGACAGTTACATGATAATGTTACAAAAGATTTTCATTGCAATTTAAACCCTTTCTATTCATCAAGGAATCCCAAAATAATGTATCGGATTATGTAATGTAATGTCTACTGTTTTTTTTATAATTTGTAATGTTTAAGAATATTAAACAGCACAAATGTTTTCAACACTGATAATGATAAGAAATGTTTCTTGAGCACAAAATCATCAGAATGATTTCAGAAGGATCATGTGACACTGAAAACTGAAGAAATGGCTGCTGAAAATTCATATTTGCCATTGCAGGAATAAACTACATTTTAAAATATATAAATAGGAAACAGTTATTTTTGTAATATTATATTTAATAATATATAATATATAAAATAATATAATATAAACTGTATTTTTGATTAAATCAATGCAGCCTTGGTGAGCATAAGCTGCTTCTTCCTTTTTTTTTTTTTTTCATAAAAAACCCCCAAAACATACCAACCCAAATCATCTGAACGGTAGTGTACATATAAATGTCAATGTGATTATGGGAATAATGCTAAGAGGCAAAGTTTGTACCTCAAAGCAGAAGTCTTGTCCTAGAATGCTTGTGTAAAGGTTTGATGTAGACGTCCTCCTCCATACTCAGATCCAAAGCTTCAACAGCACTGCCTGGGCTCAGCAAAGATTCATGGGAACTAGACTCCTTCAATTTGGGCAGGCCTCGTGACCTAGAACAGCACACAGAAATAACAGAAACCTTAACTTAGTTACTCAAGATTCAGCCAGATCACTTAGTAATAATTACATCCTCTCTTCTGAATCTGATATTTCAGTCTCCTTCCTCACTGGCTACACGGTGTCCTCAGCCACAGGAGATTTGAGATGCAAATAAGAACCATGACGAATGGTTTCTGCTCAGAAAGATTCATTATAATTTCATATGAACTTAGGGTTGAGGTCATGTTTAATAATAAAAAAAAAAAAAAAGATTTAGCAGAACATGGCCACAGGGAGGCAGCCAAACGAAAGAATGAGAGTTTAAGCGATAAAACCAATCATTTCAGTATGTGCATACACAAAATAATAAATTTCTTTACTGTAGTTAAAGCAATATTTATAATATAATCTCTGACATGCAAGAAACAACTTTCAGATTTTCACTGCTTCCAGAAAGAAAGTTTATACCTACGAAAAACAACTAAAGATCCACTTGAAGGAGTATCCCAAGAGCATATCGGATATTATCTCATTCCTAAAAAGAAACGACGCGTTTTCACTTCATTCTTTGGTATAGGTGTAGAGCTACTTCCCTGTAGCTCAGGTGAGATTAAAGAGGACGGCAGAAATCTGATGTGACAAACAAGAAAGAGGGCTGGCCGATGCAAAGTCCCTGTGAGAATGTTTCCATGGGGACCGCCCTATGAGGAACTGAGGAGTGAGGAATGAGTTCACTACACAAACATCTTAAACACATACACCTCACACCTGCACTACCGCCACACTTGCACAACATCCACACCTTGACATTACTCACATGGTTGGTTTGTTTAATGAAGATTCAGTCATTAGATGAGACCAGAGGAGAAAAAAAAACAATCACACCCACACACACACACAACCGTGTTTTAAAAAAAGTCTTTATGCTCATCAAAGCTGCATTTGTTCGATCAGAAATGTAGCAAAAACATTAATATTGTGATATATAATAATTTAAAATGACTGTTTTCTTTAAATGTAATTTATTGCTGTGATGGTAAAGCTAATTTTTAATAATCCATTACTCCGGTCTTTAGTGTCACATAGTGCTGTAGCGACGCGTCGATGACGTCGACGCTTCGACGTCAAAATTACGTCGACGCCATATTTTGCGTCGACGCTTCTTCATTTATTTATTTTTTGCACCGTTTCCGGCAGTACAGCTCGCCAACACACGTGGAGACCGAAACATTGTAGAATGGAGGACGAAGACCACTAGAAGTGAATGTGCTCTCCATTAAATGAATCAAACACAGTAAACAATCCTTAACAAAAAAAAAAACCTTGCAATTTAGACGCGCAAACTGGTGCGGGTGCGGTGAGACATACGGCTCGGGGAGATTCGGCTTGCAGTCGTTCATCCGCGGACGCGGCGCCGCGCGCGCTGTTACAAAAGAAGCCGTGCACGCGATATGGGGTTTTGCCGGTCTTGCGCGCCCAACGCGTCATCTCGTGCGGACGCGTCGAGTATAAACAAGGCTTTGCTCCGTGACAGCGCGCGCTCTGATCGGTAACGGGGAACAGAACAGACTCTCCTGATTCATCTCCAGCAGGAGCAGAAGCACCACTAACTCGCCTCCGTTTCCCTGGTAAGCTGATATTAGTAGCTACTTAAACATTATCTATGATAAAAAATGTTTGTACAAAATATTTTAATAACACGGTTTTGGCGGTTATAGAGTTCTAATGACAGTGATACATATACATAACATTAGACTAACGTTAGCCAGCTACAGTATCATGATTCAGTAGCCTACGCTAGTTCGTATTTGAGATACATTATGTTTTTTTTATTAATCGAGGAGCAGAAAAATCATCTTTATATTAATCGCCCAATTAGTCGTTAGATTAGTCGACTAAATCGATAAAATAATCGCCCAACTAATCGTTTAGTTAATAATCGTTTACCCCAGCCCTAGTGTCACATGATCCTTCAGAAATCATTCTAGTATGCTGATTTGTTGTGAAATATTTAGTGGAAACCATGATACACTTTTTTTGTTCTGTCCTGAAGATAAATATAGATTAGATCAATTACTGATTTTCATCTTTCAAGAAAGGAATCATCTGTTAGCTTTTTGTTTTAAAGTTTACAGCTGCTATAAGGTTAAACCCAATGACACAGCACATACGATCAGACAGTTGGTCAAACAACATGGACTATCCTTGCATAAGTGGCCTGTAAATCTCCTCCTGGCATCAGTTTATCTCATTATGAGAAATTGTGGTGATGCCCACTGACATAAAAAACAGATTACCACAATGATCTGGCTCAAATCCCAACAGCACTCAAACACAAGACCCATCATTTCCCCCCAAAACATCTATTATGTGTCCATCATGTTATCCGATATTTTCCCTGAGTTGTGATACGCCAGTCGGAATGAAAAACAATTCAGTTATACAGCTCAGATATTGAGGAATAATACATAAAGAAAACAAAAACAGCACAACTACTGTAGTTCGATTTATGAACAAACAAATCTCGCACGAGGAGTCTTTTTATATAAAACTGTTCAAATTATCATTCGGAATTAGTTAATAATATTTCACCAGATGAACTCACGAACTCTACCATATTTTTCTGTTTACTGTCACTTACAACTTCTGAATCTCACTTTCAGCATTACTGCTTGGGCTGTCAGACTGAAAGCAATGCATATGATAATGGAAGTAAAGGATTAGTTGTAGTAGTCAAAAAAAACTTTTGCTGATAATTTACTCACCCCATGCTCCAGATGTCCAGTCTTTCTTTCTTCAGTCGAAAGAAATTAAGGTTTTGATGAAAACATTCAGATATTTATCTCATATAGAATTGTGGTGATCCATACATAAACAGATTACCACAATGATTTCAAATCCACAGCATCAATCACAAGACCCTCATTTCAAACATCTATTAGTCCATCATTATCGATATTTTCCTGGTTGTATCGCAGTCAGAAAAATTCGTTATCAGCTAATATTGATATATAAAGAAAAAAACAGAAACTCTGTAGTTCGATTTATGACAACAAATCTTGCACAGGTCTTTCTATATAAAACGTTCAAATTTAATCATTCGAATGATCATCAAAATGAACAAATCTTTTTTCGAGTCATTTCGTTCATTTTGTAATGAACGAAATGACTCAAAAAAAGACTTGTTCAAAATGAAATAATCTTTTTTTCGAGTCATTTCGTTCGTTGAATGAATGAAATGAATCAAAAAAAGATTCGTTCATTTTGATGAACGAGTTCGAACAGGAGAGTCACGAACGTGCATCACAGAACAGAGCAAGGCGAGCATTTGGGCTCATAAACTTAAACTTTTTTATTTATTTTTGAAATGACGGATCGTTTCGCTAGATAAGACCCTTATTCATTGTCTGGTATCGTTTAAAGCCCTTTGAAGCTGCACTGAAACTGTCATTTGGACCTTGAACCGTTTTGGCTACTATTGAAGTCTATTATATGGAGAAAAATCCTGGAATGTTTTCATCAAAAACCTTAATTTCTTTTCGACTGAAGAAAGAAAGACATGGACATCTTGGATGGCATGGGGTGAGTAAATTATCAGCAAAAGTTTTTTTAAAGTGAACTAATCCTTTAAAGATATCGGTCTATCCATCCATCTTCTCCATCCATCCAGTATCTCTTTCCGTCTCCATTTACAGAGGTGTGGTACATTGAATCGGACAGCTGATGCAGAAACAGCAGGGTGACTCCTGATGGAGGGCTCACTTCCAGCTCTCGATACGTTTCACCTGCGCTGACTCGGACAGCTAAGCAGATCAGTGCACAGTCAGCCCGTATCCGGACACAGCTCTCCCACATATCCAGGAAATCTGATCAGTCCACCAGGACTGCGGTGCCACATTCAAGCTCTTTACTAGTCAAAGCTTCCAAATCTCCTTGAATACAGGACTAGTATTTTCATTCAGACCACATAGTGAGAGGTGATTCTGCTACAGCAAAGGTCGATTACTTCAAAGCCTCTAATGTGCTATTTACACTTTCCTTTCAGCTACAATTTAAATATTTTCCCATAGCCAGCCATTCAGTGAAGCGAAGAAAGCAGAAAACTCTGGGCTTATCTGAAGAGAGGTTTAGTTAGCTGGATGCTCTTGGCACGCTCATAATACATGTGGCAACCAATTAAGTTTGGATTCATTTTTCTTTGTTTAGCTTTTCAGTACATCTAACAAAACATTTTGCAGCCCGAAATGCAAACGAAGAAACAAGCAAACAAAATCCCCACATGAAATCTGATGTTTAAAACTCATTCAAATGCACAGTAAAAAATATTTGTATTTCTTCGCATAAAAACGGTAAAAAGAAGCTGCGGTAAACACTTTTAATTGGTTAGCTGTAGATGTGTAGATTATAAATGGTTTAACACCACATTCATTTCACTGTAAAATACTGCCAAATTTATACAAACTTATTAAAGTAAAAACTATAAATTGTCATAATTTACAGTAAAAACAACTTTTATCTAATAGCGAATTATATATAGTGTAGTCAATGGTAAATGAGTCAGCGGTTTTGGACAATATAGGCATGAATGTGTTAAACGTTGTTGTTTTCTACTCTAAAGCCCTAGTGAATTTACCACCGTGGTGAGATGTCATGCAAAACTCTATCCACTCTTTTTCCACTGACAGCTACTCTCAGTTGTTGTGGAAGAAAGTTTCTTGCATTGTCCTGACAACTAAATTACTTAAGCAACTGATGTAGACACACCAGACTGAACAAACAAATCATATTACAAATTTCAGTGAGGACAGCGAGTTAAATTGTAATAATATTTCAAAAATATAAAAACATTTTTTACCCAGTCCGACTGGTAACCCAAAGGTTACTGGTTCGATTCCAGTACCGGCAGGAAATGACTGAGGTGCCCTTGAGCAATCCCTCCCTGGGCGCCACAGCATAATGGCAGCCTACTGCTCTGGGTGTGTATCACGTTTGCAATGTGTGTATGCTCACTACTCAGTACTCTGCTTCTAATGTGTGTGCACTAACTTGGATTGGTTAAATGCGGAGGACAAATTCCAAGTATAGGTTACCACCATACTTGGCCTTCACATGTCACAGTTTGTTGTATTTTTAATCAATTAAATGAATGCTTTGGGGAGCATTAGAGACTTAGGCCTATTTCAAAAGCATTTAAGAATCTTACCGACTCCAAACAATTTCAAATGCTAGTGTATATAAATTAAAATAATTTCATTTTTAGGTGAACTATCCCTTTTAACAACCCCCCCCACACACACACACATGCTCATAAGTGCATGTGAAATTCAGTGACAGATGACCGTTGAGATTTCAGCTGTAATTCATCTCAATCAAACCGTCACATGCAGTTCCTCTCTCTTAGCTAGTAGCTACAGGGACACACACTCTCTCATGCACCACAACACTCACACGCATGCTCCTTCCAAGCATTACTTTATGAGCAAGAGCTCCTCACAAACAGATGCACTCAATCCACAAGAGCAGCATGAGAAATCAGCTTGATTACAATAGCACCTCCTCCTCATCTGTAGTCTTACCACAGCAGCTGTGGCCATTAAAGCATACATAGAGAGAGCAGATACACCAGCAACATCACAGCCAGAGCCCACAGTCTCCTACCTGTTTCCAAGTAACTGCCACAAACAAAAAGGGTGGACAAGAAACGCATCTTCTGATTCTTCACCACAGGTTACAAGCCCTAATTCACCCCTCAGGCCTGTGACACACTGATTGTGTAGTAATAAAGCAAAAGTGACTTTGCCTAATGCTATTAACAGCCCTGCTTATCCATTATCCTCCAGCTGAAGTAAGATTTATAACACTTACACACCCGACCGCAGCACAGCGAGGAAGTACATCACAAGGAAATCTGACAAATCAAATGACAGAAAACAAAGAGGCACAGTCCATGTGATTTAACATCTTATGGGTGGACAGTGTGTTGGACCAAAGAGGTCTATAATACCAAGAGAGACATTCATTCAAAGGGGGCTGAAAACAAAAAGGGTAAAAAAAAAAAAAAAAAAAAATAGAACTTTTGAATGGCAATCAATGAAGAAAGATATTTTGGGTCTATTTTATAAAATAAAGATTTAACTTAATCAGAAAGGAACAAAAGAGGAAGATTATTTTTGGTCCTTTTTTCATCGGCAAGCAGGAGCTGTCCACCAGCTCACAAAATAAAAAGTTAGAACACATGGGAACTTTTGAATGGGGATCAACAGAGAACTGGACTACGCTAACCAGCCAAACCATGAGTCAGACAGCCAGTGGGGCAGTAAAAAAGCTAACACTAAGTGCAGTCAAAAGATTTTCAAGATCATGCCAAGCATAAATCAGTCATTTTCAATTTGACTGGTAGAGCAAGAGCAGTTTAAATCGTAGCTTTGACGCATTAGCTTCATTTAGGACGAACTGCCAGAACGCTTCTGCCAGAGAGCTGTCAGACTGCCTGAAAGGTTTAAAAATTCTTTTAAAACAGATCTCATGTTATGCCAGGTCCCAGCACAGCATATTTTCCAACCAGCTGTTCTCTATAAGAGACATGCATGAATTTAAAAGCTGTAAGCACCCACCGTTTTTTCAATAGGTCCTCATAATTAAAGGAAAGGGAGAAAAGTAGCTAAATGTAGATCCCTTTATTACCTACAAAGGTCATATCCTTCAAATATATCTATTCAGCTTTGAATTTTTTTTATCTCACAGATAACCACATCTGTTTCTTAAAATTGAGGGAGAGAAAAAAAAGACTGAAGGAAATTGAATCAGGTTCACTCTGAATACATTTGAGAAACAAACCAGCGTAAATTGTACCTGTCATTTTCTGTTGGTCGTAGTGACGGGAGTCTAAAACTTGTGTTGCGGTCCAGCTTTGTCTGACTCTTCGTCCTTTTGATGGATCCTTTCAGTCGTTTACTTAAAAAGCCCTGTGAAGCAGAAGAGCAGAGAAAGTCAGATGTGTCCCTTTAAGAAACTCAAGTTCTTCAGTCGCTGAATGACGGCTGAGTGTACGGCTTTGCCGTGCATGACTCAAGCTTGCTCATGAGTAAGCGTCTGTATATTCAACTTTAAAGTCATGATCAATTATACATGTAGACCACCCTAAGAACATGACAGAGACAGTGGCACCATCACAAAAAAGCAGATGGCAACTTCAGCGAAGACTTCTTTGACCTTTCAAAAGCAGGTTTGTACTTTACAGGAGAGGCAGCTGAAGTAAAATCCAACAGACCGTTTCAGCAGACATATCGGTCTATCTTGGCTGTGAAAATGCAGACTAATAAAGGGTGGCCAAGGCCGGCTGAATAGTTTACCGTCTGCATGTGGCACAGACAGTGCTTGCTCAGTGTCTTGGAAGAAAACAAAATATTAATAAGTAACCAAGTCAGAGAGTTCAAACGGTCACCTGCGGATATATTTGCGAGTAATATTTGGTTCTGGGTCAGAATGAGCTGTTCTTACAAGGCTCTTTAGTTTCAGTAAAACAGGAAGGAACAGAAAAAAACCCAGCATGGGCGTATTCATTCATGTCCAGTTATTCATTCATCCATGTTATTAGCTCATTTCAGTCAGTAGGAGGGGCAACATAAATAAATATTAAATAAAAATGATAATATTTAGTTTTAACTCTGGAATGCGCATTCCAGAATCTCGAAGGAAGTAATAGGTTATCCAGGTACTTTTCACCTACTGTTTTTCTAAAACTATGTATCCAGACATACTACTGTTTTTAGTATTCAAGTATTTAATTTCGCAGCAAATCAATCTTAAATAACAACATCTATTAAACTTTAAAAGAAGATTGTAAGAATTACATCAGTGGCAAAGTAACTGTAACAAAATGTGTTTGTCATTGAATCATTCATTCAAAAATACTGATTCATCCAGTAATGAAAGAAGGGAAGTCTTTATGAGTGAGTAATTAGCCCCTTACACATAGCAATCCCAGTAAATTATCGTACAATTGCCAGAATGACTTTTCCGGTAAATACACAAGTGTGCTGTCCTTTTCACTCAAGCAATGGCGGTCTTTTTACCGGTAAGATACCATTCACACATCAGTGCCAAAATACCGGTAAACTCTCTAATGCAATAATCGGAATTGACCTTTAAAAGCAGAGCTTTTTCTTCATCCACCTGGATGTGGAGAGGCACATTAGTTTCTTTTTAGTTACTTTTTTCTTCTTCTTCTGACAGGCATAAGGGGATGGTCACACAGAACGTGATTTTGCACTTAAAAACACGAGATGATTAATAGTTGCTATAGTATTAGGTTAAAATTTCTTTTAAAACTGATTTCATGTTATGCCAGGTCCCAGCATATTTTCTAACCAGCTGTTGCATGAATTTAAAAGAAGATGGCTTGTTATATAAGCCAGCACCATTTTTTCAGAAGCTGCTCATAATTAAAGGAAAGTGAAAAAAGTGGTAATACATACCAGTAATTTACTCGTTATGTTACAACTTCTCATACTGGTAAATTTCCAGAACCGATTTACTGGTATTTTTTAAAAGGTCCTGTTCACACATGATATCTTAACGGTAACTTATCAGTAAAGACTGTATGTGTGAAAGGGGCTATTGAAACATTAATTCAAACTGATAAAACATTTTTTTTTTTTTTTTACAAATAATTAAAATGATTTAAACATACTTTTTAAATAGACTGCAGCAATTACCATTTTGTTAGAGCCTCTAGTAAAGTACATGCTGTTTTGTTTAGTTGTCTAATCAGAAACGTGGGAAAATTGTGATGTCTATTTAAAAAAGAAAAAATGACCTTACTGCGGTCTAACACTGTTTACAGTTAATTTAATATTCTGAAGAAAAGAGGAAGGAGGAGAAAACAAGGAAGTAAAATAATCACAGAGGGTTAGGTGAGCAGTTATAAATTAAAATCATATGGTACAATGACAAAAAATTAATAGGGCAGGGAAAGTAAGATTTGTCCTGTTCAAGTGCCAGACTATAAGTAAGAGCGCGTTTGGCAAGTAAAAGGCCCATTAGCAGTGATGAGATAGAAAGTGTGTGATAAATTAGTCACTCCTCATAAGAGGGATGATTTGAGAAAGCTTTGTCTGAAAGGTAAAATAGAGAAACGGTAAAAGATCGCACCACTGTGAAGCACTGTGAGACAAAGTAATGTGGAGGGAGTCACTGGATAAAGTCTGAGAAAATTAGGAAAGAGAAAGGGCATCTGAGAAAATTGACCAACAAAAAGAAAAGAACAAGATGTCTGTCAATTTTCCCGTTGGAAGTATGTGGACACCTAAACACCACAACATTTAAAAAGCATTTATTATTAAAATAATTGACATT
This sequence comes from Chrosomus eos, assembly GCA_036326025.1. Taxonomy (NCBI): domain Eukaryota; kingdom Metazoa; phylum Chordata; class Actinopteri; order Cypriniformes; family Leuciscidae; genus Chrosomus; species Chrosomus eos. Next base: position 15,694,179 of record CM070823.1, read on the forward strand.
AATAGGGAGTCAGTCTTCCCTAACAGTGTTGACTCCTCTGGGAATCATGTGACGACTGCTGATGTATCTTAACATACAAGCTACTAATATACTGAAAGGCTTCAAGTAGTCTTCACATAATTAATATATTATTATATACTGCCTTAACAGAGCCCATTAGTCCCAATGTACCTGTCAATCAATACTTCTATATATTTCTTATAGAAAATATAGAAAATGATTTGAGCTGTAATGAGCCTTCATATTAAGACGCATCCAACATCCAAGTCTTTTATCTCAGTGCACCAAATCAGTTTATTTGTCTAGGAATTTTGTGACAGGGAGACCAATATACACGATTAATCACATATAAAATGACACACAAAAACGCTGTGGATAAAAATATCTTCCATGTCCCACTTTCTGCCTGGTTAAAAATATCATCAAACAATTTCTAATGCATCTCCGAGGCACACACTATTTCAAGAATGTGCCTTTGTTACAATATACGTATCGGAGAAAGCATTGAGCACAATGAGCACATTGTTAATACATTGCAGCACTGAAAAACTTGCCCTAAAACTGAACATGCAAACTTTATACATATTTATACATATATCATTCTGTCCTTATGCATAAGAACTGGCCTGGAATAAGACAGACCATTAGTGGCTGGAGATAAACGGAGGACGACGACGACATTTCACTAATCAGGGGCTCAAGAGGGTAATTAAAGTGGGGCATTTATCCCAAGCAGGAATTCTGGTCTATTTCTACATCAGTACAGTGTGACATGTAACCAGCCTCTTGTAAGAGACAATGATTAATGGTGGGGACAAACTAACAGTAGAGACACCAATACAAAAATTATTAAAAATAATTTACTTATTTAATTTTACTTCCTTTCTTCAGTGGAGCATAAACGATAACAGTCTAAAGGCCGTTTCACACTGAGTCCGACGCGACAAGCGAACTGAGCTTTCACACTAATTCACGCCTGCACACAGCTTCAGTGAACTGTCCTGCTTAGCATTTCTCATGTAAGCATTTCTCATTCTTTATTGTCATAAAAATACCCCGAACAAGGAAATGAACACAAAGTATTCATTCAGAAGGGCAAGAGGTCTGATCACATAATATGATTGACAGCTCTAGAGCGAATGAGACTCATAACAGAGATGCACGGAAGAAAACAGCACTCTATACGCCATTTCAAGCTCTTCAGATCGCATAATTCAGTGGAAAATGAGTAAAAATGATCATCTGTAAAGAACAGATACCAATGATAACATCAACATCCATTCTCTTCTCTGAGCGTCATCGCGACATACATTCGCATTGCTTAATCTCACTCAGTGTGAAAGGCCCGTAAATGTACGTTGAGATGATGCTCTTGAAACGAAGCAATAGTTCCCTATGGAGCTTTTCCCAACGGGAGAAATCAATCGCAGCGTGACAAAGCAAAAAAAAATTGTTGATTTTTTCCCCCATCGCCCCGTGATGAAACGAACCGTCCAATTAGATTTGAGCTTGTGCCTGAGCCGGTGAGAGTGGTAGCGCTGCTTTGAAAAGCTGTGTAAACACAGAAGAAAAGTATCCCGAAAGAGGGAGGAGAATGGCCAGCACAGATTTATGTTCTTTTTTTGCGTCTCATCGTGCTTAAATAGTTTGATAGCAGTTGAATGAATGATAGCGCAGCCAATGGATGACGGAAAAAAACAAATGCTGTGTAAATTGCATTAAACATTTTTAACGCGTTAAACTGAAAAAATTGATTGCATGCGTTAACGTATTCATTTTGTAAATACATTAACTAATGTTAGCAAATCAGACCTTATTGTAGAGTGTTACCAAAATGATGATAATACACTTCAAAATTACTGGACATCCTGAAGCCTAAAAAAATGAAATAATGGCTGAAGGACACAGAGTGCTGGCACTGCAGACTGAGAGAAGTAACTGAGGTCAATGTGATGTGATGATGAGCTGGTGTAATGCTAATATGAGTTTTGCTGAATGAACTCACAGGCACTTTGAAGGGTGACGAGTTGGGGCCATCCATGGAAATGTTCTTCTCCGAGCTGCCCAGCCCCGATATGCTCCTCCGCCTGGGAGAGCGCTCCGCAGACGCTTCCGCTGTGAGAGAAGATAGGAAAAGGAAGGGATTAGACCACAGCAAATATTCAAAGAGACTGGGAGGTTGTTTTTAGATGTTTTAATATGCACAATAATGATCAGAGAAGTATGAAGAGTAGGAGAGCTGTAACACAGGGAGTAGCCCACTGTGGATCACTTCCAGGAGGGAGTTTGACGTTAGTGATAAACTACTGATACTGCAGGCAGAGGAATCAACATTTGTACATTACACTACTACTGTGGATGCACTAATTAGGAAATGATGGCTGACACAAAATCAATAATTATTGTATAAGTTATAGCGACAGTCTATATTATGAATACTTTTACCACGCATTAGGCATTGGCTGATATGTTTCAATAGGTACACAATTGTTTCCTATAACTGCATAGCTATTAAATAGCTTTTAATAGGTTTGTTGCCTGAATTGATTGCATATAACATTTCACATTCTTTCTAAAATTTTAATATACATCACAGGAATAATTTTATTTTTTATTTTTATTTTATTAAAATAGGAGACAGTTATTTTAAATGTTAATAATATCACAATATTACGTTTTTTTACAGTATTTTTGATCAAATAAATGCAGCCTTGGTGAGCAGAAGAGATTTCTTTCAAAATCTTACAGACCCAAAAAGTGCCTACCACTTTTCAAACTGTCTCTACACCCCTGATTGATCCTGATCTTAAATAGAGTCTGGGGTCTAATAAAGTCACCGGTCCTCTGTAAATCTATCTCTCCCCTAATGATGCCCAGCGGGTCCCTAACAAAGAGCTTGCTTGCGCCTAGCTAAAGTGCCAGTCAGACAGGTTTAAAAGAGTGATTTAACACAAAGCTTTCACTAAGTCCTCTTAATAAACCACTCATCCATCCACTCATAAACGCCCACTCTACCTGCCGCCACCAGACGTCCAGATGGATGCCCTGTGCTCTCACATATATTAGTCATTTTCCTTTCATAGCAAAGTTTAATTTTAATTTCCTCAGACCAATTTATTCTGCATTTGCAGGGAGCCCGCAGTCAATGTGTGTCAAGGATGGAGCAGGACGTAACCTACATCCGCACAGCCTCCCAGAGAACCACCCCTCGGGCCGCCCGCCTCACTGAAGTGTAGATCACCCCATAATGAGTTAATTCACCCTGAGAAATAAAAACCCAGCCCATCAAGTAGGAATAGCCAGCCACAGAACTTCCGTCTCTCAGTGTCTGCACTGAATCAAGAAACACTGTTGAAATTGACCCAGACAGGGTCTTTTGGCCAAGACGCTGGTTCTGGTTTCAGCTTGCAGGCCTCAGTGGATCCATACAATACAGATTGCGCCTGGCCTGTTGGAGAGCTGCCCACTGCTGCTTAAGATCAAACCCTCCACTCACAATAAAAGCTTAAAGAGATAGTTTGCCCCAAAATTCCCAACCCGCATGACTTCATTTTTTATGTGGGATACAAAAGATATTTAGAAAAAAATATGCGGTCCAAAAACAAACAAAAAATAACACTTTTCAATGCTTTTTTTTTCATGTTCCACTGAAGCAATAATGTCATACAGGTTTGGAACAACATGAGGGTGAGTTTTTATTTTTTGGTTGAACTATTGCTTTAATATCTAAAAAAAATACACATACACTCAACCAACCTCTCATCAAATGAACAGGACATAATGTCTCTTAAACTACGTATCAGTCACACTCGCATTTGGCTGATATCCAGAGATCCATTGATTAACGGCTAAATTTAGCAGTTCAACCTGTTTTGCAGCCCAGGAGTGGTCCAATCAAATTCTCTACAGTCCGTCCGACTTTTTGATATTTAAAGATTAAAAACATGTTTCATACGGAACCTCAAATTGCTCAGCTGCCTTTAAGAAAAATGTGTGAATGCGAAAACATATGAGATCAGAACTCTGCTTCACAAAAACAGCAAATTCTCATGTTTTCTCCTTTGCAGCCACAGCTGGGTTTTGAAGACTGCCTGGGTTTCCTTCTCCTCAGGTCGAACTCTTATGTACATCACTCACACTCTCCGTGAAGTTGCTGCTTGCACAAGAGCTCTGCAGTGCCAAACTCGACAAATCGCAGCAATCCCTATGACTAAGCAAGCACCGTTGTACTTGTATATTATAATCTTGACACCAAGATCATAGGTTCAAATCCCAGCCAGGTAATGCACACAGTGATAAAGCATACATTTTGAATGCACTTTGTATAAAAGCTAGGTGCATAAACGTGAGTAAATGCAAAATCAAAATCAGCAAAACACCACCTTGCTTCGCCTCTGAACTTATCAAACAGGAAATGACTTGTAACAGCATATTCAACCCAACTTCAATCATTATGGATTTTTTAATGACCATCCAGTCTGAGAGCAGGACGATAACTTAATCTATTAAAGTTAATCTAATAACACGCAGCTGAGAAAGAGGAAGAGAGAGAGAGAGAGCAAGATACCTCTATCACAGCTGTTGCCCATCACCTGCTGAATAAATGGAGCTGGTCACCATTGGATTGGCTGGAGAGTGACCATCACCCTCGTCCAATGAGCTTGAGCGCTTTCCCTTTAATTGTCCATCACTTTGAGAGAGATTCCGCCGCATTGATAAACTGCAGCCTCTTCATTGTCCTGCTGTGGCTCACTGCCACATCGTACCGTCTTCCTCTCTCTCTCTCCGTACCAGCACTCCAGCACTCTCCCTCAAAGACTGAAACGTCCTCTGCTAAACCTCTCTCTCCTGTCTCAGTCCATCCTCTTCTCTCTATCCCTATCTCTGGGCAGCAATCCTAGTTCTCACTTTATCAGCCTCTTCCCTTTCTCTTTTTTGGCAGACCAGCGGAAGAGATTTTACCGCATTTACTCAATCAATTGCTGTAACCTCACTCCTCTGTTCCTCTCAGCAGAACTGCAAGCACTTCCCATCTCTCTCTCTCTCTCTCTCTCTCTCTCTCTCTCTCTCTCTCTCTCTCTCTCTCTCTCTCATTTGCTTGTCCCCCCCCCCCTCCTCGGCGCATCTGGCTCCGTCTGCCTGCTGCAGCCTTGCACATTAGAAAAAACGAAGAGGCGCTCTTTGCCTCGAGACTTTTGTTTTCATACTTCATGTGGGACACTGCTCTGGAGCATTGTGCTACGCCTGTAAATGTGTGTCATTGATATGAGTTGTGTTTTAGAGGTCATTAAGGAATGGAAAGGAGAAGTAAAACAATAGATAAGAAACGCAAGCATGTGTCAGATTACACAGGTCAAAGAATGTCAGAGCTATTAGCAGGACGTGACCTACTGAAATGTGACATAACTGCATGTGGACTGAACTGAATGGGTATGGTGCACGACTTGATGTGCTATATAGCATGTCCTTCAAAATCCTTTTTAAATTGAATAAAGCAATATCAGTTGCTATCAGAAGGCTGGGATCAGGAAATGACGCAAGCCAGACACAAACTAAGGCTGCTCACATTAGCACAACTAGGTGTTGGAGTGACAATTAAACTAAATAAAAACAAAAACTATAAAAAAGAAAAAGAAAAGGAAAAACCCCACACTGATAATCCGTCAAATGTTCAAATTAATAATGGCTTAAACGCATCATACTGCAATAAATGTCATGGTGAATAAATTACATGTGAACTTCATCATTATAAAGCTGTTGTGATCTTTACACCGCAGGCGTTCAGATTTGTAAAAGGTCTGCAAAGTTTTAAAGAATTAAGTGCATGACAAAGCAAGTTTTTTTGATTTTTTGACCAATCAAGCCCTCAAACACTTTGGTTGCAGGAACACTGAGGCCTTGAAGAGATTGGTTTGTGTGTTGTTGACATGTCGAGAAGATGCTAGTTGTGTCCCAAATGACAAACTATACACTATGCACTCAATTGTGAATTGTAGAATTTTATATAATTACTTTGTCATTCAACATCGGAGTCTGAAAGCCCCTCCCGCACCGCTACGTAATTAAAGCTGCGACAGTTGAGCGCATGAAGTGTCCAACATTTCACATTTTGTTCTTTCGGTTAATTGAGTGCATCTTGTTCTGGGTATTTAAAGTACATTTCTCTTTTTGGATTTTTCAGTATAAACACACTACTCACACTAATTATACTACAAAAAGTCATAGATTAGTGCATAAGAGCACAAATTGAGATGCGCGTAGTGTACCTGCTGTACGTATCGCTGTATCACTTCAAAAGGATGAGAACCCGCGATGTAGTTTATATAATTTAAGACTGTTACAGAGGGTTGTGCTGTTACTTTTCTTATTTTTTTCAGGATTCTTTAATGAATAGACAGTTTAAATGAACAGCATTTATTTGAAATAGAAATATTTTGTAACACTATAAAATATAAATGAAATTTATAAAATAAATCAATTTGCATTCTTACTGAACCCTAAACTTATGAACCGTAGTTTAAATAAATAAACAGTGAAATGCAGTAATGTCTGACACCCCCCCCCCCCCCAAAAAAAAACAATCACCTTTTAATAGTCTTAAAAATGGTAGAGCAAAAATGTTCACCGCATAGCAATGCATTGCACATAGAGACCAACTTAGGTCTCAACTCAAAGCTGTATTAATCTTTGTACACTGCATCAGCCCAAAAAAACAGCAGACACAGGCAGCGTGGACAAACCAGCTATTCTCAGTGACTGCACATTCATTTAGTTCCCTTAAATCACAGCCATTACATCACACCTACAATTATTCCTGTCTCTCTCCTTCTCTGTAACTCAGTAGCCCATCCATCTCCTCACTATGTGCATCCAAGGTCAGACTGTCCCTGACTGTCCTCTGGCGTCAGAGTCGACAGGTCTCCCTGTCAGCCCCTCTGTGAGGCCAGCACAGCACAGCCCAGCACAGTGTCTCTCCTTCTCTCCTATATCCTCCAGGCTTCGACTGCCCCTGGAAATCCACTTACTGCATTGATTTGGCCCAGCCCTTCCTCGGATCAATACGGCACTGGAGATAACAGAGGTTAAAATGAACACAGCAAGACCTGAAACAAGGACCCAGGCTGTAATTAGAAGTGATGCGGGTGCTCTGGTGTTGGTGGATAGGAGGGTGGGGGATGGCGAGAAAGGGTGGTCCCTAGTTAGCGCAACACCACCGTATTTGCCTTTTATTGCCCTCTGTTGGGCAATCAATCGGTGGTAAAATGCCATTTGGAGGGTGTAAATGAATCAATACGGATTTAGATGATAAAAAAAAAGAATGATTTTGCCACAATGCATTTTTCTAGAGCCAAACTCCCTGTAACAATCAGAACTACACTAACATTATCCATCATTCTCTGCATGGATGAGAAGACCATCATTACATGTATTGATATATGGATGCATTTGTAGGAGAGACAAAAAAAACTGTACAAAAACAAGCCTATATTTTGACATTTTCTGTGTGGACCTTGTCAGTTCAAAACTCTAAGCTTAATGCTAATGGTTAGGTCTCTCGTTCACTGCGAGTTATGAGGTTTTTTTTCCCCAGCCTTTTCAACGTCCATCAACCAGAAAGAAAAAAAAATGCAAGAAAACAGGTCAACTTGGCGTTTCAACACTCACTGGCCTTAATTTAAGTATATCAATAATAATTAATAATTTTAAGCCATTACTTACATTTAGGATGTAAAAAACACTTGTTGTTAAATAAAAACATACATGATACACGTATACACAGTACATGCATACACACACATTATATTATATATATATTATATATATATATATAATATATACACACACATATACATATATACACACACATATATATATATGTGTGTGTGTGTGTATATATATATATATATATATATATATATATATATAACACACACACACACATTTATAATGTACTAATATATATATACACATCATAAAAAATGCCAAGAAAATTTGTAATAGCTAGTAATTATACAGTAATCTTCAGTGACATATTTGCAATCAATTTTTTAAACATTCTCACCAATGTTACCAAGATTAGATAGGACAAAACAAGTCTTTCTTGCAACAACAAAACCTCATTTAATGCTAATTAAAATATTAAAAGGTGACAAGTAAAATTAGCCAGCAACTGCCCAAGAATGAGAGTTAGCAATCATTAGCCTACTCATTATCCCAACATGATTACAAGAACAAGAGCTTACAGAAGGAGAAACCTTGTTTAAACTTATCAATACTACATGCCTGTACAGTATATGGAATACATGAAAAGGCTGCTTGTCAGGCCTCTCGACACCATCACAGTAAAGATGATGATACCTGATATGAAATGTGCAGGCCAGGCATTAATTATTCACATTTAGTGGAACAGCAGAGGCAACAGCGAAGTGGAGCAAAGCTCCACACTTCCGCCACACGCAACTGCAGCATTTCTCTGCATCATAATGCTCAGAGACGGTAAGCTATGAGAAAATCCTGTATGAAAGCCACTGCAAAACGCAGAGGGATTTTAGTCGGTAAATGGAAACCACTGGGCCCGAACAGGATTTTCTCTACTACTTTTTACCCATTGGCCTGTTATCCCAATGATTGTAGTTGGGTTTTTTTTTTCAGTCAGATAAACGCATTTCATGAAATGTTATATTTCTTTTTATTGCTGGGTTTACGATACTTCTAAACTTGTTTGTGGTGCTAAACCATATTAACAGATTGATGGCGCTACAGAACACTTCCTTAAGTTACTAAGACAGCAATTTATCTCTTGCTTTGCCATTTCAGTTCAGGTCCTTCTTAAATACCATTGCTCTTGAGAATGAGTTATCTAATGAAACAAGTGCAAACAGAAGCACAACAGTATATCTATTTTCTTCCTTTCCTGATGACAAGACTTCTTTCACTATTTATTTTTTTCATCTCTCTGTTTCTATGTGATTCCAAATGTCTGGAATGTAGTGATGTCACAACACTAAGCTTAGACACTGTAGACACGCAGAATGTCCTTTCCACTCGTACACTCAGTAGACAGGTGTGGCGCACTGTGTTAAGATCCTTGCAACTCACAGTTGCATTGCATTGTTTTAGTTTATGACGCCTCAGAATCTAAGGTCAAACAGGTTTGGTCAAAAATGGCGGAAACCCAAAGACAGGATTTTCAAGTTTAATATCAGGTATTAAAAGAGTGGTGATGTTTAAACAAAGGGTCATATGGCGTACTAACTTCCTTTACACTTACAACTGAAACACTTAGGGCTACACAGCATCATATGACAGTACATTAGCTGCTGTATTATGATCTCACAAGCAAGTTTCAGGCCTAAAAATCTTGTCAGACGTGCAATAAACAACAAAGATTGAATGACTCCAAGCAGGGGTTTACATCCAAATTATATTTTTCATGACAAATCAAATTATTTCAATATGCTTAAGGAATTTTAAATCCTGAGGGAGTTTGAATGATTCTAGATAGATAGAGGTCTGAGAAAAACTCAAATATTAAAGTTCAAATTCAGGGTGTTTTTCTATGATTCATTTCAAGGAAGCATCCCAGTGACTTTTAATAGAGGAGCATAAAAAGGATAGATGACATTAAAAGGGCAAATAAATAAATAACAGCAGTGGACGCCATGAGGGGTGACCGTTAATGAAGGATAGAGGTGCAGGCAAGCGGAGGAATCGATGCTTTCTTCTACTTGATGTTAAAAGCACAATAACAATTGGCTTTAATTAAACCAGACAAGGAAAATGTCCCCTTTTAAAAAAAATCAGGAATGAAGCATTTATGCTTCCATTAACGATTCCTTTACTTTCATATTTCATTCGTTTATTATATTTTTTTTTAATAAAACACTACTGATTAAACTATTACAACCTAGACAATTCCTGGTTTAAAACCATTATATACATAACTACACGCAAATCAGTATCCCAGTAACCTTTGAATAATTAAATTAGTGAATCACATTTTGAACCGACTCAAAAGAGACATTTACTCGAGTCGGGAGTCGGGCTACTTCGGTTGGGCATTCTTTGATTCACTACAAAGAACCGACTCATACGCATCATTCGTTGGACAATCGGACTATGCTAGCCACGCTGTATGTTTCAAACAGATTCAGAGACTGTTTAAATATGGTGTTTTGTCCGAAACGGCGGTAAAACACATGTTCATGAAACATCCACATCATGAAATGAGAAAGAACCGTTTATCGATTGCGAATCATAAACAGAAACGTAAATAGTGTCGGCTATAAACGTGAAGATGTTTCTACTTCAGACAACTGTTGAATACACACCACATCGTCAGTAGGCTGCATTAGCATGGGAAATAACAACAAGGGTGGAAATCTTAATTAAAATGTGCTGCTCGAACTGCATGAAGAAATAAAAATCCCTAGAGGACCGAACAATCAAATATGCGGCGGCAGTTCAAACTCTACAACTTACTGCCGTACACAACCGTTGAATATAAAGTGCTTTGGAAAACATACCTATAAATTCCATGGTTGATATCGATCCCGCATTCAGTTATAATCACATCCCTCCAAGAAAACAAAATGAAACAATCCCAGAGAGCAGATGAGATGAGCCGATCCGGTGTTTAGTGAGTGAAGTCTCTCACACCCCCTTCACTCAGTCATACACTCACTGAGGAATGCAGTAAAGCCTGAGTCCGCTCCAGTCAAACCCACTCCGTTTTTCTCCGTCTCTATTGAAAATCACAACAATGGCTGTCCTTTCTAAAGGATCCTTTAATCTATAGACAGCACGCAGTCCATCTTCAGACATTACATTACCATGAATGTACTCACACTTCCAACATAGATTTTTTTTCTGAGCAACAGCTTTGTGTTGAATGCTATTTCACACTGTAGGTGGATTCAAAATATGTAAATTAGACAATTAGCCTAATGTCATAAGAAAGCAGAAAAATACTGTAAGTAGATTTTCATTTTCGACTTGTAATTCATCAAAAGTTTGGTTTATATTTTAAATAAGCTTAGGATTTAGGGTTTGGTTCAGTGTAGGCTAAATTAAATTTGGTTGCTGTGTAAATAGATAGGCAGGCTACCCCAAGAGTCCTTTTAAATCAATTAAATAATGCCTATTTTTCACTAAATATGGGATATTATTGAAGCTACATATAACTGCAGATCACACTGTGAAATGTATCATAGCAACAAGTCTGGCAGGGAAATATTTGCAATTTGAATCTCCCAGCATGCCAAAGTCACACAATATGGTCACTGCCGACTGGCATCATTGCTGACTGTTTTAAAAAAAAATTGCAATCTTCAGGTAGGCTATTTGATTTCAATTTGATTGTCAAATATGAGAATGTGCAGCATCAGAATGTTGCAGAAATGCATACTTGGTGATTAACAATTTTTAATGTTACCCACAGAGTCGATTCAGTAAATCAAAGATAAACTAATTCAAATCATTTTTAACATAGATAGATTAACTTTATAGAGTGCAAGATGGTTGTTCGGAGATGAACAAACTGAAGCTTCTGTCTTCTAGCTCACTGGAAAAGCTTTTATAGAGGTCAAACAACTGCACTCCAAGCCTATAACTATGTATTTGGAGTTACTTTATGGGGAGTCTGTGAGGTGCAGGAATATTACAGGATCCTGATACTTTAGTTTAGAGAATGACAGAGGAATGCTCTGGGATGAACATATCCCATATCCAGGCTGCTAACTTGCTGGGAAGGGTTAGGGAAAGTTAAAGCATAAAGAAATGTTTTAACCCTAAAAACCCAGCATTGCAATTTATTTGTTTTACTCTACTCTAAACTAATAAACCGAGCTTTGGCTATCTTTCTCTTCTCTGCAGCTCAGATGCGCTGATCTTGAATCTCCTCCTTATGACGTCATATGGAGGAAAGGTTACCTCCCCCTTTCTCTGCTTTGCCCGCCCAGACAATTTTTCTCGTACATGAGAAAATGAGCTAGGAAGTACGAACGCGCGAGCGCGATTTGAGTTTGCATATGTCACAAAGCTCAAATCATCTCAAACTGACTTCTTGAAAATGACAATAGCCCTTTTCACACATACAGTCCTTACTGTTAAATTACTGGTAAGAGATCATGTGTGAACAGGACCTTTGTGTTAACGTGGAATGAAGATTAACGTGTATGCACGCCACGTCTCGTGTTTTTAAAGAAAATATGCATTCTGTTTGATCATCCCCTTTTGTCTTTCACTCAGACGTCAAAAAAATGTTGTAAAATTGAACAGATAGTGAAACTAAAGCACTTCTCCTTATGCGGGCGGATGAAGACAACGGCACGGTGTTTAAAGATCATTTCCGATGACTGACAGCACAGAATTTACCGGCATTTAGGAGCTGATGTGTGAATGGTCTCTAACCGGTAAAATGCCAGAATGCTGTTACTTGCGTGAACAGCATATTTGTGTATTACCGGTAAAGTCAATATGTCAATTTTACGGTAATTTACTGGGATTGCTGTGTGAAAGAGGCTAATGAGTTCACTATACTCAAATGGCCTCCACAGTCACCAGATCTCAATCCAATGGACCACCTTTGGGATGTGGGATAAAAGCTTTTGTACAATGTTGAAAAAAACTTTAGGTTATTTTTGGAAATAGAAATGATTGTTATTATAATAAATAGGCCTAACACTTATTAGCATCCGGATGGACATCGTTTTATTATAGGCCTATAATTGTTGCATAAACAACAATCAGTTGTTATAAATATATGAAATTAAGAAAAATAACATTTAAATTATCATTTTACTACACTTTTTGCTTGAACATGTTAAACATATCTTATCATCGCGTTTTTAAAATATCATATTGCATTGCCATTTTGCAGATTACATTTAAATTGAATATTGGTACCCATAAGCTTCCATAAGAATGAAGTTCTAGGGTATGTATCAGATTTATTATTAGTATCTGCTCTTTAAGATTAAAGTCATTATAATATTTCTTTGTAATTATTTGCATATTGTATTGCCATTTTGCATATTACATTTTAAAATGAATATTGCTAACCTTAAGCTTTCATACATTGCTGCTTCCCCCAAAGAGCAAAACAAAGATATTCAGCTATCAACATACAAGTAGCAGTTTTTCTTGCCCTAAATACACCAGGAAGTATTTTTGATCTGCCTCTCTCACCACGTAAAATGTGAATTTTCCAGGACAGCATGCCCCATGACATGCTCACTGAACTATTTTCATTCTTTTAAAATACTAAACGTTTTTGCACAAAGACCTTTATGGAAAACAGACTTGGGTAACAATATTAGTAGATCTGTAAAGCTGAGAATCGACATGTATTAATAGCAAAATCAATTGGACATATTAGGTAGTGCAACAATAGAAAGAGATGCATTTCATCTACCAAAATAGATAACCATTATTCTATTTTAGACTTTATTAAACGCTTCATTACTTTTACCCTAGAGGTTAAATGGAACATTTGGATGTTATAATTTCAAATATCGGATTTGAAAGGGATAGATCATCTAATAATTAAAATTCTGTCATTATTCACTACCCTTTTTTAGTTCTAAAACGGTTTGACTTAAGTTTTCTGTGGAACACACAAGAAGATATTTAATATATATATATATATATATTTATTTGCTTTTGTCATACAATATAAGTCAATGGGGTATAATGTTGTTTTGAACCCCATTTACTTTCCTTGCATTGACGAAAAGCATTGATACATTAATTCTTCAATACATCATCTGTTGTTCTGCAGAAGAAAGCTGCATTTTAAACAGAACATTTTTACAGAAAAAAACAGAATTTTTATTTTTTTAGCAAACCTTTTAAATCAGATTTTCTCCTCTTGTACGTGCGTGTGAGAAAAATTAAAACCAACATCAACAATCCAAAAATAGTTTATATATATATATATAAACCGTTTGCTATGTGAGAGAAGTCAGAAACGCATTGTCTTGACAACTGTGAGAAAGACGGAACTGAAGCTTCAGTAAGTGATATCATTCATCAAAAGAAAAAAATATGTAGGATTCACAGATCGAAACAAACTAAAAACAACATATGATCTCACAAAATTTTTGTTGCTGTGAATTCAACAGCCTCTCGAGACTCAACGTGTTCTGAATGGCCACAGAATTCCTCATTGTCAAACAGAGCGAACATTAACATATAAATAACCCTCTCCTCTCGCTCTATGAATCCGTGGCGGTGCAGCTTAGGAGGGTCTGGAGAATGAATGACTCTCTTAGTCACAGAGATTTGTGCATTTCTCTGACCGCTGCCTTTAGCAACCGGCCCACTGGGTCAGTGTCCGCACCCCCGCACAGACTGGCGCTGAATGCGAGACCAGTCAGAGGGCAGCTTCAGTTATTGCCCCCCAAACCCCCCCCTCTCCAACCCAGGCCTGGGAGAGAAAGCAAGACTGCCCCCCACCTGTCCTTAGAGAGAGACAGAAAGAAAACTAACACATTGACAACAGTGAAGTTTGTTCCACGGAATTACATTCCTCTACTCCTCCTCGCACAAGCACGTCCGGCCCACAGAGGTCGCGGGATCGTACCGAAGTTACTCAAACATAACGAAACGTTATGAAAAAAAGATGCACATATGGAGAGATGAATGAGACGGAAATAAAAGAGAGAAGGGATGTGAATCATAATTCTTACAAACACTAAAAATTCCCCCTAATTAATCTACTTTCAGACCAGTTTGCATTGGGTAGGGCCTAGGGAGCTTCCGTTTGACTCAGTTTTGGTTTTCATTATAAGGGATAGTTAATTCAAAAAATCTAAATTGTGAAAGCATGTTCTTATCCTCATGTCATTCAACCCGTTTGACTTTCTTTCTTCTGTGGAACACAAACAATGACATTTTGAAAAAGGTCTCATTGTTTTTGTTAATACAATGAAAGTCAATGGGGTCCAATGTTGTTTTGGACCCCATTGACTTTCATTATATGAACAAAAACAGTTGAAACATTCTTCAAAATATGTTATTTTGTGTTTCACTGAAGAAAGTCATTCAGGTTTGGTCCGATCAACAGAGTGAGTGATCGCTGACAAGAGCAAGACAAAATGATGTCATGTAGAAACAATGAGGGCAGCGTGTGTATGTGAAGAATTATGCATTTGATTCTGCAGTACAACTGATCTTTGTTTTTGTGAAATATTCCGCAGTTTTTAGCATGCATATTTTCGCCCCCAATCTGATGTTTCCCTAAGCCCAGCCTGCGTTGTTGCCTTTTAAATCCACTGCTTTGTTATCCTGATCCTCCGTGCTTGTGGCAGTGGATTCAGAGTAATGGCCCTGGTGTTACAAATGCACCTACTGACATGATTTTGTTCATGATTCACCTCATGCTCTGCCTGCTAGTGCCTGCTAGTGCGCAAATCCGTATTCTATAAGCTGCAGTGTGAGTGTGCCTGCTTAACAACATCTTAAACAGTAAATGCTAAAAGAGTGCCATTTGATCCACCGGTATAAGCTTCATATTTGAAACACTACAGACAGAACAAAAAACCTCTGTGAAATGTAACTAGAGGTCCTGTTATTGTTTGAATCAGCATTTCCACACCTTTTGACCAATGACATTTCCAATGGCTGGGATTACTGCACAAAGGTTATTAAATTATTTTTAAAAAGACTGCAAAAACTTTCTAGCCAAAAAAAAAATTAGTCTAAGAATAACTACAAAAAAATACATTCAGAATATTATTTTTTGTAGCTTAAGTCAATAATTATATTGATCTTACATCCAATAACTGCTAGATATTTGATATTAAAATTCTATACTATACTTATTCCTCAGAAAATAAGACATTAATTATTATTATAAGTGGTACAGTGAATATTGGCATCACAATATTGATTGATTACTAATAGCTTAGGCCAATAATGATTTTCATCTTGTCTGATAACTGATACATGGCTGATATTAAAATTCGATATTAAACTTTTATCAAATTTAAATGATTTTGGTAAATACAAGTAATATTAAATTGGCTAAAACTACATTAAAATGTAGCCATTTATCAATGTTATCAAATGTTAGTAATGTTACATTTAAAATAAACTTTGCATGTTAGATGACAGCAAAGGTTATCTAAATGTAGAAATAGGTGGAAAGTGGCATGAACAATTCAATATATAATCTGATGATAACCCTATTAAAATTCTGTATTCATGGTTGTTCTGCCTGAAAGAGTGCACAGTGCAGTTTTACCTTCTTAACAGAAGCACCACATAGATCTTACCTAACATGGAGGTTCCCTCTGGTGGAAACTCTGGGAACGGTCCTTCAGAGGGCACGCTGACTGTCCTTCTCAGGCTGCGGCCCTTTGATGAGGATGCTGTGGGGCTTTCATGGACCTCAGATGGCATCTGGGAACAAGTCAGAGGTCAGTAGGTGCAGGTCACAGGGGTACACATTCTAACAGCGGGTTAGAAAGTCCTTTTCCCTAACATTGCTACTAATTAACTAACCGTTAAACTGAATCTGAAAGCAATCTGTCAATCAGAAACTATTTCAATAAATTAAGTGAATTGATTATTCCCTTTAATAACCTCAAGGTGAAATCGGTTGCCCTGCACAGAGACAGTGATGCGCTGCAAAAAACTAGTTTTCCTTAAGAAGGTCAGTTAAATTTGCTATGCGATTTTATTCGAATCACAATCATATGTAAATAACTCGAATGGGGTTTGGAAAACGAATTCCATCCAGGTCAATAAATTGCATCCGTAAGCGATGCATTTAACCCTCAAAAGGGGAAACGTACAACAAAGCACAAACATCATCTGCGTGTCTTTCTTTAACCGTCCCTCGCTCTTCATTCGGAGGGAGAGGAAGAGAGAAGAATGAGGGGATAAAGCATAGGGAAGGAGCGCTCTCACCTCTTCCTCCTTGTTGAGCAGGATGAGCTGGCTATCGGTCAGGATGCAATACTTCCTCTCCCAAACGCAGGGCTCCGTGAATGGCGACTGGCCGCAGGAGAAGTGGTGGCTGGCCGGCCCTTCACGTCTGTGCACAGGGGACAGAAAAGACATCTCAGAATGGGTTGCCACAAGAAAGGATCACCACAAAAACAAGTCCTCTTCATTTTAACAAAGATTCTCTTCAGGAATGAGCAACGCTTTTAATGGGACATCTAAAAAATGCGACTATATATTCCCTCACATCTTGCAGAAATAGACATGGCCCTTAGAGAGCCACAAACTCGCTCCTCTTCTTTATTTAATCACCAGTTCACCTCACAAAAATAGACTCCAGACAATGATGCTGTTCATAAGAAAATTAGTCACATTGGACTCATTAAATGCCACTGTGTAAGCAATTTCAGCATCACTAGCAGCACCAAACAAACTTGTAAAAATAACGGCAGTCTCCAAAACTGTCCTCCATTGTTTGGACAAACATTGCCACACAATGGCAGAAAGATTCCAACATTTCTGGGTCACAATCTGTTGTTTCAGAGACATTTTTCTTTGAAATAATATGCACAATAAGACCAGAGGACTATATAAAGAATGTATATTTTGATTTCACCTTTGAAGAGCAAATGTGTAAAATGTTCCACACACTGCTGCCTGTAGAGAGCAGCATTACACTGGTTTGCAATGTTGCTCATGTGCTCCAGCAATCCACCTCTTTTAAAGTTGTCAATCTCAGTATGGGGAAAAATGACACCAGAAAGCTCATAATTCTTTTCATCTCTGTCAGAGCAAACAAACTAACCCTGTTAAAGGCAAACATCTGCTTTTTGAAAGCAAGAACTGAATGATTAGATGCGTTATACCTTTCAGTAGGGGTGGAACGGTACACATAAGTCACGGTTCGGTTCATACCTCGGTTCAGACGTCACGGTTCGGTACGATTTCGGTACAGTGGAGTGAAAAGCAAAACAAAAATGCAGAAGGCATTTTTTATAAATGTCTTAAGCCTTGTATTTTTTAAATAAGTTTTATTAATAAAGGCATAGAACCAGTTTACTTGTAGTGCACTGACAGGAGTTTTATATAATTAGTTTATTTATTAAATTATTAAAAAGATGAAAAGACCTTGAGATATGTTTGGTAATTGTACCTGAATGAATTTAAAATTAATTTGCTCTTTCAGATCAATATATTTGTTTTCCTTCATTTTTAGTTAACCCTAACTTTATTCTCATCTGAATTATAAATAATTGATTTCCGTATAAAATAATACTACCTTTAAAAACTTTTGTTAACATTTGTAGGTTACAGTTTGACAAGAGTTTAGAGTGTGACAAAAGCACAATGTTGTGTTTTATTGCAAGTGTACACAAAGTAAACAGTAAACACTTTGCAGTTTTAATGATGTCCTGTATGAAAAAATGAAAAAATGAGTATGTTTCCACTGTTGGATCGCGCACGAGAGATCTCTCTCGCACGCGCGCAAACACACACACACACACACACAGACACACTGACTGTTCATCGCGCCTCTCTCTCGCACACGCGCGCGCAGACACACACAATGTTTCATCGCGCCTCTCTCTCGCACACGCGCGCGCAGACACACACAATGTTCATCGCGCCTCTCTCTCTCTCTCTCTCTCTCTCTCTCTCTCTCTCTCTCTCTCTCTCTCTCTCTCTCTCTCTCTCTCTCTCTCTCTCTCTCTCTCTCGCGCGCGCGTTTTTGTACCGTGTATTCTACGTGCAAATTCGTGCACCGAACCGTGACGCCCGTACCGTTTCGGTTCGATACGAATACATGTACCGTTCCACCCCTACCTTTCAGAGCAACACAGAAAGAGTGCATTTTGGGAATGGTCACATACCAACGAGTGGAAAGACTTGCCAGAGAACACTACTGTCAAAAAGCGTAACAATCCTCCTATTAGTTGATCATTTAGACCTTCTCTAAGCTTCATCAATCAGTTCTGGCTGACCGTTTTGCTGTATGGTTGACTAGAGCGAGAGACAGAATGAACATGTCAGGATTCAAGGTCAGAGGTCAGCCCGCCCTGATGTCACTCTAGATCAGGCGACTGGGCCGATTGTGGCCATACTTGAGTTTTCCCCTGGCCGCATGACTAAATTAACAACACACAGACGCAGAAGAAAGTGACGCAATGTGTCTCAAGAGGACGGGTGTGACTGCTGCATCTCCGCTTGGTTATTGAACGCACTCGTCTTGCCCACGACTATTTTCCACATAAGCTATCAGCCTAAAGCAATGTTAGGACGAAAACGCACAAGGGAGAAAGAAAAAACACTGGCTCTTTGAATGAGGTAAGGTCAGGAGACTGAGCGAACAGAGAACTGATAGAAAGATTTAAAATAAGTGAACTGACTAAAGCGAAGACTTAAAAAAAAAAGCCAAGTTGGTGAATAGAGCTTGGTGAAAAAACAAATGGTCAATATCTTTCATAGTTTTCTAAATAAGGAATACGGTATGGCTTTTTTTATCAGAGAAACCATTTTAACCATTTAGAACAAGTTGCCAAGTAGATTTAATTGTTTATTACATAAAGTAACTAGTTAAAAATAAATCAAGGCATGTTTTTTGCTAAATTAAATAAATATTTCTTAATTTCCCTTTTATATGCAAATGTAACAGTATTTTTTGCTCAAAAGCTTGAGTTAAAGCTGCAGTAGGGAGTTTTGAGAAAATGTTGACTTAGCCTGAAAATTTGAACAAGCGCAACTTACAGGTCCCACCCCCTTGCTCTCTGCTGCACTACAGCCCTCCCTCCACAGCTCGTCATCAGAGCCTGCAGGCTAGTAAACACACCGATGACGGCGGATTGAAAGTTATATGGCACATTCACTATAGGGACTAAACATCAACAATATGCTTTACATTGACTATGGCCTGCCCATACTTTGACTACAAACTTGGTCCTAAATCATTATGTATTTTGCAATACATGTAACTTTATAACGTTGCACTCTTTATACTTCACTCTATACGTTATAAATAGCTAGTAAGATATTTTTAATATAACGGTAACTAACATTACAGTATGCAAGTAATTATTCTAGCGATATATAATGCTAGATAAGGTGTGCTAGTACATTATTTCAGCAACATGACAAGCCAGTGAATTAGCAGGTTTCAACTGTTGCTTAGCAGAAAGAGTGCGTGACATTTTATCTACATGTTATGTGGCTAGAGTTTTGAAACCGAGTCAATGGGCTCTGTCTAATTCTTTCTTCGCTTGTTTATCGTCATCGGTCTTTTTCCTTTTACCTCTTTGTTTTATGAGCAGGTGTCACTCGAGAATTGGCAGTTTAGGTTGTTTCTCCGTCATAAGCACAGCTGCAGCTCGCCGGCAATCCTGAGTTTGAACGACGGTACGCGCTCGCGCTGTGCAAGAGGGGGAGGGGGGGGGGGTGATCAGCGCGTACACGAGCGTGATTGACACTGCTAAGACATTCCTCCTGGCTCTGATTGGTTGTTTCTGACGGGAGCGTTGTATTTCTGCAAATGGCAATAGGACCACTGGGAGGAGCCAGAGGATCTTGATTTTTACACAGATGATCTGTCTCATATTCTACTGTCAGGACATAATGACAGTTTTAACAAATATGTAAAACATATTTTTACCTACAGCAGCTTTAAAGGTATAGTTCACCCAAAAAAGGAATTATCCCTTTAATTATATCGGCCCGCCCTAGCTACGAACAAAATAGGTTGGGAGAGATCGAACTCAACATTGACAACGAAACAAACTGTTCTTCTATTTATTGCTCTGCAAACAAGCATACAACTGTGTAAACAGACATGCTTTAATGGGTGCTTGGATAAGTGCTGGAAGGCAAATGAGTGAGACAGGCGGCGCTCCACTCAAGGCGGCTGTGGAAAGATGGAGGTGAAACGTGTGGGAGTGGAGAGAGCCAGTCCAATCTAAAGCCTGTCTGTTTGAGACGACAGCTCGCGCTCAGCGGCACAGTGGCAGCATATAACATATGGACGGGTGAGATAAAGTGCCTTCTCCAGAGATCTCATATGCCATTAAGAGACGTGTGAAGCTGTTGGCAAAGCAGTTGACAACTCCATCCGATGAAACACAATATCTTCCATAATTATCTACGCATATTGAGACTCCCAGGCACGAGAGATTCAAAAATAACCCGGTTCAATAACACCAATATTTGCATTACAAATGTGTAAATTCTGCACCACTTGCATACTTGTCAACTTTCAGGACCGTGCACAGACCTTTTGAGGGGCATGTGCTGAAACTAAAAAAGGGCACCCCCTCCCTTTTTTTCTACCAAGTAATCAAAATTCATATAAGTACAAAAAAAAGTTATATCAGTTATAATTATTTTTATAAATGTTATAGTTCTTATATATATATATATATATATATATATATATATATATATATATATATATATATATATATATATATATATATATATATCATTTTTCTCTGCTCTGCAGAACAAAGTTCAATAAAATATTTGTTTAGCTATTCTGTTTGGTTTAATAAGCTAATTTGTATTATTTGGTTAAAATTGCTCTACCTTCCCCTCTTCTAAATGTCACACATAAACATGAGTCAAGTATTTTTGACAAACTATTTGAAATATAATTTAAATAATTATGTCCAACTCAATTCCAGATTATAAGAAACTATACCCATGCCATTAATATAGCATATCCAACATGTATCTGCCTACCTGGCAAAAACTTGATACTGTGGAGGACCAGGCATTTATTAGTTTCTTGAAGGTCCCTTGTTCACTACACTTTCCCTAAAATAAGCCAGCAATGAAAATAAATAAATAAAGCAATGTGAAAAGTACAGTTGCATTGAAAAGGAGTACTGAACTGGTGTAATGATGCTGAAAATTCAGCTTTGATCACAGATATAAATTACTTTTTAAAATATTTAAATAGTAAACAGTTATTTTAGATTGTAAAAATAGTTCACAATATTATTGTTTTTGCTGTATTTTGGATCAAATAAATTAAGCATTGGAATGAATTAAATAATGGATTACATTCTGCATGATAAAATATAAAGATTTCACAGTGATCTTCTATAATGTTTTTTTTTTTACTACTACAACATTACTGGAGTAAAACCATGTTTTACTACAATTATACATGTGAGGACGAGCGGAGAGTATAGAATAATAATAAAAAACTACATTGCACGTGCATATCAACAGCCTTGAATTAACCATAATTTAATATTACCATAACAAGATGAAATGTTAATAAATTAAGTGTATCAGCAATCATAAATCAAAGAATAAAATTTCTTAGAAATATGACCTAGGTGACGAGGATCACTCGTCGCTTTGTGTAGTTTCAGTACAAAACAGCACGGGGGCGCGCCTGTGCTTATGATTTTCCGATGCTAAAAACAAAGTATATGTTGTTGTATTATGAATATATCGTTAACATTTTACAAAAGTCAAACTCAAATACAGTTACGGGTTTTTTGACCAGCGAATGCGTGCAAATGTGCATTTTGTCCGTCATTAAAACGGCGCCGGCGGCATAGGCTACATTTTCATCAACGGATTACTAGTTTGTTAGACGCTCAGTTTTTCCTGTTGTAAAATACATTTGACCAAAATCGCATTTTCTAAAAGCTGAAATGCTACTTTATGCACAGGCTATTTAAGTGTAGGCTATGTATTGACTAACGTTGCTAGCCTAGACCTCCCTCTCAGGTCCCACATGTCTCAGTCAGACATTAAATAAATAAAATATGAGCTTTTATAGACAAAGTGTTTAGTACTTATTCAAACAACAAGATGTTTACCCTTGCAAAACTTCGTTCAGCTGCTGTCTGCTGTGCGGCTGCGGCGGAGCTTCATTTCATTCAATCACGATAGTTTGAGGATCGAACAAGATTTACACAAGCTCTTTTTAAGAACTGTCATTGGCTAAATATTTTAAAACAGACAGACAGACGTAAAGGGTGACCAATAGCATTGATTTATATAAGAAAAAAAAAAAAAACACCACCAAAGAAAGGGCACTTCGAGTGTAAGAGCAAAAAGGGCATGTGCTCTGCACAGGTTGAGCCCTACCTGTGCACGTGCCTGTCAACTTTTAACCTGTGTACAGTATCATTTTTTAAACTTCATAATCATTATTTAAACTTCATCAGCCAGCATCATCTACTGTGCAACACGATGGCGTGTCTGTCAACGCAGCGCCAGAAGAGATTGATTATTAGGATTTTTAATTGCATCTCGTACAGTTTCACTGCCTCTGCATTCTATGAGGATGAGGGCTTCACCTGTGCCTGTTCATACCAGCTATGTGCAAATCACTGCTTCTCTCTGGGGAGAGTAAAAGGCCAGTGAACATTGAGGATCAGAGATTTCTCAAAACCACCAGATGGAACAGCCTCTCAAAAGCCTTTATTCTCGCCTTTGGAAAGAACTCAATAGTGCTTTCAGAGCTGAGAGTTCTCATTTACATCTCACCGAAATAGTCTTGATTGCACATGGAAAGCTAGGCATTGCATATACATTTAACTTAATTTGCAGCAATATTAGTGGAAAGCTTTAGAAAACCCAGGATAAACAAATATGCTGGGTGAAAAGCAAAATAAATGGGTTCCCACCCTTTTTAAATCAATATATTTCCATGTTTTTTTTTTCAGTCGTTCATGATGGAACAAGTAAATCTACAATCAGGTTTTTGTTGAGGAAGATTTCCATTTCTATTTTAGGTACCAATTATTGGAATTAACAGATTTAAATAAATATACAAATATACAAATGTCTCCAAAAGTTGCAAAAGAAAAGCCTGAGATTTGAATTCCAGCTTATTGAGGATTCAGCTTCCTGAAAGTCCATAAACAAAACTCATTTATTTCCATGACTTTTAACAGGATTACTTTTCTATGAATTTTCCAGGCCTGGGAATGAATATTTTCAAAAGCCCCCCAAATATTTCCAGGTTTTCCGTGATTATGGGAACCCTGAATGTTAGCTCGATCAACAGCATCTTGGGCAAAGTGCCAATTACAACAGAAAATAATTTTGACATATCCATCAGTTTCTAAAAACAAATAAACTTACTTACAGCAATGAACTTCAAAGTACACAAATATAAAACATTTGATCTTTAATGGTCTAAATAAGTGTTTTATAACCAAGAGGTCTGAGGGCCCATTAGAGGGCATAGCAAACTTCCAAGGGGCCTAATTTAAAATAAGAAAAAACGCATTAAATTAAGCTAAATCAGCTAAAAATCAAAGTATTTAATATTTTAATTCACTTTTAGCTTTTCTTTTCTTTGAAAAAACAGCATTCCAATGTTTGGAAAATATTGATATATGATGATTGTATTTATTAATGCTAGGCAAAAATATAATAATTTGTAGTGGTGCGTTTGTTGTTTTGAATTAGGTGACTGTTGTTTTTCTTTTGTTTTATGTAATTTAACTTTTGTTTATTAGGAGGACCCCCTTGAAAACTAGATGATGCATATCAAGGGGTTTATCCTAAAGAATAAAACGTGTCATTTAAATTACTGAAAAAAATTTAAGCCTTCATGTCAAAAAGGTTGAGAACCACTGGTCTAAATCATGCTCATGCTACTTTTCTACATGGATGAAGATGAATGGGCAAAATGATCTACTGTGGTAATCAAAATCGTAACACAAATGTTGTCATTGGAGCTTCAGTTGTATTTAACCAAAAATATTCCTTTAGAAGTATTAGCAAAACAACTAAATATACACTAGTCCATCGAGAAGGAAAAACATTTAACACTTGCTCAGAAACCCACTTACTGTGATCTTCTGCTAAATATAGCAGAGGTATAAAGACCCCTCCCTGAGGTGTTTGGACAATGTAGTTAAGTGTATGTCACCTGATATCTAGTGTAAAAAACATTAAACTTTGCAGAAAGTCACTTTAACACAAATATTATTTCTGCAGAGTTCAGCATGTCCATCATTATCAACAAAACCCATCTATCACTCCAAATATTCTCTAGATCAAAGCACAGCATCAGCAATGACAGAGTACACGCAAAAGGTGTTACCCAACATGCTCTGTGAGGGGGCGGCAGCAGCTCTGAAGTTAGAAACATACTAAACAAACCCTGAAATGACGGGTCGGTTAAAATGTCAAGAGACAAGGGGATGATAAAAACCAGTATAGGCAGTATACAAAATAGGCAGTTTAATCTTATCTAAACAAATTTATTGCCATATTCAATTTCATAAGACTTGAAAAATATAGAGAACAAACACTTCTCTGGAAGGGAAACGCAACCACAGAACCAAAGGCTAGATCGAGACACCACAGCAGAGAAACACAAGCCATTCCTCTGAATAGGGATGTGCGAAACTACATGATTTAAAAATGACTAGGCTATTCATGGGTTGCCTGAATGACTAGTCGACTAATCTGTTAGGAAGCCCTGTAAAATTAGAATTGTTTGGGATTTACCCGACACCAAATCAAAGATGTTTCCTAGGGTGTTGAAGCAGCTAAAAAGTGCAAAGGAATAGAAGCAATTGTCTCAAGACTTGTTTTGAAAAATAGACTACTTTTTAACTTGACACACCATATTAAAATAGCAATGCTTGGGATAAAAAAAATAAATGTAAAAAGTGAGATGTGGTGCAACAGCCAAAAAAAGTCCGTCTAAGGGGCTATTCACACAGAACGTGTGTTTGCTTTGATTGTCTCGAGACATGTTTTTTTTTAAAAGTTGAACTTATTTCACGCGCCACGTTTTTAGAATGCCGTCTCATGCGCGAGATGCTGCGAAAGACATGTGAGTGCAATGGTTACACACATTCATCTACCGCGAGTTTACATAGAAAAACAATGGGAAATTAGCTCATTGGAAGGGAAAACCACATTCTGTGTGAACTGCCACTAAATGTATATGGCTGTAGTGGTGGTGATTAAGTGAGTTAATAAAAAGACACTTTTTCGAAACAACAACGGCGATTTTTTTTTTTTGCCCAGCCATATAATTATATAAACTGTGCCAGTTTAGTGGTTTAGCTGTTTAACTACCGAACCATTGTGACACATCCCTACATCTACAGCGAATAAAAAATGTGAACATCATACCCTGGCATCTGAGCTGATAATTTTGGCCTTCAAGATACACATTGAGCCATGAGGGCAATACTTTTAACAGCAGTGAGCCGTGGTGTGTAGAGAGACACCTGGGCTCCAGAAAGGGTGTAATAAGACAGTAACCATGTGGGTGTCCTGGACATGGTCCTGTACATGCTCCCATATGTTTGTTTGTGCAGGAGCACAGCTTGAAAACACTTACTGCAGGGTGGCTGCCAGCTGATCCAAGAGCTGCCAGTTTGTGACCCCGTAATGGACCTGGAGCCCACAAATAGCGCTTACCCGAGGTCAGCAAAGGTTCAGACAGACTAGCAGGAAGTGAACATGCATTTGTTAAACTAAAGCTTCATGTCCAATATAGCATGATGATATGATATGAGTGATATCATGTTTGTGAGACATCTGAGGTAATCGTTAACAAGCAATGGATTGTGTGTGTGCACGAAAGTATGAAAATGGTAAAATCGATGAGTCAAGCCAGTGTTGCATCTGCATATGTGGTACACCACGTTCTTCACATCATGATGAGTGCAAGAGCAACTTGGCATGCAGTCTTGTCACAAGCAGATCAAACATTGTTGAGAAACATGTGTGTGACACTGACCCAAAGTATATCTCTATGATCACAGACACCCACTGAGGCCCAGACCGGCCTCGCATATGTCTGATGAAGGGTAATCCTAACCCCTGCAGCCCTGCCTGGAATGTCTTCAGCAGAAGGAGAGGTCATACCACCTGTCCAGGATGAGGTTTCAGACGGGGGAATGCCTAGGAGTGCTAATCGCTGCCAAACACAGAGAAAACTCAACTGGCTCCTGCTTTTAAAACACCACTTTGTCAAGAAACTAAACTCTCCTCACCCAAACAAAGACCCCTTGCTAGTTACATTGCTTAAACTGGTGGGAATATAATACATAGTATTAGTTAGAATTAATCGGAAAAATAAAGTTCACCTAAAACTTAAGAATATTTGCTCACCCTCATGTTGTTGCAAAACCCATGACTGACTGACTTCTGTGAAACACAATAGGGGAACTCCTGAAGAACTGTTTAATGCCATATAAATGAAAGTAAATGGCAATGTTTGCTTTGCTATCAAACTCCAAAATGGCAAAAAGCACAATAATACTGGTCCATATGACTTATCTTCTATATTTCAGTCGTCTGAAGTCAAACGATGTCGTAGTGTGACAAATAGACCAAACTTTGTCATTTAGTCATAAAATCTCACACTCCACTAATGGGTGGGCGATATGACCAAATTCTTATTTCACGATATGACCAATTTTATTTCACAATAATGATAAATATATCATGAATCGATGTGGATTAAGTTATATGAATTAAGTATAACTTTATTCTTATTAAAGCTAAAAAGGTTATTCAGTCAAGAGCAGTAAGTCCTTTTCTCTTTTGTTTGATTCACATTAATGACAGAGCAGCAGGTAGCTAGGTTTATTATTTATTTATCTGTTACTTTAAGACTAAATGCACAGATCCATTATACTGATACAAATCCGGTTTACACCCAACTGTTTATTTTCACATGAGACCGGCTTTGTTTACATGAATACTCCACAAAATGGGCATGTGACAATAACGCGTGTATTTGACCATTCAAGCGGAATAAGACGGACTGAATTTGCGACCGCAAGCTGTGCTTTCTTACGCTGTGTGTCAATCAATCGTGCACAGCATTGAGTTCTTTTTCACTGCTTATTGTGCTTAACACTTAACATCGAGCATGTCCAAAATTTCATATTCGTGCATTTCATTAGCCTGGCATGCCAGACCTACATTAAGATGCTAGGTCTGGGAATTCTCCATTGACATACCTCAATCCGAGGGGCGGGATAAACGGTTACCTTTCAAAATCCCTCTGCACGCAATAGGACAGCGCTACAACCAACCAGAGCAACGAACGGTTTGTGGATGAGTGAGTCCCATGCGTTTTTCCACCAGCGGAGCTAATTGATATATTAAACTTTTGCCGTATCAGGTCGGCAAAACTCCGAACACATCTTCCTTTTTTAAGAAAGACTTAAGTGACGTTCTCTCCAAGTCATCCAGAGTCGCGGCCAAAGCCGATTCGAAAGACCGCTGCATCTTCATTGTTTTCAAGTAGCAGGGAAATCACGCGGAACGTCATGAACTGTGCCGTCATTGTGTTAATCCCGCCCGCTGACTCTATACACGATGTGATTGGCCTGACCAGTTTTTGTTTTTTCCAGCTCAAAACCCTATGGAGAGTTGCTAGACCACACTGGCTGCGAAATAATTTTCGCTGCCGCTAGGGTGCGTCTAGATTTCTAGGCTAGCATTTCATCACTCTGAAGTGTCAATACAATAGTGCTTTATATTTACATACCGTGATATACAAGATGTAGCAAAATCTCTAACGATACACATTTCATATGGTATCGATATATATCGTCATACCGCCGATCCCTACCTCCTCTTTATTCAAATATGGGACCTTAAGATGCACTGAATCAGGTTTGACATTTTAAAAGTGCATTCCTTTAACGCTGCAGTTTATGTTTTTATGCATGATTTTATAATAGTCATTAATTTAAGACTAAATATCAATTAATCTAAATAGGACCCATCGGTTTTTGCAGCAAACATGGTTCGAGCGATTCACAAACACGTTACAAAGCAAATCTGATTGATTGAGCACAAATGGAAAGACATTGCTTCTCTTGTTTTTTTCTCATGACAAACCACACCATAAAAGTGGTTCTTAGTGTATTGTGGAAATATGAGGAAAGCAGAAGTGTAATTAAGTGAGGCAACAGGGAAGCTTTAGCTGTTGCAGAACTAAAATACGGATGTTAATGATGTGCAGTCTTTTTACAATTACTAAGAAGAAAAATAAATCTGTGTTGCACTACAACAAGTCCTTACCACACGGATAGACATTTCTGTAATCTGTACAGTTATTTACTATGTATTGTTCACCCAGTATAGCACTATATAGCACTATATGTATAATAGTGCTCTTGATTCCCAACCCTACATTCAATATAAGACAAATGAATCAAATTACATCCCTATTAAGCAGATATTCAAACATCCAGTCTATTGCACAGTTTAGAAACATGAATTGGCCGATTATACAGAGATCTTTCACCCAAATGAGTCTTTTCATTACGTTGGACTTTCATTAGTTTCATATACGTCCTAATGCCAAATTCCCACAGTGCTTGCCAGGTGTGCGCACACCCTGACACACAAACAGATCACGAAGGAGAACAGAAGATGCTTTGTGTCGCTCAGCCACGGAGGCTGCCCTCTCATGAGCCAACACAGTGCCCAACCACCTGGTCTCCGCAACAACCCTTAAACACAAACAGCCCGTCCAATAACAATGCATCAGCACAGAGGGAGGGGCTTGGTCACAGCAGGTTGACGATTCATGTGGAAGAACATTAGAGTCAGCACGGGGAAATTGTGCATGGTACAGTGTGTGTATGTAACGGATGGAGAGAGAAAAGAACGAGAAGGTGTGGTACAGAAACTGGCTGCCGTATACACCTGAATGACTGCTCCTCTCGTGTTATATAAGTAGCCTACATAAAACCAAAAAAAAAAAATAATGTTCAGTAGCATGTTTCTGTCAAGCACTTCCACTCATCATAATCATATGGCAATCATATCACATGGCATATAGTAATGGTGATACTTGGTACTTTAAAATATATTGAGTGAGTGGTATGACAAGAATCTTCTACGAGAGAGAACAAGGCTAACCAAGGCTGCATTATTTAATCAAAAATACAGTAAAAAAAGTAATATTGCGAAATATTACTACAATTTAAAATAATTATTTTCTATTTTAATACAATTTTAAATGTAATTTATTCTGTCATGACAAAGCTGAATTTTCAGCATCATTACTCCAGTCTTCAGTGTCACATGATCCTTCAGAAATCATTCTATGCTTATTTGGTTATACATATGCATTATATTAACAAAATTATTAACAAGCGAATAATTTAGTTTCATTATTATTTAGTTTAATAAACATGGGTTAAATTTCATATATACATCAGTGAGTTTTGATATGGCGTATGCCAACAACAAAAAAAAAAAAAAAAAAGTAAAAAAGGTGACATGGTATTGCATATTGGGCAATTTCAGCGTACACCCATACAGATGCATCCATAGCATCTCACTCTGGGATGGCAATTCATAAGCCCTTCAAATTAGCAGCTTTAATTGGTGTCTGGGGAGATGGGGGAGTTGGGTCTACAGAGAGAGGAAATGACTGCAATTAACAGATTGGGCTATGATTGCAGCTCTGTGAGGATGCGTTTGTGGAGCTTCCAGCTGGAGGAACAAAGTGGGGATGCTTAGGGGAAGTTGCTACTTTGTTTTGACACAGTTGGTTAAGCAGGATGTAATGTGCTAGGACCGGTTAATCAGTAATCTAACAGGGACTTGTCCAGCCTGGGAGGAACAGCTGTTGACTGTGGGGCGAGGTGGGGCAGTGCTCTCCTCTTACCCACGATGACCTCAGGACATACGAGGGCAGACACGCCACCGTAGAGTAAATCACTCGCATTTTAGACTAAATCTTCACTCTAGGTGACTAAATAATGTCATTGGGTAATAAATTCTTTGATTTACTCGCCAGTGTGTGTTAGAGGCTAAATATAAGTTTAAGATAGATATATTTTCACCTAGGCCTTAATTCAGCTCAATTAATGCACAGTTTGAGTGCACCTGTATTTGACATACCGTAAAACTCTAGTGTGAAGAGAGAGAGACACTCACACACCACGCAGAATTGACACGCTACATGTAAACGATATTCTTTGTTGTATTTTTCTGTCAAAATAACGGAGTTCTATCAGTCCTAAGTTCAGTAAAAATGATAAATAACCTATGCATTCGTACATGGCTACCACGCTTTAGTTCTAATTAATAAAGTTCCATCATTAAATAGTGCTTCATTATTATAATATAATGCTTGATTCATTGAGTTATGTTAAAAGTATGTTCAAATTTAGAAAAAAACTGTGCCATTTTACAAAGATTAGCGGATTTGGTGGAATCATACATACAGTATATATACATATACACATACATTACACACACAAACAAACACAGTAGGCTATATATTTTATATCTGTTTATATTTGAACAGACATGGATATTTAATTTCACATGCTAATTTCTCTGATTTTTACATTTAGATTACCTTTGCCAGCATTTAGCACCCACTTAAAGTCAATGTTTAAACACTTATAATTTAATAACCCTGTTAAAAGTAATATTTAGAAAATCTCAGAATGAATATTAATTTTCATACTGTACATTATAATAATGATGGCAAAATTCACTTGTAGTATTTAAAGCTATTGATTTTATTTGTATTGTTATAATTTTATAATAACAATAAAATATAATATTGCCATTACGGTATATATCTGCCAGAATTCAATATTTAAAATTCAATTTAAAATATTAAGAAACTGGCACATACCCATTTATATTATTATTGTATTATGGAATCTAGGTCATGCTAGATTCAAACTCACTCAAAGAACACCTGCTGTTAAATTGATTCACTTTCTCTTTAAATGACCCTTAAATTCATTTAGAAATATAAAAGGTGCCCTTCCGGGTCACTTCCCTAAAGCAAAATTGCACAAAATGCTTCCGAATAGCAGAATGGAGCTTGTGGGTTTGTGCCATAACAGTGACAAGAGAGTGCTTCGTGTCATTCATAATTCACATCATCAGCGTCACAACCCTTTTACCATCGTGCCACTCTAGCGAAGCAGCTCGGAGACGACACGCCATCGTCCCTTTGCCCTTTAATCTGCACACTCAAACATCTTCCTCCTTAAATCTGAAAGGCTGGATTTGTTCAGTCAGTTGTGACTCCCTGTAGAAACTCAAACACCACACTACCAAGACACTACG
This sequence comes from Chrosomus eos, assembly GCA_036326025.1. Classification (NCBI taxonomy): domain Eukaryota; kingdom Metazoa; phylum Chordata; class Actinopteri; order Cypriniformes; family Leuciscidae; genus Chrosomus; species Chrosomus eos. The sequence continues at coordinate 15,726,183 of CM070823.1, forward strand.
CCTACAAAACATCCTCTCTGCCCAGCTGAGCTCCTCTAAATATATGCATACTGTTGAGGGATGAGTTACAGGCACTGTTAGGACACTAGACCCCATGAATTGAATGTAATTATTAATAACATTTTGACTTCATTTGAATTGGAATCACTTGCGTTATTGTGTAATTCAGCCTGTGTTTAATTTGACTTGTCAAACTCAAGACTGCGAGTACTGGAATGTATTTTTTTTTTAAACAGTGGTGAAGAAAATCAATTTCACTTCTTTAAATTTGTGTACAATTAGCACATTTATCACGGCTACGTGTTTTTTTGCACTCTTCAAACGTTAATGTCGGACGTGGAGGTCATGCATTTCTCACAGTCCGACATCTGTCATGTTAAATAATTAGCAGTGCTGGTATTCCTGTCCTCCATTGTTACAGAGAGGCAGTGATCGAGGCAGGGCACCGAGCGCACACACTTTTGTTCACCTCACAACTACGACAATCCGCCACAGAGAGACATTGTTACATATTTAAATAGGCTGCCGTCAGCATGACTGGAAAATTTGCATCTCTCTCCTTATATCCCCCACTCCTACATAAACTCACCTCCTGTGCATTTTGCGTCAAGCCTAGAAATTGACTAATATTGATACTGTGATATATTGTTTTATCAAAATTGTTATTACAAAAATAAATAAGATAACAAAACATATGCATTATAAATGCTTAAACAACCTCAACAATCAGAATAATAATTGTCTAGATGATTAATATTATTATTTGTGCTATAACATTTAATAAAAATGATAAAAGGCTATTTTGCAACCTAAAGTAAAAAAATTTATCTGGTCCTTTCTCACTTAAGGCATGGATATGGATTATATACATGTCTCTATATACACTACATTTATTTACACACACATATTTATCCACACACACACACACACACACACACACACACACCACACACACACACACACACACACACACACACACACACACACACACACACACACACACACACACACACACACAACATAAAACACACACACACACACACACACACACACACACACACACACATATAAGGGCAGCACAATTTGGGGAAAATGTCACATTGCGAATATTGAGGTCAATATTGCGATTGGATTGAAACAAATGGTTTCATGAGTCAACTTGCAATCAACCTATAAAGATCAATAAGACATTGATGTCTGGATATTAAAAATGTGCAGGCAATAACAGGCAGCGCGCTCTTTTGACTTATCGCGCATGAATATTTTAAAAGCATGTGTGTACGTATGAATAAATATATGTATAGGCCTATATACACAGACACAGACACAGACACGCACACATATATAAATATACACACATATATTAAGTAAACTAAAACCTTTATGTTAGATGAGATTAATCACAATTGATTAATTGATTTGATAGCACTACATAAAATATATATTTTTTGGTGCTTTTACATTTAACAGTATATAATAATAAAGGATGATTTGCAGTCTAAATAGCCAAATTTTGTATCCTGTCTTTTCCCGCTCAAGGAATGGCGTGTTAAGTAATGGTTATATGGAAATATGTTAAGAAAAGATCCAGCAAAAGTAATAAAAAAAGTAAAATAATAAATAATTAAATAAATATTACCAGTCCCTAAATGTATTTAAGCCAGTTGATTCTTCATTGGCAGCATTTTCCACACACAAGGATTAAGTGTCTTTACTGTTCCTGCTCGCTCTCATTCTTAAGACACGGAACGACAAAGGTTTGTGGGCCAACTCTGAGGGGAATATCTTCACGACAGAACGACATTGGGACCGCAAATTCAGCAGCGCTCCATTTTCAGCTGCAGGTCTTAGACTATCTACTCTCACCACCCACTGTGTTTCTGTCAGGCTGCTGGGGCATTCCTGGAGAAACCAGAACACCTCAATGGGGAAACTGTGCTTACTAATGTGTCAGAAAGACCTAAATAGTACTTTCTACATGCCACTTTAACATGGAAACTGGCTTTATTGAAGGTACAGTTATTTTTCTTTCACTCTTTTTAAAAAATCCATTCCAGGGGGTCCTTTCATATGATTTCTGCAGACCACCTGTGCCACAGCCTTTCAAAGGGTAATAAGGCTAAAAGGTAGTGAGCCCACGGTCTTTGTATCTTTGTATTAGCATTCAAAAGGAGGTGAGTGAGCTGCTTCCTACATTTCTAAGGGAATGGAGGAATAAGTTGGAATGGCTGGACTTAGGAGGGGGTAAAACTCCTGCTGAGACCCTGAGGTTTGTTGACACAAACTCCATGCAAACCCATGGATCTGAATCACTGGAGCCGAAAGCAAAACTTTCTTTATCAGAGCCAATGCGGAGCTCTGAGCTCAAAGGGATGTTCAGCTCTGTACCAAATTTATGCATTTGCCTTTGGATGCTAGCTAATTAGAAATTATATGTTAATGGTGATGGAAATTTGGAACGATTAGTTGGAAAGTGGGAAGTGAATCTAAAAGAGGAAAAGGTGTTTAAAGCTGCAGTCCGTAACTTTAGATGTCACAGAAACAGAGAGATGTAGCTCATGACGAGTCACGCAAATACTGGGCTACTCCGCAGTGGTAAGGCCCAAACCAGTCGTAAATATAAACACTAGGGCTGTAACGATACTAGGGATGGGGCCGATCCGATCCAGTATCGGTATCGGGACCGATACCAGCAATAATTCACGTATCGGATTTTACCGATCCAACCGGCGGAGATATCCGATATCCATGAGCCATGTCTGCGCTTTAACTGAAATTACTCCAAAAGTGATTCCTGCCGGCGAGTCTGCTTGCTGGCTGCAAACTGTGGAATGGATTTCCTGAACGGAGGCGCGGCTCAATGAGACACAGAGACCCCCTTCAAAAAATCCATTCTGCAGTTTGCAGCCAGCAAGCAGGATAGCACCTATGCATTGAACTGCCAACATGTCGCGGTGTGGAAATCCTATGGTGGAAATACTTCACATTGCAAGATGTACAATTACCGCAGCAGAGCAAGACAGCAAAATGCAATGTTTGCAAAGCCGTATTAATTAAACCATTTGTCTGTGATGCATTTTTGCTATTCGCAGTCCAGAGAGAGATCTCTCACGCGGTGCCACAGCGTGCACAACACGACAGCCCTGCTTAATGAGTGACGACGGAGGTCTCTACTGTTGCTAAATTGCGGGATGCTTTTAATAATAAAAAGAGCTATTAAAAGCACAAAAATCTGCGCAAGATATGATGTTCCCAATGCGGCGCGCGCTCCCGAACAGACCGCAACGAGACAAGCAAATTATACTCTGGGTTTCATGTGCGCGTCTAAACGATCAAATGTAGCCTACACAAAAATGTTAAAATGACCGATTTGGAGATTCACTTAAACAGTTTATGTCTAAAATGGACGTATGGAAATAGTTGGGAGAAAATATGGTGCTTCAATAGACTATTAGATCTGCACTTGTCCTTAAAGGGGCAGCAGTATCAAACAACAAAAGGCAAAACGAAAATCACTCACAACTCTTGAATGAGTAACTTTAGCTTTAATAGGCATAAATCTATTATGATAAACTTTGCAGTGCTATTTTACTTTTGATTACTTTATTATAATTATTTTTAGACCATACCTGAATACCCATTAACACAGAACGTTCCCCTAACGTTAGTTTTTGGTTCCCGTTTGGTTATTTTTTTGGGAACCAAATACTAACGTTAGGGGAACGTTCTTTTTAGGTTTCATTTTTATGTAACCATAAAACAACGTTCCCAGAACGACGCAGGGTGGTTACTTTTAAATAACCCAAAAATAACTTATAGAGAACGTTCCCTAATGGTTATTTTTAAGGTATTATTTTGCAACCATAAAACAACGTTCCCAGAACGTTGCATGAAGGTTATTTTTTGAATAACCTCAAAACAACTTATAGAGAACGTTCCTTAATGGTTATTTTTAAGTTATTATTTTGCAACCATAAAACAACGTTCCCAGAACGACGCAGGGTGGTTACATTTAAATAACCCAAAAATAACTTATAGAGAACGTTCCCTAATGGTTATTTTTAAGTTATTATTTTGCATCCATAAAACAACGTTCCCAGAACGTTGCATGAAGGTTATTTTTTGAATAACCTCAAAACAACTTATAGAGAACGTTCCCTAATGGTTATTTTTAAGTTATTATTTTGCAACCATAAAACAACGTTCCCAGAACGACGCAGGGTGGTTACATTTAAATAACCCAAAAATAACTTATAGAGAACGTTCCCTAATGGTTATTTTTAAGTTATTATTTTGCAACCATAAAACAACGTTCCCAGAACGTTGCATGAAGGTTATTTTTTGAATAACCTCAAAACAACTTATAGAGAACGTTCCCTAATGGTTATTTTTAAGTTATTATTTTGCAACCATAAAACAATGTTCCCAGAACGATGCAGGGTGGTTACTTTTAAATTACCCAAAAATAACTTCTAGAGAACGTTCCCTAATGGTTATTTAATAAATGGTTATTTATAAAACAACGTTCACAGAATCTGAAAGCACTGAATAAAAAAATTGTGAAACTGACATTTTGTAGCTTTATCAAACGTTTTGGTGGTATAAAAGAAATACTGCCAATACTGCGTTCAAATGAAATATTGGGCTTGAGTGTTCGTAAAAACATAAAAAAATCTGAAATTATAAAAGTGCCACAATTGTCCCATTTTCACGTCCTGGACTCTGGAGTGGTGATTTGCACACGGGTCATATAACTTCAAAATAAGTTTTAAATTCATGATTTAATAATGAAATTTTTATTCAAGTAAGGTTCTAATTCTAGATGTCTATGTTTGTAAATGCTGCGTGACTTTGACGCATGCGCGTGAACATTCGAGTCGCCTTCAAACACTGGAGCGGAGATGAGTTGCCATGGAAACGGCGCGGCACCAGTCCAACAGACAAGCAGCAAAACTCCGACTCTCGCTGTTATCAAGTCAGTGTTATCGCTGAAATCACTGCTTTCAAGTTTCAGGTGAGTTTAGTCTCTAAAATCACACAAATAATACACACAACTGTTCTGGACACTTCTCTTACTTGTAATTGACACGCTTCTGTTTAATATTTACTTTATAGAAATTGTTTACTGTCTTCGAAAAAGTCCGTTAGGCTAGCATCTCAACCGTTTTCAGAAGAGGTAACAAAAGGCTAACTTTAGCTTGAGCTTTTGTTTATGAATGTTTAGGCTTTTAATCGCATCTTATGTGTAGATGAGAGGTTTTAGTTTTGTAAAGATTTTGATTGGAAGTGAGCTAAAAACGTAGCAGCTATGTATTTAAAATTAAAAGTACTGTTAATCGATGACGTCACTTACACGGCTGAAACTACCTTTAGCTCAATCAATGGTTAATAAATATTGATAAAAATGTTCTGTGATTTCAGCAGCAACAAAATAATCACCAGAAACACAATCCTTATTTAAATCTAGATTAAAAACACATCTCTTCATCCAAGCATTCAATTAACACATCTTATAATCTTGCACTACAGTTATATGTGATGAAATGGTAAAAAGTGCACATGATCATGCCTGCTATATGACAGCAGCTATGCTAATCTTTCTCCTGTTGTTTCCCTGTTTCTATCTCAGGATGCTCAGCAAGTTTACTAGAGATTGCAGCAGCTCCAGTCTGGATCCAGCCTTACTTGTGAAGACTTCTAATGACACCAACACTCTTGAAGACTTCAGATGATGACAAACTATAGATGGACATACAAAACTGCCAGATATTATCCTTATATTGCATTGGCCCGGTTTTACAGGCAGGGTTTAGATTAAGCCAGGATTAGGCCTTAGTTAAATTAGTATCTTTTTAAAATGTACTTTAGAAAAAAACCATTACTGCTGTGCACCTTAAAACAAAACAATGGCACTGAAATATTTTAAGATATGTCAGTGCAAGTTGCTTCCAGTTAAGACAGTTTTAACATGCATTTTTAGTCTGGCACTTAAGCCTTTTCTGTGAAACCGGGAAAGGTAAGGGAAGTGTTTTCATGACAGTTTTGCTGACACATAAACAGGAATATCTCAGTACACAAGAGTAAGCATTGTTCATTTACATATTACCAACATAGTAACAATAGCGGGTTGAAAATCTGCAAACTTGCCCTTTAGAAAAGTTGAAGGATAGCATAAATTTGTCTGTTTAACTGAACATGACTTTAAACTCATGACTTGTATTATCTTATGGACATTACTTTGTTGCCAGAAGATGCTCTCCAGTGAGTAGCAGTATACAATTATATTACTACACATAGTGAGTCTGTGAGGGAATGTGAGTCTGTTTCTCATCTTAAAATAAAGTTATTTTAACCACTAGCCTTTTGTTAATGTTTTGAATGTGATGCATAGCCATCAATCCATGATTGTGTTTTTTTTGTGTGTGTGTGTTTTTAATCAACAATTAAACAATGAATCGGCAAAAACATGGACTGTACAGGTTGATTATTTATAGATTTACTGTTGTATTTTATTAAAGTAAAAAAAAAATTTGTTGTTGAACGTAAAGAAAACTTTACTGGCTACCTTAAAACAAACCATAAAAACTAACGTTCTGGGAACCAAAAACTAACTTTCTGAGAACCTAAAACTAACTTTCTGAGAACCTAAATCTAACGTTCTGGGAACCAAAAACTAACGTTCTGAGAACCAAAAACTAACTTTATGGGAACCAAAAACGAACTTTCTGAGAACCTAAAACTAACGTTCTGAGAACCAAAAACTAACTTTATGGGAACCAAAAACTAACTTTCTGAGAACCAAAAACAAACGTTCTGAGAACGTTCTGGGAACCAAAAACTAACGTTCTGAGAACGTTAAGAAAACTTTCCTGGCTAACCAAAAACAAACCATAAAAAAATAACGTTCTGAGAACCAAAAACTAACGTTCTGAGAACGTTCTGGGAACCAAAATCTAACGTTCTGAGAACGTTCTGGGAACCAAAAATTGTTAGCTGGGTAGTAATGTTAGTAGACTTTCCTGAAATTAAAGCACTGTGTAGGCCTGTATAATGTGTATCTTTGTTTATTTGTCTATCTTTTGTTTATCTTTTGTTTAATATTATTATATATATATATATATATTATATATTCATATATCATATATATATATATATTTGGGACATCATACTTGCCTGTAGAGAGTTTATTTCAGCATCATATAAAATCAAAAATAATGATAATACTACTATTAAAGCAAACACAGCTCTGGTCTCGGAATAGTATCGGTATCGGCCAATATCCAAATTCAGGTATCGGGATCGGATCGGAAGTGAAAAAATGTGGATCGGTGCATCCCTAAACGATACGCGAAATGCGATATGAAGTCGAAATCGCAACACTGTGTGTCATCACCAGTGTCGTGGTGAGAGAAGGCAGAATCGCGAAACACCCCTTCCAACTCCCAGAGTTATCCTTCCCATCCAGATCCAATGCTACCACAACTACTATTAGTATTATTTGAAGTTAACATGATAAAATACGTAGACCTACACCCCAAAACTAGTTGAGGATAAATTCTTTAATTTTACCTGTAACGGTCGTTTCAAACCGCAAGCATCAGCGGCGCGTATTTTTTCCGCTGTGCATGTTAATTAATGAGTGCATTCACACCGGGAGCAGGAGCAGCGCGTGAGCGTCAAGCAGGAGCGTCATGTAAGCAGCAGTGAAGCGAGGGTTTCTGCGGCGAGTCTATTTTCACGCTCAATTAAAGTGAAAGCACGCTTTTGATGGACAAAATAAATATGATTTCACACAAAAAGTGCCCAAAATGAGGCAGTGAGAGTCTAGTGAGTTCTAAATCTAGTGAGTTCCAACAAGAACTGGAGTAAGCAAGCAAAAGAAAATGAAGACTCACAAAATATTTATAGAACATTTACCTGTAGGTTTTTCAAATGTTATTTAATAAAAATATATAATAAAAATCTCTCTTTTTCTCTCCTCCAAAAGCCTCAAGTTGTTCCAAACCTGCATGACTTACTTAATTCTTCCATGGAACATTAAAGAAAAAACATAATGAGAATTGAAAATGAGAAGTGTTTTTATTGTTCACACAATAAAAGTCAATGGTAACCAAAACGGTTTGGTTTCCAAAACTCTTCAAAATAGGATATTTTGAGTTCTGCAGAACAAAGAATGTCATACAGTTTGGAAAGACATGAGGGTGAATAAATGATGACAGAATGTAAATATTTTGTTCAACTATCCCCTAAAGACAGTAGTCCTTCAGTTAAACCATCAAGTGAGAACATTTATATGCCGTATAATATCAAAACTACTAGGTAAAAAGAAATACTCAAGTTTTCAAACATAATCTAGTCTAAATGGTAGAGTGGTTACCTCCCTGATGTGCCTTCAAACATTAATCAAACTTCCTACCGTCATCTGAAAGTTGTCCGACAGCCAGCTCAGGAGAGGTATTTAAAATTCGGCTAATTCGTCTTGACATGGACAGCAGAATCCCTGAAAAAGCATGAGAGCTTGGCACCCGTCTGAGCGGTGGAGTCTCAGTACGAATTTCATTCCCCGGTTCAGATGTAGATCTTAAAAAAGGGGCTGAGCTGCGAGATAACCAGTCCCTCTGAAGATTAGCATGCTCCAGGAGGACACCACGGCTGGTGACCCTCTGAGGGTCTGGGAGACTGTGGACCCTGGAGATGGGGGGATTGGACGGAGCCATACTGCTGCTGCTTCTGGACCATGTCAAGCTCTGCGTGCGCATGTCCCATCCAGCCAGGATCCTTCTGTTGTGCATGTCCAAGGGCTCCTCGGGGGCTGAATTTGAACGATGCTTTAGCCAAGGCCTGCTGAGGAGACGCCAACGACGAGCACTCTCCCTGCCAGACGAACAGCGTGACGGGTTCCTGTTTGACCCAGTTTGTTCCTCCGGTGTGGCATTCCGTGATAAACTCATGGTAAATGAGGAGAGAAAAGCTAAAAAAGCTTAACAATATCAAGAAGCCGGAAGCCAAAAATCAATTTCAGTTTCAAACACTACCAATTACATCATAGTCTCATCTAGATGAGCTAGGCTGGATCTAATCAAGTTATTCGAACATAATACTCTGAATTTGATGCCTGACATAGCGTATAACAATGTCCCTGAGATCGCCTTGAAGAAACATGCTGAGCAAATGCCGTCTTTCTCAGCGAGCAGCATGACGTCCACTGGTGAGCCACCACTTCCTGGATTCTGGGTTGCTGCTAGGCTTTCTGGGAGGAAATAGATGTCATATATATGTCTGCGTAGAAACACTTTGCCTCAATATCCAATCAGCGCATGCGCTGCCCATCCAAGGGCCCCAATCTGTGGTTGGCCTGAACACCAACTGTTTCATGAAAGTAAAATCAGAAGAAAAAGAAGAAGAACAAAAAAATACCCTGACTTCAGAGAATCTGGTTTCGTCAGTGTCAAGTCAATAAAATGTTTGTCACATGGATTAGTAAAGCAACAAGAATACAATCAAGGAAGCGATGAAAATATCTTGTTTTATAAATAATAGCAAAGTGAAACTGACAAAGAACAGAAATGTTGTCACACACTGAATAAGAGAAATTAAGGTATTTGTACAAAAGGAGACATGAATACAATGAATGTCATTTTGATCTTGATTACATGAAGAGGTTGAAATCTTTTTTTTTAACATATTGGCGGTCGACAGCATGTCGGCGCAACATCAGCACACCCACGTCTGAACAAGAGCCCAATGAACTTAACAACCAATGAACCAATGAGAAATTTAAAGAAAAAATTCTTTCCAAGTCTGATCCTTTCAATGCTGATAAGTAGGGTTTTCAATGCAACAAGGTTTTTAAGAAGTCAATGGTAACCAAAACTGTTTGGTTGCAAACATTCTTCAAAATATCATTTGTATTCTGAAGAACAAAAACAGTCTAAATACGGTTGTCAGTATATTCTTAAAATTATATAATCAGGAACAATACAAACAGGTTTTTAATTCCTATACTTTTAAATAACCAAGCCACTGGAAGCTTATGATGTAGCTTATGTCCTTGTTTAACATTAAAAAGAAACATACAGTTTGTCAGCAGGACTTATGTCATATGCCAGATTTTGGGATTGGGCAGTCCATTTCCAGAGCAACGGATTTAGTACAAAAGGTCAAAGCAGTGAATAATAATAACAAAAGTCCACAATCTCTGCTGAGATTAACCCATGCGGATTATTGACACTTCTGAAGATTATGACGATTAAAAGCCTCCAATTTTAATTTGAGATTTAGGCGTACCGATCTATGAAATCAGGTACCAGTGGATAATTGTGCCAGCATGGCCAATTAAAAGAAGTGCATCGGGCTCAAAATATTAATTGCCTTTAACATGGATGAGCATTTTCTGTTTTTAAAAAGTGAATTCTAACAAAATTAGTGTTTACATGGTTGACATTATATGATACAGTCAAAAAAGTTTGGATACCTACTCATTCAAACAAACCAAATTAGGTTAAATATTTTTTTTTAATTTGACTGGCAGTACATTATGTGGTTTTATCTCCCCTCTAATATCAGTATTAGCCATTTAAAAAAATACATTGGTCAACCTAAATCTACTCTAATCTGTAGGCTACCACTCATGTCAAGAAACTCACATTTAGGGCTGTCACTTTACGTTCGAAAATCGATTGCACAATCGATCGGACCAACCAACAACAAGTATCGAAACGAAAATAGGGAATCGATTTTAACGGCCTTTTTTTATATATATATATATTTTTTTACCAAAAATGCGTTTTAGGTGGACAGATCAGTAGAACATGTAGGATGTTGGAAAATAATAATGTCTTTTCTGTTAACCAAATGCTTTTTAATATTCGCTATTACTTCAAGGCAAGTGAACAAGCGCGCCGTTATTTGTTGCCAGAGCCGTTGCTTAGTGACGTGTGTGTTCAAGTAAGCCAGAAATGCGCAGATTCTGCGCAATACGCTGTATTTAATATATCACGAGGACTCATAGATGTGTATATCTCTATGACGAGGACTCACGAGTTGTGTATTTGCGCTGAATCCACACAGATTTGGCTTACACGAACTTCCACAGCAAAGAAAGTGAGTAAACATAGACGCACGCCTCTTGATTTGACAGCGTTAGCCGCCAAAGTTAATTTTTACCCGCATTTGGCGAGTTGAGGGTGTTAATTTCAATCCCTGAATGCTGCACTCCTGTTTGTCATTGTGCACGAAACTTCACGCCAATAAATCATCAGGAATATTGCTGACTTGTGCGCGTCTCAAGCACCCTCTTCACGTTCGTCCTAATGCCTGTTAGTTGTCAGTGGATTTGCCTATATTTGGTGTTGAAAATGGAAACGTCTTTAGACACGGAAAATCGATTTTACAATCGATTCAATGTCAATGAACACTTATGTCTCAAAAATCGAACAGGATTTTTTCACAAAAGTGACAGCCCTACTCACATTAAAGAAAGTGTGGTCTCTTTGGTGCTCAGTGCAAGAATTCAAACATGGTATACTATAAATGAAGATCTAATAAATCTCAGATGTGCTCTCTTAAACTTCACATTATTTATCTGGGTGATGCATAAACGTCTTTTTTGTCTTGTAGGCAGAGCATTTAACGCAGGTGAGCGAAATAGCAACATCCATGAACTTCTAGTGTTATACGATCGATTTATGATGGTAAAAAAAGTTGGTGAAGCCAATTCCAGCCTGGATTAGAATTCATACTGCCTTTGTTGGTCCAGTCTGGACAGTAGCAATTAACACCCTGTTACAGCCATCAAACAAGCTCTGTGCCTGGAGGCAGCGCATGAAAGTAATCATTAAACACCAGTATCCCTCTTCACCACTGCGAGCGTGAGATTCAGAAAAACGCCATTATCTTACTTCACAATCTGATCTGAAAAAGTGCAAAGGTCACATTTCCTTTCCTGTTTCAGTAATTATTCCACAAAGCAAATATATGTAGGCCATTACGACTGCTTAAAAGAAGTGCTAATGCAGGACTGATAACATTTATTGGTTAGCTTGTCGTCCCTTCCTCCCGCTCTCAAATCTCCACTGACACATCACCTTAAAAAAACCACCAATCTCTGCAGCAAAGAAGTATACATTGTCTACATCTGACCACAGGAAGTAATGACACAAGGCCTCCAGCTACACCTACCGCCACTTTGTCCTTTTTTTTTTTTTTAGCTCTATACTATTTCGTGCAGGAGGAAACCAGGAGGGGCAGGGCATGCACGCACACCCCATACTAAAAATAGCACCTCTCAAGAATTAGGCCCTACAAATCTGTCAAAAAAGTATCAGTAGGGGGTAGAGGGGACACAAGGCCAAATTAAAAAAGACACACACACCCACAACGCATGAAAGTTATATCAGCGATTAGAATGCACTATAACCTTTGAAGGTCACTGATGATAAAGATAGGCTAACGCAAAGATCATGAATCATATCATGAAGGCCTGAAGCAGGGTTATTATCCTCAAGTCAACTAAAACTATTAAAAAACTTCTGTTAATTGGAATGAAGCTGAAAAAAAGAAGAAAAAATGTAATAAATGAAAATTAGAAATGTTTCCTTGGCAACAAACTAAAATAAGTTTAAATTGAAGCAATACAATTATTAATTGGAAATACATAAAAACTAAAACTAACTAAAATTCAAACAGAAATACAAATAAATCAAAAAGACAAAAGGACATAATGAAATGGCTAAAAATGTAACAAAAAAGTAACAGAAAAACTAAAAATATATAAATAAAAGTCAACTCAAAATATTAATAAAACTATAATAACAACTAAAATAACACTGGCCTGAATTTAGGAGAACAAAGACATGATCTAAGGGATGTAGCCAATAGTAATATTTATTATTAATCTATACATTTATACAATTTAAAAAAGTAGTTAAACGGTAAAAACCTAGTTCAAAATAATCAAGACATGCCGACTAAATTAGCACAAGGAAGAATGATATTTAATAATTGTTAGGCTACATGTTACATGAACATGTATTTATAAAACGTTCATGATATTGCTAAGTGTTACTACTAGCATCAAAAGACTGCAGTAAATATATTAAGAATATTTGATGTAAAGCCCAGCACTAGTTGCTAGCAACATCCCGTTAGTACAGTAAACAGACATGGGCAAATTCTTACATGCATTTTTTTTTTTTCACTCGGCAAGAACAGACCCCCCAGAAACAGAGGAGTGTATTTTTAACCCACACATAGGTTAGCTCTCTTGCTTTGGCTCTTAAGGAGGGGAAATCCTGCCACCCCCAGACATCACCCCCGTTCAGAGGCTGAAGAGAAGAAAAAAAAAAAAACTTTCCATCTCGTCCTCAGTACAGCAGGCCCACAAAGGGTTTCGCATCAACAACAGCTTGTGCAAGGTTACTTTTGAAAAAAAGTGGGAAACCCCAAACACATGGAGAATATCATTAAAAGTGAACATTATCTGATTACAGAGGAGACAGAGGACATGAAAACTGACACTTCTGTCATAATTTCCTCACCCTCATGTCATTCAAACCTGTATTACTTTCTTACTTCTATGGAACAAAATTGAGATATTTTAAAACAAGTCTTCTTAAGCCTGGGACACACCAAGCAGACGATCGGCCTTCTGACAATTTCGTGCAGATTTTCAGCGTCGGTTGGCATAGTCTTTCCACTGTGTTCCACACCATTGGCTCTAGTCAAGTCGAACAGGGTTGTTGTTGTTGTTTTTTTGGGCCAATTCAGCATACTGAATCGTAGTCGAATAACAACAAAAATAAATAAATTGCATCACTTTGTCAAGGTTTTTTTTTTTAGCTGAGTTGCAACATAAGAACCCCCCAAACATCATCATCATAAAAAAAAGACTTTAACAAATAAGACCATGTACTTGATACCTTTTTGTTTTTTTAACAACTTGTAACATGAAATCATTAAAAATGCCTTTCGAGTGTAAGGGGTTAACAGTGACAGTCAACAACAGAGAGCTTACATATCACTGTCATAAAACTTGACTTTTAGACTTGATTGTGAACGGGATCGGTATTGGCCATCTCTAGAAAAATCCTATTGGGTTTTTGTCGAGGGAACCAGAGTGATGCAAACTTCTGGGTTGGCCAAAAAAAAATACATCATCATTGCAGCACTCTATGATGACAGAATTCGAATTTCTGGGTGAACTATTCCTTAAACATTTTTATTTCGGCCTTTGTGCAGATCGTACTTTACGATTGAATACTAAGAGGACAAATGAGGGGTAGAACTGATGACCTATCGTTTGTGGCTCGTCTCTGGTGGGCTCTTTAGGGTGGCATGGGAAAAGCATGTCAAGAACAAGAGCTCAGATTCACCTGCCTCACTGTACGTGTCCAGTCCAGCTGAGCGGTTTTCAAAAGCAGTTTGCTGCACAGCCCTGATAAGATAGTAACAGACTGAGTGGAAACACCAGACTAAAGGTCTTGTGCAAAATAGATGAGATGGCTCATCCTGGAAAGACATTTCACGGAGATGCACATACACAAAACAAGACTCTTAATGCATTTAAAATATGTACACAAATAATCTAACGTTGAAAGCAAATTGAACTACAAATATGCATACCTTCAACATCTTAATGATGCAGATTGCAGACGTCTATTTATGCTAAGGCGCCACATCAATGGGTCTTATCTCAGACTAAGTGATAGGCATCTAAAATCTTTTATGAGATTTTTCAGTTGTGGTACAGTAGCTGTGCATTAGCATGGTAAAACTCGTATTGCTTCCCACAGTTGACTTCGGTCAGTCAGACTCTGAGGAGCCCACAGTGGCTGACCCTATTTAGCCGTCCTCAATCAACAAATCAAATGAGGCTTTCAAAGTTGCCTAATATCCTTAGGGTCTGGAAAGCAGCAAAGTGCACGAAACACACTAAGGGAAGTCTGATTTTCATCAGCCTTTCATTCGTGCTCTACCCTCTTTTGGCAGTTTGCACAGCATTGCTAAGCAATGAAGTGTGATCTGTGACTGGTATTAGTCATTTGCAGGCAAAAAGCACACAAGCTCTACATCAACAAGACACACTATAATGACCATTAGGCTGAAACACGTCATTTTGATACAAAGAGTAGGAACCGACCATCAATTCTGACAGGACTGGCTGGTACTCACATTAGAGATAATAGAACACTATTAAAATTAAGAAACATCGGTTTGTGGTTCTCAGGTTCTCAACTGGTTTTGCTTCTATATATTTGTTATTATTTGGCGGCCCAAACAAAGAACCATGAGCCTTGGTGAGAATAAAAATACTTATTTCTAAAACACTTAAAAAAAATCTTACCAACCCCAAACAATTGAATGGTAGTATATGAAATGCAGAAAATTAAGCCTATTTTTAAGGATATAATTTTATATGATATGATCAAAAAATCATAATGTGAAAAAAAATTCAACCAAGAACTGCTTGGTTTAATGCAACCACTGTCATCAAGCCCTCCACAAAACAGCAACTACACCTACCAACCATTCATCTCCAAGAGAAAGACATGCAAGAGAGCACACACATGGATAGACACAGCTAGCGTAACACAATCAAACGCTAGCTCTTTCTAATGGGAGGAGTCTTGTTATGCATCGTGATGTCATTCAGTCCCTTGCGCTTTCCTCAAACAAGCCATCTGAATGAAGCATTGTGTATGACAGACATTGCGTTATATGTGCTTAGTGGACTGAGCAAACCATTTGCTGAACTCTGGGTAGACAGAAGCTCTATAATACATGCTTCAATTTTTTGAGATGTCGAAATCCCTTCTGGCTCTATGTTTACATATGCCAAGCCTTCCTAAATAAATGTGGTTGCCTTGAGTGCACCTACAAAGCCAAACATTAAAAGCTATAGAACAGACTGTGTGAAGGTGCTGCTGATGGCAAAAACGAAACACTAAGGGAGCATATCAAATAACCTTTGGCTTGGCGTCACATGAGTCCCTGCCAGTAATACGAGATTGTGGAAGTCCGAGTGCAGCGTGGCTTTTATTCTCGGTTTTATTCAGGCATTTTTTCCCTCAGACTGGTCATGGTGAATCAGAGCAGACAGGTGGAAAATTCCCATCTAGATTTTTACGATGAGGAAGTGCCTACCAAATATGAGCTGTCATGAATTATAGCAGTGCTGAATGTTAAACAAAAAACCTGAAGGTTTATCTTTAATCAGACAGGCTTGTCTTTCTCATGTTCTTTCATCCCTCATCTTTTCCTTTGGAAATCTCACTCATTTTCTTCCTTGTATCTGCAAACCATGTGTATCTTTATCTACAGCAGGTACTATACAGGCCAGAGGAGATATACTTCCCTCCTGACAGCTTGGCTTAGATGATCCCAGATGAGCGGAAGCTTTATTGATGCGTTTTTGCATTCGACCTGCTCACCCGTAATGACTCGCATCAATCAAGGGGCTGTGATAAAAAACATGAGTTACATTAACCCTGGGCAAGAGAGCATTTAATTAAAAGAATACGCTGCTTGGAGGATACAGCCCGACCTTGAGTAACTTCTAATGAATTATCTCTGAATGCACAGCTACACTGGATAAATACAAATTGAGGAACATTATAATTGGATAGGCCTACTTACAGGCACAGATGAGTCTCATTCCAACCACAGAAATTCAAAGGCACCAAATCCTCAGTGCATTTCTAATGCGGAGACATGAGCTGGTTAACAAGAGGATGTTGTTCAACCTTAGGGGTGTTATCACAATCAAACCAATTAAGCCAATCAATCCTGACAATCCACACGGGTCCATTGGGGGTAAGTAACACTCCCGTATCAGTCTTTAAAAGAGCAGGAAGGAAGCACATGGCACCAGTCTGCTGGCACGCTCTAATCGATAGCCCAGAGTGGCAGGAATTCTTTCGTAGGATCTCTTCCACATGGAATTAATATTCAGATGGAAGAACACAAGCTGCAAAGCTGCAAGAGTGTTCAAACAGACATTCCCAAGTCATTTATAAAGGGAAAAAGTTATAGCAAAGTTAATTTGTGCATAATTATTAGCTAATAAAGTGACAAAAAAATCATTAGGCTAATCGCTAGAAAGAAGCCAAACTTCACACTAAATTCAGGAAGCAAAACAAATTGTACAATAATATAAAAAAAGTAGCAAAGCACAGCATTTTTGCCACTGAACATTTTATGCTGAAAACTACAAGCCAGTCACATTAATTCAAATAAATTAAAACATTATAAACATAAAAATATTTTCATTTAATATAAAATAATATTGTTCGTAACTTTGTACATTGGCTTTTAACGGAATGTAAAATTTAAAATGTTAATTATATATATATGACCACCTTACTGTACATTACCCTGACTACTTGCCAAATAAATAAAAAATGAGCATGAAATATTGATCTGAAATCACATTATTTTGTGAGAATAAGAGACCACAGAGTAATATAGATATGAAACTAGCACAGCTAAGCAGGAAACTGGTTGGTCAGTCAGACCACAGAATAATGTGACTGACAGATAAGTATCAAGTATTCCTGAAAGTCATGTAATAATACAAAAAATAGAGCATTAGAATGTTCTTCATCACCATGTTCTGTCGCAAGACGAGGAGCAAAATATTTATCCAAGAATGATCAGGAATGGGCCTGAAAACAGGAAAGGGGGCTTCCTGTGTTTTCAGGTAACGCCTGGAATCCCAGGACATTGTCTTCCAGCCACTCAGCCACTGGAAGTGAAAGGAAAGGGTGGAGAACTGACAGATACCTGCCTTCGTCTCCTGGGAAACACCAGTGCGCCACACTCTACCGATTCAAAATATGCAAAAAAATTGTGTTTTTTTTTTTTACACAGATGACTTGCCCAGAAGTATCAGCATGCTCTTTTGAAAGATCTACAGAGACAAAGGCACCCTTGAACCAGCCATGTGAGAGGAAGCAAAGCAGGAGGCCTGGTACATCGGAGTTGAGCATGTGAAACTCTTGTGACTACAGTGAACTCAATTCAGCAGACTCTCTAATTAAGGGGCTTTTCAAACTGAACATTCAGCACTGCAGGCAACTCACCAACATGTTGGTGTGGAGTACCTGGCACCGCATCAAACCTGATGAGGATCTTGACTAGGCAGCATGTGTTCTTCACTACTCATCACTCTTTGTGACACAAATCACTGAAAAACTGTCATTGTCCCAGTTGGTTCCTTGGGAGTTCATGCTAAAAAGATATGCTCCACATTTTCCTGTTTCCAGCTAAACTTTAATAAGCTTAGACAGGGGTCTTTCTCCAAGTAAATGGCATGAAGTGAGCATCCACAATCCACATTAAACGGGGGCTAATCCCTATATATAAGGTGCTTAATAGACTGAAAATCTGGGATTAATAGAGAGGCAAGTCAAGGACACATTAAGTCACTAAAACGCAATTAAATCTGACTTTGTGAGTGAATTTTAGACAGAACTTTGGATGCAGAAATGCAAAAAAAAAAAAAAAAAAAAACTGGACAGCTGCTCTACTGACCCTTGCACAGCATATTAATGGAATCATATCAGTTATGGGTCAAAATTGTATACACTATTGTTAAAAGTTTGGGGTTGGTAATATTTTTGAAAAATTTATTCAGCAAAGATGCAAAAAAGTATTTCAAAATGACAGTAAAGGCACTTATAATGTTACAAAAGATTTCCATGTCAAACAAATGCTTTTCTTTTAACTTTCTATTCATCAAAGAATTTTAAAAATGCACAAACATATTAAACAGCACAAGTGTTTTCAACATTGATAATAAGAAAAGGACACTAAATCGGCATATGAATGATTTCTGACAGATCATGTGACACTGAGGACTGGAAATTAAGCTTTCCATCACATGAATAAATTGTGTTTTAAAATATATGAAAACAGAACAGAGTTATTTTAAATAATAATATTTCACAATATTGCTGTTTTTGCTGTATGTTTTGATAATATATGCAAATGCAAACGTTGAGCATAAAAGACTTGCTGTAAAAGAAAATCTTACTGACCTCAAACTTTTGAACGGTAGAGAACATTGGGTAATATTGGATATTTAATTGTGTATGCTCATTTCCTCTCTTTTTACTTTTAGAATACTTTTGCCATCATCGAATGCTTACTTAATCTTCAAAAAAAACACTAGCCTATTAATTTTATACACTTTTAGAAGTCATTTTTTTAGCAAATCTCCAAATATCCATTTTTCATATTGTAGTACATTCTAATGTTGTGATGCCAAAATCAGTTAAGCAACTATATATATTTATAGCAAAATTTTAATATTGACTAATAAAAAAAAATCCCTAACTTAACATACAGATCCCAGAAGTACTGGAAAAAGTGATGGCAGCTCTGCCTTCTGACTGAAAATCCACACGGAAATGTTTTGTAGTCATCACTGAAAAGAATGGCCATGGTCAAAACAAGTCCATGAATAGGCAAGTTGGCATGGAAAACATTATTCTTAACAGATACATAAGGGAAGTGAGGGGGAGAGAAGCCGAACAGCATCCTTATTGAGCTATTTCAGCTCTGGAATGCCGTGATGAACGCACTGGTGCCGGTTGCTCTGGAATTTTGGAATCCAGTCCACTGAGGTCATTCTCGGAACGGTCTGCTTACATCATAGCCCCAGCCCTGTCTGCTGACAGCTACGATGAACGAACGAGCGGCTCACGGCGGGTGGAGGAGGTGGTGGTGGAGGTGGTGCAGCAGGGCGCACATCCTGAGCCGCCCGCCGCTAACACAATCCCGCTATTCACTCCAGCCCCTCCCCACCCTCTCTCGGCTTCCTCTACAAGATTAAACACATCTAAGCAGCAACTTCACAAACATTCATCAGCATTCACTTTCATCCACCATGGCAGAACCGTCCCGTACCTTTTCAGTTTAGTATGAGGGGCATGACGTAAGAAGCTTGGTGAATGTAGGCGAACTTTTTGAACCTGCAGGCCCAAACAGATGCCAAATCTGACAGGACAACCTACGCACCCGCCAACCCCGAGCTTTGTGTAAACGAATAGAGGAAGTACATTTATACATTTCAAAATTTGTACTGCATAACTCTAGGCAGCAACAAACCTAAAAAGGGTCCCGATTCCCGAATAGACTGCCTAATGCAATACAAACCCCCAATTAAAGCACACAAACACCATAGGACACAATTGGCCCTTGAGTAAGACTGTGGGAGGAACATGAACTATAACAGAACAGTTATGTTATTAGTTTCCCCAGACATAAAACATACAGCTATAAACACAGAGGAAAAGACTTCCCAGGAATAACAAGTCACTGAATGAACAACTCACAAAAAAGAAAGCCCCTGCTCCGCTGATTATTTTAAAGCCATGATTCACTTCCACTCTATCTGAGAAAGTGATGCTGAACATGATGAGCATGTGGCTGCCGTGGTCATTTAATTATGGATGATATGACATCCCTGCTTGCTTAGGCCAGCTTTAATGTGAGAGGGGGGAAGAGGTCTGACTCTGTAATGACTCATTTCTGTCTCACTGTGAGTTTGCGCTTACACCAGTGTGACTTGATTTTAAAGAAACAAAAAACTATCATATGGTGTTGGACAGCACATGACTGGAGAAAAAAATGTGAGAATTCTTAACGCATTACAACACCACTTCACTGGATCACCATTTCATACAAAAGATTTGCCTCAAAATAATGATTATTGATCAAATTGGGAATCGCTAATTATGAACATGTCAAAGAGATAGAGATGCTAGATAGAAATTTTGGAATGTAGTGCATAAGTCATGTGCCAATTATATGATACATTTATGGCCCTTTTTTGAAGCTCATTGTAATAGCATTTGGGGAAAATACTGGTAAAATGCCTCATGTGCTCCACAGAAGAAAGAAAATCATAAGGATTTGGAATGAACAACATGAGGGTGAGAGTAAATTGAGACACTTTTTATTTTTAGGAGTACTTAACCTTTAATTTGTTGATTTAAAATTGTATAAACTAGTTGGTTCAGCTCAGAATTAATGGAAAATGTAGTGAGGAGTCAGTGGCAGTAGGTGGACAGGACTGGATGTCCTGTCTTTCATGTGAAGTGCCTGGTTTCGACTTACATCCTTAAATAAGAAGACAACAGGCTGCCATGACAACAGCCCCTGGCAACATGTCTATAGGGTCCAAACAGCCTTAAAGAAGCTTTATTTAACAACACTGTTCTGGCAACACAATCAGTAACCATGGCTTAATATTATTCAGTTTTGTAAATCAGAATACAATGGTCCATAATGAACAACCCCTCATTAAAACTCCACCTGAAACCATGACAAGAACACATTTTAATGTTTGTCAATAATGCGATGAAATCTATTGCACCCTATCTCCTATTACAACTAGAGACATAAACATCCACAACCAGATCAACATTCAAACCTGTTATGTATCACCAGGATTTTCTCCACAGCCCTTCCCTCAACCACACATCATAATATACCCAGATTTTAATCCATCATATATCATGCCATTAAATCACATTAAAAGCAGTAACAGTAAAAGTGTATTAGATCCGGCACACTAGATATATAATGTATTAGTACATTATGACCTAACCTAGAATTAATATTTTCAAGTGTCTGGTATAAGTCACAAACGGGAAGGAAAATAAATATTTCTATTAGAGCTGTGCTACTATGGCAAGCCATTTTAATCTTTATTTAATATACAACTAACCAGTAGGCAATCTATTTTAATGTTATAGAGTTGTGCAGGTATGACATCACTTTGTAGGCTAAAATGCCGAGTTAGCATTTTAGCACTTCCGGTTTCATCATCCCGAAGACCATTTTTATTTATTTATGGGATTTTGGTATTATGCCAATACACCACAGGTTAAATGTCTGAAATAAGGTAGGCTATGTGGTGAACACAAGCTCAAGACACCTTCACGTTTTACTCTACGGCATAAAATACATCAGTATTACCCCACTCAGGATTTTTTAAGCTGTTGTCTGTCTTAAAGGCGGTTGCTAACGATTGAGACTAGCCAGTATCACTCAGAACAGGTAAACTCAGTCCGCTTTTACAGCCTTCATTAGGATGTATTCCAATTGTTACCAAGCTACAAGACACAGCTACAAAAAAACCTAAAGAATAAGTACTAATATTAAAATAACAGCTTTTAGAAAAAAAAATAGGGAACCAGCAACAATTGGAATTACTAGTTGAAAGTATAATTAAATGGCAAAAAATGCTAACCTTATTTGTCTCGAAGCAGTTAACTTACTTGTCAATTTTGAGACTGACTAGTAGCAAAATAATACTGGTATAATGATTAGTGCAAGTGCCTAATTGAATAAAATTGGATATTTACCAATAATCCACAAACAAAACTATATCTACTATTGTTTGTCAGCGATTAAGATCTTTATTGGGTGTTTAACTTTTGAACGACTCTGTTGCCTACTCCAGGCAAGTTAAAGACAATAAAAAAGGATTTTGACACCAAGTCAGTGGCCTATGCCCCAGTATGAATGTCCACAAACTCCCGCTGAAAAGGAATAGGCTAAATGTCAGACGGCTTGCCATAAACAGTCCTGCTGTCTGACAATGCTTCGCTAAACATAAGACTGAATTCCCTTCTGTACTAAGAGTGGTCGAAAATAAAACCGCAAATCGTTCGATTACTTAATGTATTTAAGTTCAGAGTTAGCTATCTTTGAATTGTGATTCATATCACCGAGGTGTTAAGGTGACAGATCAAGAGACTAAAGACAGCGCGGCCACTGAATCTCACTTACCGTACACCCGCACCCATCCCTGCTGCTGGCAAAACGAGTCCATCAAAATCCCGTCGACCACTGGGTCCAAAAAATCATGCCTCCTTGAACTGAGTCCACGTCGCCAACGGTTACTGAATCCGTCTCCATGCTCGATACACCAGTTCACGGCAAACGTCCAGGTAATACTCCAGTCCGGTGGATTTCCACGCGCGTGGCTGGAGAACCTCAGTCACAATGTTTTGTTCGTTTGTTTGGTTTAGAATCACCGAGTTTAAAACCATACAGATAAAATAAACTAAATAAACCCAGAATAAACTAGCGACAGCAGTATGACAATGTTCAAACTAAACGTTTGGATTTTCCCATGATTTTTCTTTTTTCAAAGTCGGAATAGGCTATTATGCACGCGAGACTCTGTGTTTACATTACACGGTACCTAAATTGTCGGCAATAAAATACAATAAAACAAGGAAATAATAATAAAATAAAGCTTTGATAGTGTATTTAAAAACTTATCAAAGCCAAAAAAATGACGAAAGTGCAAAGTTTTCTTAACCCGAAGCAGCAGGCAAAATTAAAACAGAAACAAGCAGCAGCTCTTAACGTTATATTGGGAAGGACTGCTGTTGCTGGCCTGCGTCCATGAGTCAGGTCGTGGAAACAGCAGTAACAATTGAATGAATCCTGGCGACGGTTTTCCTGGATCGACGGCAGGAGTTTACTGCATTGTCCTTGCGGCAAAGATCATCAAAATAACACCAAGTATCTGTTTATTGTTCTGCCGTCCACTTAAAGTGTGACTCGTTGTTTGGGACTCCCTCCCTTCCTCCCAGTCCTGTGGTGAGGAGGACAGACAGCCCTTTTTCACACTTCAAAATCCAGACCGCTTTTCCACCTCAATCACATGCCATTGCCAGCCTGTGCGCTGGGATTCAGGGGAAACTAGAGGATGGACCGAGAGTATCGATCAATACATGTTTTAAACCGCTTCAGTCAAGCTTTTACTACTTGAAATTGTAGACGTTTTATAGACATCAAGTTCAGAAATACATAGTGTATTTGTTGAACGTGAAAGAGGACGAATTGAGACAGCATCGATCGACATTGTGGACAGATGTGGACTGATTATCGAGTCTGAGACATCTGCTGGTTAATCTCGTGCAAACAATGTCACAAAACGTTTTTCTTTTGTTTTGACATTGTTAATAGGCTTTGTATTAAGTTCTTGGAGAACATATTTTGCAGCCATTACCCATATTGAAAAATATATGTAATATTCAATATTGGAGATACTTAAGATATTTACCGGAATATGAAATGCGGCCTTTGTCTCCCTCTATTGTTCATTTAGAAAAAGTACAATGCATGTTCTAAATTAAACATTTAAATATGCAATGATCTGTGTCAGCAATCACACAATTTTCATCTAAAGGTTTTATTATTAATATTTGTAAAGACTAAATGCAGAACATGTATTGAGTAAGTGCAATCGACGGTTTTATTAATATATTTATTGTCATTAAACTACACAATATTAATGCCTCTGTGCAATGTAGTTCTACTGCTTTCTTGTCTTCGTTGTGGCTTCAGCTGTGAATAAATAAGACACAAAAATTTAATTTAGGGAATATAAAGTAAAAGACAAGAACATGTAGAAAAAGAAACATTGGCAGAAATGTACTGGGTTCAATGAAAAAGAGTACATTAATTATGCACTGTTTGATATAGAAATGAAGTATAATAAAAGTTGTTAGCTTATATGCAAATCATATAAATCAGATATAGCACATACTCACATTGTGTGTTAAGCTTGAGCAGAATAGGTGCCAGTACGTCTTCGAGTTGCTTCTTCTGTTCAATAAAGTCTTGAATTGTTGCATTTTTGGTGTTGTGTATCCAGTTTGATTTTGACGAACAGATGTTTATACACATGTTCTATAGCAGCACACAAACAGTGATTAGACAATGTGTACTTTTTGGGTTAAGCAAACCCAGTGTTAGACAATCTGAAACTATTTAAATATGGATATAATGAATTATGAATTACCTTGTCCTCCTTACTGAGCTTTCCTTGATTTTTCTCTTGATCAGCAGTAATGTCTCTGACTTCTTCTATTAATGCTTGCAAACTTTGTTTGGCCTCTGTTAGGAGAAAAAAAAATCCTCAGTATTAATCACAACCAGATTTTAAGTTCTGAAATATTTCACTTTCTCACCAGCCCATGCCAGATACTCTGCGCAGTCCAGTTTGTCATAACGTCGGGCCACATCAACAGCCTTCTCTCCGCGGAAATTGGTAGCTTGAAAATCAGCGTTGAGCTCAACCAAAGTTTTCAAAGTGTCCAGCTGACCCCACATGGCAGAACAATGCAATGGTGAGTAGCCTACAGTGAACCACATTGATTATTTCTTGACAAATTGTTCTTCAGTGCAACAGCTTAAACAGTCTAAAAAAAATAAAGGTTGAGGGTAAATGATGACAAAATTTACATTTTTGGGTAAACAAAATCATACCAACAAAGAAAGCTGGTTTAAGCTGGTTTGCAGATCTTAGCATGGTCAAGCTGGTTTTAACCTTCTGAGACCCAGGTTTAAACATAAAAAAAAAATAGTATTGTTTTCATGCCATTACATTTAGAGCATATGAAACAAATGCGGGGAAAACATTTTTGAAAAAAAAAAAAAATATATATATATATATATATATTGTATTCATATTATGCTATGTCCTCTGTAATGGACATGACTTTTTAAAAAAAGAAAAAAGACATGAAATTACATGTATAGGCAAAACCAATGGAATTATTTTTTAATTCACCAAGAATTGTTTGGTTTCAGAATATTTTTTAACCATATTTTGTTTAAAGATGATTCTCAAGATATAACAAAATTAATTGATATACCATTTTACTTTATGCAATTTGTGGGTACAATGGCCATAAATGGGTAGTCTCATTCAATACAATGTATCTACACACTATGCATATGAATGTATTCTTGGGGCAACATGTAATGAAAAAAGAAGTGTAATAATGGGCAACATTTTCATAATAATATCTAATATTTCATAGTAATAGGCTATTCAATTTATTTCCCTATTCACTACCAACATGCCTGATAAACATGCTTTAGATCCCGGGGCCAGTTGTTCAAAAGTAATATGATCAGATTTCGGCTACCAGATGGGTCAAATCTTGAAACTCGGTTGTTCAAAAGAAGAAGAAAAAAAGGATTCTGAAACCAGATTAGATCACAAAATCCAATCTTGGTTTTGATCTGGATCAAATCCGTTTGTGTTGTTCAAAACTTTTTAGTAAGATTGGGATACATTTGATCCAAAAAAATCAGTATTATTCTGATCCCAGCAGAAGGGTGAAATTCAGCAACAAAAATGTAAAAACTTACAAAAAAAAAAAAAAAAACAACCTTTAAAATTGTTCAAATACTCAATGCTTAGTTGAACTGTTAAAGTAATACATTAGAAGTAGACATTAGGCTTAGGCCTAATATTAAACCTTTCAGTAGCCTATACAGTATACAGCCTAATCCCCAAACAGCTGTAAGTATCAAACAAAAAATATATATTTAATTTAAAATGTTTTAATGTATCACCGTGGGTGATCCATCAATTTTGCTTTGAAAAACCGGCACAAAAGTAAAATGGATTACCTGATCCTGAGTAGCAAAACATGGGATTTCCAAATCCAGATCATTCTGATCCAGATAAAAAAAAAATGAACAACTGCCCCCTGGTGTTTTAAATCTGTTAATTTACGTCTATGCTGTCAGAGAAATTCACTAAAATATAATTATCCACTACAGATGACAAAGGTCTATTCCTGGGTCCCAGGAGGTAAAGGGCTTTGGACAGCTTGGCCAGGCTCAGAAACCATTTTAAATCAAGTAACTAGCCTTTTAGTTTTTTTCCCCAGCATGGTAGCCTACATAAGATTAATATTTTCCACCCTGCCTTATTATGTTAAATAACCCCATCTACAAC
Organism: Chrosomus eos; assembly: GCA_036326025.1. Classification (NCBI taxonomy): domain Eukaryota; kingdom Metazoa; phylum Chordata; class Actinopteri; order Cypriniformes; family Leuciscidae; genus Chrosomus; species Chrosomus eos. Next base: position 15,752,965 of record CM070823.1, read on the forward strand.
AACTTTTACTGCAGTAGTTCAATTAGCCAAGCTATAAGAACTTTTTTTTAACGAAGAAACCTTTGCTAATTAGCCTACCCCGCGCTGTAAATTCATTGACGTCAGCGCCGTTCTGCACGAGCTCGCGCACGATGCCGCTCCGTCCTAACGTACAAGCAGCAAACAGCGCATTTCGTCCCACCTCATCTTTTTCCCACAAAATATTCTCCGGTTGTTTGCTATCGGTGGCACTGTTACTTTCCAAAAGACGCTTAAGTCCCTCTACATCATCATCTAAAGAACATAAAAGTACAGTTTTCTCCTCAGCTGACCGCATGACTTGCGGAAGAGTGATGTTGTTGTGCCTGCCAACGTGCGTGCCTTGTCTCTATGGCAACCGTACCGGGCAGTCATTTTGGTTATTGTTTTCACTGGCCACTAGATGTTGCTGCTGCTTTTTTTATGAAATAAGAAGCGCTGAGAATGTGAGCTCAGCTGAACTGAGCAATTACATATTCTTGTTTATAGCGGTCAAAGAAAATCAACCTTTATTTATGTCTGTTATTATCAAATTAGAAACCAAAAACTTGTATATGTAATATCAGGAATATGTATACGCATAATACAGACCTATATTATGGGTCATTACACACATAAAGAAACAGACTACTTAAAAAAAAAAAAAAAAAATTAGAAAGCCCAAAGGTTCAGGCGTCTCAATGGAAATTACATTCACCTCCCATTATAAAGGACTAATATTGAAAAGGAAGATCATAATCAAGATAAAACAGGCCTATGTATTTTAAGTCATTTATTTTGATTCTTCTAAATGAAAAGTATTGTGAATTCTCAAATCGATGTGTTAGTAGGCCTTATATCAGTTAATGTACTAATCCACTTCATTTAGTAGGCCTATTTGCAGTTTTTTCAATGAGAGGAAGAGGGGGAAATTATGAGGAATATGGAAATTTCTTTTGGTAAGTTTGTGATATTTAATTTAAAGGGGAAAAGAATCATATGATGCTCTTAAAGGTTATTTATCACGTGATAATAAGCAATGGAAAGTCAACTGACACAGGGAAAGAGTGCAGATTCACTGTTGTTAACACGTGATGGCATTGTACATTCCAACAAGAACTTCCTCATTTAAGTAAAATCAGGAACGGTAATTGTTAAAATATAGCTAATGACAAGTTTAAATACCTGAAGTCTATTGCAATTTTAGCTACCTCAACTCAGCATTGGTGTCCATCATTAGCACCATCAGATCATTAGACTATATGACACAACACAAGGGATGTGGTAGAAATCACTTATAGAGGAGAAGCATCATTTACTTTCGGATATTAGTGACATCATGTCATGCCACAGTTGCATTGCTCAAGGCATGGAATGATCACATTACAGAGAGAGAGAGAAGAGAGAGAGAGAGAGGAGAGAGAGAGAGGAGAGAGAGAGAGAGAGAAGAGAGGAGAGAGAGAAGGAGAGAGGAGAGAGGGGAGAGAGAGAGAGTGTGTGGTGTGTGTGTGTGTGTGTGTGTGTGTGTGTGTGTGTGTTGGTGTGTGTGTGTGTGTGTGTGTGTGTGTGTGTGGTGTGTGTGTGTGTGTGTGTGTGTGTGTGTGTGTGTGTGTGAGTGTGTGTGTTAATGGTGGGTGTGTAAAGAATGTGGAATGAATGGATTCATGTCATAGCTCTGCTTTCAAGTATCCACTCCTGACCTGTGCCGAAGTCCTGCTCTGTCATTGAAGTCTTGTAGCATGTGTGTGTTCAATGAATGACATGACTGTATTTCCAGTTGCTCTATTTTAGGCCAAAGAGGGAAACTTTTTTACGATGCGGGTCTGTAATTATAGGAATATTGGGAGCAGGCAAACGAAAGCAAAAGGAATAGCAGTATCAAACACAGAAATATCTCTTGCTAAGTCTGAGAGAGATACATGGAAGACAGGTGTTTAATATTACGTTTCAGTTATGTAGTCTAATTATGTAGTGAAAAAATTGTGACATGCTTTTATTTAGCTTTTTATTTTATTTAATACAAATATTTATTTTTATTATATTTGATCCATTCTCTTAACTACTAGTCCTATAGTGCCGGGATTTATTGAATTGAATTGAATTGAATTTTATTTGACAACATTAGCTACAACACATTCAAAATGATAAA